>VXAA01001939.1:63355-105965 GCA_013399115.1 Anseranas semipalmata
AAAATTATAGAAAGGTTAAGTGCTCTGCAATAGCCATCTAAAAGCAGTGGACATTTCTGTCAATGGGATAGTAACACAAACCATTCCTATAGGAATGCAGTGAGGATAAGTTCACTAAAATTTGTAAATCACTAACAGCAAATCCACAGAGATTTGGGCAGCATAACAGATAACTTTCAGGTGCCCTATCATAGTACAGGATCCACAACTCTGAATTAATGTATGCAAGACATCCAAAGGTTTTGCGTAAAGCCAGTGCAAAATCTGAAACCCTTCTCCTACCACATATATACAGAAGTGTTATACACACAAGCAAACAAGTGAGAATTGAGGAATGCAAGAGGAATAAACAAACATTCCAGGCTCAACTGTATGTAGGTATTCATAAATGAAAACAATTGTGGCAACACTTCAAGACAGACCTCTTTCAAAAAAGTTTGTTGCTTCTCCAGTTACAAAAGCTTGTGAAGCCCTGCCTCCCACTGAACAAGAGGAAAGAGAGACATCTCCCAGCATATCCAGCACATTGGGTTACTTAATGCCAGCATCCGAACCACCAAAACAGGGACCACTTTCACATTGCTGGGTCTGAGTGCATATCTGTGTCCTACTCAGACAAGAGCAGGGGCCCAGCTCTGTGCACCCCAGTTTCCATTGACAGGAAGCCCAGCTGGGCATCACAGAGGCAATCATAATATGTTCTCATAAATGTCCAGTATTAGTACAGGGATCAGTAGTGATATGTAGGCACAAGCTAAGCTAACAAGAAAAATATGGCAAGGAACAAGCTCATACCATAAAACCTACCCATTTCAGCCAGACCACGGGAGGCTTGGGTTAAATTCCTTTTGCTGCGTGAGGGAATCTAAGCTGACATCTCCCACCTCCAAGTGAATATGCTGATCACTAATGGTTGGCTATTTTAAGGCGCAAGGGTGAGGAGTCCCATTATTTCTGTTCAATCTGTTCCACTTTGCATGGAATGAATATTCATTAGGCTCATGAGGGAATTAAAGTATAAAAGTATATCTATAACTGGGTTGTTAGGGTGCTCAGCGGGGGAGGTGGGTGAGCAGTATGAAGAGATACATAAGGTGAGTCCTTGCTTGAATTCTTGCAACAAAGCAATGAAACATTTCCTTGAGCAGGAGCACTCCCTCAGGTGAGTGCACAAACTGCTATTTTTCTTTTTCTCTCTCTCTCTCTTTTTTTTTTTTTTTAGCAGAAGATAAATAATGGTTTCTACTTGTGAAGAAATNTCACGTGTGCCCAGAAGAACAACTTTAGCAGAAGAGCTTCTACCATGACATGGTGGATGCGTCCACCTCCTGAGGCAAAGGCAGGGACAACTGTGGATCTTCCATTCCCTAGCTGAGTGCTCACCACTGCAGTATTAGGCAGTGGATATATGCAGGAAGAAATGCTTCTCATCCTCCCACCATGCAGGTTAAATAATCAATAAGGTCTAAGCATGTCCTGAATTACCTGGCTAAGCAAAGTAAGCATTTTGGTCTGAGGTGCTGATGCAGGCAGTAAGACAGAACTTGAATGCTTGAATCTGATTGTGGCAGCAGCCTTCAGACATAGTACTGACACTGCTGTAGAAATTTAAGGTAGTGTATTTAATGCTGGATAACACAAGGAAAATACAGTGTGAAGCCACTCGCAGAATGATGAGACTGACTCTCTTACAGCAGTGAAAATCAAATTTTTCCTTCTAAACTACCCTTAAATATAGATCTAGGAGTAAAAATGATCCTGGCATAGAAGTAATTAAATAGAATGACTGCAAAGGTCTGATGATAGGTTGTCCTAAATTCAGCGAAAAGCCCTTCGTCTAGATACACTAAAAAAAATTAGATTAAGTAACTGTTCACAGGAACTCTTCCATGAAGGTATTTTCCCTTTAGACTGTTGTTTTAATGACTGTGTAATTATTGGAATGAATTTGGTTTGAAGGAACACTAGCTTTTTTAACATAGGTTTTGACAAGCAGTGAGAGTGTTTTGCCTTATTGTAACTTTCTATTGTGACCCCCAATGCCTTACTTACTGAATCAAACTTTTCATTTGTGAAGTAGGAGATAAATTAATCTCTGGTGAAAATAGATTAAAGTCTGTTTATATTGACTTCTTCTGGTTCTCCTCAGGAATGAGTCTGTACCACAAAGTTAATTGTGAAATTATTTAGAGAGATGTTGACAAAGTTAGACTGTACAGGTAAAGAAATACATTTCTATATATACTGCCCTGAAATGACCATGCTATAGAGAAGGGTATTTGGGCATGGCTTCTTGCATGGAAAACAATCTATAGAATTTATAAGATGGAACAACACTGTTTTAAAACTTAGCAACAAAAATACTTTATGTGACCCATATGTATTGTCTATTAGGCCATCTGGAATTATATATATATAAAATAATAATAAAAAATAAATAAAAACACATTATATTCCTAGATGATTTTAGTCCTAGTTGGGAACCACACAGTATCCACAAGAATGACTGGCCAATTCACACTGTCTGAAATCAGTGACAGCTGAACTAAGGAGAAGACTTCCATCTCTGAATGTGGCCTGTTAGATTTGTAATCAGAGCAAGGTTTTAACTAAGGAAATTCAGGGGTGCATGTGCCATTTCAGTTTAGTCAAAGTTTATTTCAGATCTTCTGGCTGCCAAAAACCAGCAGATTTTTATGTTTGCATGTATGTAGCTGATTTGGAACTGCAACTTCATTTTATATGTATTTTTTTTAAAGAATGCACACATTTCCAAAGAATAAAATGCAACCAGCAAGAGGGGAAGAGCAGCAGCAGCAACTGTCTTCATATGAACTTTGTTGTCAGATTAAGCTTAACTGATAAAGATTGAATGCGCCAGCTCAATAACCTCTTCTTATTTATCTTGCAGACTGGTAACTTAGAGTTGTGCTTCTTGCATTTCAAAAAATGTTGCTAGATTCAGACCACTGCTTTGATGCTTTTAATTTATATACAGAACTTTTACGCTGTTCATCTTCCATGAAGTGTACCTTCTAGCCAATGGCTATGTGCTGATTTACACTAGCTGATGATCTAGGGACTGTGCAGGAAGAATTTAGGTTATTTTTTTTTCCAGAACACTTGAGAAAAAAAATATCTGAGGCTTGGTATGCTCTCTTATTGCAAAAGAAATATTTTTGAGTGCTGAGGGAGAAAATATCTCTAGCAAGAATTATTTAAGAAGATGCAGAGAGAGAGGATTACATCAGAAGAGGGAGATCACCCAAAGCTTTCTGTTTGCTTGCAGAAGTCTGGTCTACCTCAGGAGCCCTCTAGGACTACATTCACTGTAGCATTAGTAGATTTTATAAACTGCAATTATACATTAAGAAGTATTTCTTTTGTTCCTGCTTACAGATCCTTATTCCATATAGAGGCTGGTGAATGTGAACTTTTCCCTCTTCAGGGAAAAATTTTCTTGTTCTGGGCCAGAACCAGGAACCAGAACTTACATTTGTCTATGCTATGAAAAGGATGTGCTTAATTCCCTGTAGAGGTTCCTTGTCCTAAAAACATAAACACAGATCTGGAAGGGACTACAGGAGGCTGCCCTGCCCAGGGCCTGCACTGTCCCTGACAGGTGTTGTTATGAACTGGCCTTAAATGCACCCAATAAAACTCATTCAGATGTATTCTTGAGAGCTAAATACAGTACTTCAGCAACCAAAATATTCCTTCTTAAAAAGTTTCTAGTAAATATTCTCTGTTCTAAGTTGCACCGATTTCTTCTTGCCCTTCCTCATCGGTCTTGGAAAAACAACTTATCATTATGCTTTTTATAATGATCTGTTTTACATACTAGAAGACTTATCCCTTTTAATCTATTTTCCAGCCTAAAGGAACGGTTACCTTTCTTTATGGATTGTGTTTTCTAAACCTGTTAGCGTTCTTTTCACCCTCCTCTGGCTTTTCACCAAGTTATCATCTCTTTTAAAATTCAGTGGATGCACTGGTCTGAGATCCATCTGGCTCCCAAGTAGAGCAGAATAATTACTTCCCAAGGCTTGTATACAATATTCCTATGAATATATCTTAGGCTGAGATCTTTTAAAATATATATATATATCGTGTTGTTACTCATAACCAGTTTGTGATTCACTGCAACCTCCAGATCCTTTTTCTGTATAAAGTAACTCATGTTACATTTGTCTATTTGCATTTTGTCGTTGTTGAATTTCATCTGCTTTTGATTTCAGATGATGTCTGATTTTTCAGACTCATTTGACTTCTAGTTATGAACTTGTCACCGAAGTAGGCGCAACTTTTCCCTTCACATTGTCTGTAGATTTTCTGAATGTATTAATTGAATTTCATCATTCAACGATTAATAACAATACTTAGAAGAAATGAGACTCCATGTAAGGTGCCACTCCAGCTTAACATTAATCACTGAAAATTATTCTTGGCACTCACTCAATAACAATGACATACAGAGGAGGGGGTTCAGCACGTACTTTACTCAGGTGTGGGTAAACCACCCCAGTGGCTGTGGTAGTTCCCAGCTCTTTCCCAGAGCAATGACATTTATCTAAACATGAAAGTCTGTGACCCCTTTTCCCAAAATACACATTTCCAGAAAAGTTTTACAATGGAAGGCAGTAAAGAAGATGGAGCCAGACTCTTCTCAGTGGTACTCAGTGACTGAGAGGCAATGGGCATAAACTGAAATATAGGAAATTCCATTTAAACATAAAAAAAAAAACCTTTTTTACTGTGAGGGTCATCAAAAATTGTAACAGCTTGCCTGGAAGGGTTGTAGAGTTTTTGTCTTGGAAACACTCAACACCTGAATGGACACAGCCTTGAGCAACCTGCTCAAGATGACTTTGCTTGAGCAGGGGACTTGAACTAGAGACCTCCCGAGGTCTCTTCCAAACTCAATCATTTTGTGATTCTATGAATTTATGAGACAAATTTATTTATTCTATGCATTCATTCTTGAATTCAGACAGTGACTTTTGCAAACAGTTTTGACTTCTTAGAATAATAATTTTAAATAGCCTGAAGTCATGGTCTGGTCTGCAGTTATTCTGTTCAAAAAAACTGAAGGTCAGTCTGGGGATCAGATTAGATATTCTGCCAGTCTCTGCAATATTGTGAATGACACACAACATTTCAAACAGCATTTTAAACTATAATTGACTACTCTGGAAACTGACTATGCATCTTTTTAATCCTAGATCTAAGTCTTTCTCCCAAAGTTTGAGCACTGGTATCAGACAGCTTCTCTCTTACAGCCTCCCTCTTCCGACCATTCCACCTTTAAAAAGCAGCATGTTATTTTTAAGGAAGCTGAAGCCCAATGCCAACACTATTAATGAAGATCTACATTCATCTTCATGACTCATATGACCCAGGGTAGGCCTCTACAGTCAACTGGGAGTATTGGCAAGCATTCCTTGTGACCTGGACTCTGTCCCCTGTGTTCCCAGAACCTCATAGTCACTTCATTAGTGCCCACATGGATGAGTAACATGAATAGCGTGAGTCACAGTCAGGGACTGGATATGACCCAACAGTCTTTCCACTGTGCCTAAGGTTTTGGATTAGTAAAGAAGCCTATGTCCTGGCAGGAAGGTCAGACTGGCAGATGGATGTCTCTGGCCCTATTACAAAAGAGTCTTTAATCATCCACTGAGAAGTTTATCATTGGAGTGGCACAGCAAATAACAGGATTGTACATTACTGAAGAGCTGAGCTGAAACTTTTTTGTTTGTCTTGAAACTGAAAATTTTCAACATTTGTCCCTCCTAAAAGATGTTTACTTTTCTTCCCTACTGGAGTCAGTGGGGAACCTCTGGCTTCTGACTTCACTAGGCACAGGACCTGACTCTTAAATGAACCAAAAGTTTTTGTGATTGCTGACTTGGTAACTCAGGGACCGGTTAAAATACTTTCAACTTCTCTTGTAACTTGATTTCGACACTTGGCAGACACTTAAGAAGTAGTATTCTTCTTTTTCTCCTATTTGCCAGGTCTTTTTTCAGCATTTTTCCACTTTCACATTAGGTTGTGAAACTCTGTAAAACCCACCTAAGTACAATGGAGAGTTTTAAACGATCTGTTCAAACAGGTTTCTAGAATGTAATACAAGCATATGTTCCTGAACATCAATGCAATAGCAGGGTGGGGAAAAACAACATTTAACACAACTCCCTGCGTACATTTCTCTTAGTTATACAGTTATACACCATGTCAGCTATGATGTAATTCTGTAACAGTGCCTCTTCTTTTTCTCATATGCATATGTTATGAACACCACTGTTTTCTCACTTATTGGTAAACCTGCCTAATCATTTCCTTAAAAGGTTAAATGTGACTTTTCCTTTAAATCTTCCATTGGGTTTTAGGTATTCCTAAATGCATTTCTTCTATTGACAGAATTTCACATTTCTTTGTCCCAAATGAATGCTTCTCCCCAGAAGATTATTGTCTATAGAGACATCAGCACTTCTGTCCTCCAGGTGAGATCCAGATGGGAAGGCCTCATTTGGAAGTCTTGCCAGAGCTTAGGTATGAGACAGACACTGGACAGCTGAGCATTGTTTCTGCAGAAAAGTAAGAACTTCACATTATCACTGGAAACTGAGGTGCCAAGGGGCTGTAGACACCTAAAGAAACTCAGGAGGGTTTTGTGAAACCCTTAATGATATGTGATTTCGGAACCTTGACAAGTAGTTAGGTAAAAAGTCATGCAGTGAATCCAGCCTTCTGTCCCAGGTATTTTATCATACTAGTAAATCTTAAGCTAAATGGGGAAATGGTAAGGCAGTAGCCTCACCTCTGAGGAGAGTCAGTAACTATACAGTATTCAAACCTACCACTGGTTGTTTCTTCTAAGAATTCATTTTGATCTTATCATCTAACACCTCTAAAACTCTTACAGTTCTTATCAAAGGTTATTGAAATGTTGGTCTTAGCAAAAATTTGCTGCCTAGAGCTTGTTTGACAAGCAGAGTGACCCTCTAGCTAGGCTCATTCACATGACTTTTATCTGACTTTAGGGCATATAGATCCACATTTCTAATTAGTATCATCCACATGGCTAGTTTACTAGGAGCTGGAAAATTCAAACCCACAAGACAAACACAAAAATAAATACATTTTTCGTCCTTTTCCTGATAAAACTCACAGTAACTGTGCAGATAGAAGGGTACAACCCACAGGTGTGTGTGGAAAGAGCAAGAGGAAAATGGATTAAAATTCTAACAGCAATTCCTGGAAATATTTTCCTGCTAAGATGCTTCTGTCAAACTGCAATAAGATCTACAGATAGCTCCCTCCCACTTCCAAAAAGAGCAAGTGATCTTGCACATTTATAACAGCAAGTCATGATTTCCATCAGCCACGTCAGTTTGAATGCTCATACCCTATGGGTTTCTTAGTTAGAAGTTATATTGGGCCAAAGTATTTGCACATTTCTAAGACAAATCTACTGTTACAGCACTAAAGATACATCCCCATTACAGCATAGTGCTTAGCTATTTCAGGAATGAAGAGTTTTAAGAGCTCCCCAAGGTTAAATACAGCATCCTATGTGCAAGCTGAGTTGCTATGGCGACATTGCTTCATACTTGCATCACTCACTTGTTTCATATAGGCCTATGGCCTTCTGTTTTCTAATTGCTGATGAACTATCAAACTGACTTAGATTAACTGTACAAAGGTGATGTGAATCATATTGCAGAATTCTAAACTAAATGTGATGCAATTAAACCTGAGGAAATACATCACCATAAACAAAACTCCGTGAAGATAGATTTTAGGTTAAAGCAGTACTGTTGAAGCAATATTGTTGCATCCTAATAGACACAAAATATGTTCCAGGAGGTAAAGCTGGCATTAGGAGCCACAGTTACAAAAGCAAACCATTACATGTGGGGAAATATTGTTGTCTTTAAAAAATCCTATCATGAGAAAGTCTGGAGATTTCTAAGCTTCTGATCTCAATCCTTCATGTCATCTTGGTCTTCATTCACTGGCAGTTGAACCTCACTGCCTGCCACTTGGAAACAAAAAAAAAAAGTCCCATCAGATAAAATTAATTATTAATTTTTTAGTAATCTTTTATTACTATTATTATTATTTGCATATTGTTTATATCTTCATTTACAATTCAAAAAGTCTGATGCCATTTCAGAAGCTTTCCAATCAAACAATATATGATGCCTAGTCTATGGTTCTGATCGTGATCTTGTGAGATAGAAACTGATTTTAGGCATTAAATAAGTACACAGCTTGTGAATCAGGATCTTGTCAGGGATCACAGTTCTTCACGCAGATGTCACTTTGGTTTTGTTTCACCTCTAGTCAGAAATAATCAAGAGATATGTGAAAAGTTAAAATTTTGTAAAACTTTAAGTAGAACTGTTAGCTCTTTTATTTTAGGAAGAGTACTGAGATATTTATGTTGTGCTGGGGAGACAGAATGTTTTTAGGCAGCTGGTGCAATTAAATGGTCCTGGTGCATCATTAACAGGCAAAATGTAACTAGAGAAGACACTTCTCAAAGATCTTTCTATGCACAGAAAAACAAACAAAAAAAATCTCTGATTGCATATTTTTCAAGAAACAGAACACACTGGAAATGAAAGCTTCTCTGTTTCTCCTTCTCAGCATGTGGGCTTTTCCCTTAAGATTCTGTGTCACTCGGCATCCTTTGCTACCCAGTGACTTCTGATCAAACAGAGGCTGAAAGAGACAATCTGAGACACCTATTTCATTCCCTGTCATTTGGCAAAAATTCTTCTGGAACAATACTTTGGGGTTTTTGTTGTTTGTTTTGCTTCGCTTTGTTTTTCTTTTGACCGGCATTAAAGATATGATACAGCTCACTCTACATAAACATGCAGAACCATTTTGTGTATGACTTCATTTCACCTGGTTAGGTGTATCCAGATGTGGTTTTTACTCGTGGCAACAAGCATAATGTGCTAAATACTTTCCAAATAATAATTACCTTTCTTCTGAGGAAGTCAGAATTTAAGCCCAGAACAGTAAGTGCTGGTCCTTGGAAGAGGAACAAAATGAGATAATTTACACACCAAAAATGCTTGACTATTCTGTGCCAAGCTATCTGAAGTGAGAATGACTCTTATGAAGCCAACATATTCTTGTCCCCAGGATGCTGTTTATTACTTTTGTTGGGAATACTAAGCTGCAGGTCACTTTTTTCTTAATTTCAAAGTTTCTGTAGCTAATGTTTATAAAAGAATAACTTAATACACTCTACTCTTTTGTGCTATTGAAAAAGTCTCTAATGCATTTGGAATGCAAGATTCCTATGCAGTAAGTGGGGAATGGATAGACTGAGATATCAGATTCACAATAGACTGAGAGGTGTATTTTAGTGAAAGGCATTCTTTAAAATACTGCAGATTTCAGTTTTCACAAGAACATCTAGTTCCATCCTTTAATGCATGTTCCTCTGGAGACCTGACGAATTTGTGGTTCAGATACTAAGATAAAATACCTTCTGTGAAATATGTGGGTGTATAGATCCTAATCAGAAGTTAAGTAGGAAATTATGATTTGAGATAGGAGAAAAAAATACAATTATTTTAAATTTAAGCTGTTGTCTTCATCGTCTGGTGCTTATATGTTACATTCTGCAATCTAATAACCAGAGTTTTAAAAGCTTGATTCATAACCTTGGTAGTGTATGTCTTGTAGTAAATTGAAAGGGGTCCTTAAGAAAGTTAAAGCTAAATATCAGAAAACTGTGGCAGGCAGAAAATGGGCTATGTGCTGGGGAAGGAGTAAGCATGTATATGCAAATGTAGTAGTATCACTACTACAGTACCCTTTAAAGTCAAAGTTTGGGAATTAGCCATCCCAAACCTATTGATTACCGAGTCCTCTAGTCCCAAGAGAAAACTAGTAATGAGATGCAGCTCTAATCCAATGTTTGCAATAAATATAAGACACCTCATATAAAAAGGCCTCAGGATGAGTTCTACAAATTGTTGTGGGAGAAAGATTATTTTATCTCTCACTACAGTAAAAATTTGCTAGTAATTTAGGCAAGCCATAAGAAACAAGCCATGTTTGCCTCTGAGAGAGGAGATGGCTGTAAAAGGGGTATTGACATTTGCATACATGGGAAAGCAATCTATGAGGATCAGCCTCTGTCTTGAATAAATTTGGGATCAGTAGACAGGAAGGAGGTAGAAATCTCAGTGGAAACCCCAGACCCTCCCCACCTGCTTCAGAAGGGATTAAACAGAAATGCATTCACACTTCTCCACTCCATCAGTACTCTCCCATCTCCTGTGAATGCAACCTGTTTGCACACAGACAGTGTGTGCGAAGTCTGCGTCTCTGACTGTATGGATTAGGTAACTGTTAGCGCCTACAGCTTGTTAGCTAAATGACTTTCAGACATAAGCTTAGGGTCAAGTGATGATTTTCTTTATTTTTTTGTCAGAATGTTGTTATTAAATATTTATGACAGTGTTTACTGGGCACTTTATAAATGAGTATTTTTGTTTGCTTTGCATTTAGTCTGTCTTGGACTATAGATTCAGTATAGCTGAGTTAAATTAAAATACAACAATCCTATAAGGATGTGCTACTCATTAGTGCCAGTGTCCTGGACTATACTCTGAGAAATCCAAATATTTTGCTCCAGAATATTCAAAAAGTAACAATGGGCTCCTCTGCTGAGATGTTTTGGGAGCTGGAACTGGGTAAGTATTCTTAAGACCAGCATTATCTATATAACTTCTCCATTGTAGAGAAGTTTCCTGGGAAGAGAACTAGAGCCTTGCAGGTTCAGGAGAAAGTCAGAAAGTGGTGCATTTACAGGGCTTGTAGGGAGAGTGATGGGATGAGCTACAAGTCTGTTGTAAGGATACTCAACCTTTGGCACTTTAGTGGGCAATGGGGAGTGACATTATGGATTTGTAGCACCTAACTTTAGTTAACTTTAGGCTCCTGTTCTGAATTTTCCTCTGGCAGAACTGACCTCTGTCTATGGACTATGGAAAGAGAAGGGAGAAAAGCTCTTATTTTAGTGTGCTTAGTTACCAGCTCAACTGGTACCAGTCAATTCTGAGAAGAAAATTAATGTAGTGATTTGAGTGCCATTCCAATAGTGTTTTGGCATTAAGAAGCACTGCAGAATTGTTATGCTTTTCAGTATAAAGTCATGAAGGCTGGCTCTCTCCTTTTTTAAGGCTGGTCCTCCTTCATCTGGCTGGAATGGATGGCAAAGGAACAATACAGGGCAATGTGAGCAGTCACTGCCAGTGTTGCACCTATCCAAGAGATAAATACAGAATGACAGTGTCCAGAGTTTTCAGCTTGGTAGCTTTCAAAAGCATGTCAATCCCTGACAAAAATTCCAACAAAATAGAATTCTTCGGGTTAATGCCAGAAATTTTGCATCATGGTGAACAGTTAGCACTAAAATCAGACTCCCTGATGGTTTCCAGAGTAAAAATAACTCCATACTTCTGAGTACACTGCAGAAGACAGAGCACCCTAGCAGTTCTTTAGAGTTAATGAGGTAATTACTGGAAGCTAGAAAAGACGTGTTTCTAACAATGTATTTAAATGATAAATCATGGGATGGATGTGTACCTGTTCTACATTTTCTGTTTCACAACCACTACTTCTAAAAATTACATGGACCTAACTGATATCCATATAAATTCCTTCTCACTTTAATGAATTGGACAGACACATCTTAAAACAAACAAACAAAAAATGACATTTAAAATTTATGAATTAAACGATCACATAGTGAATTAAGATTTTATAGCGGGGGACTGTATTCTCATGAAGTCTGAAAGGGGATAACTTTTCTGTGATTTCTACCTTCTTACATACAGAATCTTAAGTAAAAGTGGACCCTTTCACCCTGGTTATATTGGGGAAAACTCTGGAGACTTACTCAAAGGCAACAAGAAACGTCTTTGAAGAATACTGTCAGGAAAGCAGCACTTTGAAGTTATTACTGTGCAGAGAGATAGTCCTTGCTTGAAATACTTCCTCTCTCGATAAACCAGACACAGGAAAAGAGATTAACAGTATTTACACTGAGATTTGCTGAGGTCACTGAGGAAGGCTGGTAAAGAGCTGGGTATGAGATTTCATTAGTTGTTACACCAGCCTTCCTCTGTGATTATAAGTTTCTGCTGACAAATGCCTGCCCTTAAATGAATTATGAGTTAATTAGCTTTCAGAAGGCTGACTCAGAAGGTTCAGAAGCTGTAGCCCACCAATTTGAAACAGAGCTCTTAGACATAGCATATTAATTGTAATAGAGAAAAAAAAAAAGAAAAAGAAAAAGAAAAACATTCTTTTAACTCTCTTTTTTGAAAGAATAGACAAATCAAGACATGTTACTAGTTTCCAAAGCAACAGTAACTAAGAGAAAACTGTTACGTTTTTTGTTAGCTGTTTGACAATAGGATTAATAAATTGAGGCATGTAATATCCTATCCAAATGTATAGAGGCATTGCCATGACTGATAAATATTTTATATTACGGAGGGAATTGCTAGAATATCGTTAGCATAAGAAAATGTACAGAACATCATGCAAAATACTTCTGAATTGAAGCAAGTGTTAAAAAAAAAGATAATGTACACTTTACTTTGTAGTACTGAATTTGGTGAATTTGGGGATCAATTATGTTTTAATATTGACAGTAGCATCTTGGTAATGAAGTGTAAATAGCTTCTTATTACCCAGCTGAGAGATTAAGCAAATGGAAAAATAAACGCTGGAAGCAGATCTTCCAGGCATTGCCAGTGACAAAGACTTCAAGGGACTGACACCTTGCGTAAAGACAAACTTTTGGTGGAACCTGACTTGTGTCTTTAGCGTAAATGCAAATGTCTAAGAATCCATGCATATTTTTACATTTCAGAGCAGAGCACTGTATTCAATTCAGCTTTATGAAAATATTCCTATTGAAGCAGTCTTTCTGCAGAAAACTAGGGCTTTGTTTAATTTTTTTTTTTTTGAGGTCTTTTCATGCTCAATTTATTTATTTTTTCTATGAAATATGAAAACCTGAAAGATAAAACATTTTCTCTGAAACCTCAAAATTTTATATTTGGAAATGCAAGCAAATGTCCTCTGAATTTCATTGTCTCCCCATCTCCATCATCTTCTCATGTTGCTCTCCTGAGCATCTCTCTTCCGGTGCACTGTCATTAGGAATGCCTAGGAATTTGGCAAGATGTGGATGATCAGACACAGGATAAATGGAGAAACTGCACCAAAAAGAGAATTAACTATGAGTTATAAAATATAGATTACGGTAGTGATTCCAAATACACTTAATTTTTAGCTAAATATGTTTTTATAAAAAAATGTCACTGAAAAACTTTCACAGAGTATGTATGTGTGCGCATAGGTATTGGTTTTCAACATTTCTGAAAAATGCAACTATACTTTACCCAACTAACTATAATGTTCATCACTAGTTACAGCTGTTCTATGAAGCCATCTAACCTACTGATCACACTGTTATTAAAACATGTATGCTTAACATTGGTGATGGAAACCTTTATACAGAATACTTCAAAATCACAGAAAGTAAAGAAACCTTTCCTCAGATCACTTGGGAAATTCCAGCCTCTACAGTGTCAAACCATATAACTGTGCTGTACCCTGCTCATTACAGATCTAGCTCCTTAGAAAAATATTAGCTGTGTGACTATCCATCAAATAAATGACTCAGTCCTGCAGAAGCCTACCAAAAACAATAGGCTCATCTGTGTTTTGTGCTATCTTGCAAAAGCTGTCTGGTCTTGAATGCCAGTGTTAACCCATGGGCACTTCAATCACCACATGCAGGATTTTGTCAGTAGGTAACTAAGGGTCTCCTAGATTTTCACAAGCAGGATTCTCTTGGGTGGGGATCCCTCTTTCCCCCTCCTGGATTGTATGCATGATGCTCCCTCCTGCATCCCTTGCCTGTGCCTCTGATGGCTCAACTGTTACTGGCAGCAGGATTAGCTCAAGGACTGGCAGCAAGAGAAGTGACAAATGGGACAAAAACCATCTCCACAGCCCACCTTGTCATGAAAGAAAGCGTCTGACTTTTCTCCTCCACTTAAACAGCCCCCACTGTATTTTGCCAAGCCCCAGGGATATGACTTTGATATGAATGGGACCTCGTGCAAGTCCCTGGGAGGTGCTGTAGCTACTGCTGTGCTGTGTGGCAGCTGCCTGGCCCTGAAGGCTCTATCCTGGAGCTTTTCTGAGACCTGAGTCATGCACATGAGGGACAACCTTATCAGACGGCTTTGTGGCCAACAGTGTGTGGGCTCTTGTAGGAAGCTTGTCATCTTGGTGTCAGTCACCTTATGGCAGCACAGGGCAGAGGGCCGGGCCACCAGGCCTAGTTGGGCTTAGGGGGCAGGCAGAACCTGCACACAAGGACCTGCCACACACGAAAGTCTAGGGCTTTTGGGCCTCACACACCAGGCTGGAGATTGAAAGGGTGATTGAAAAGGTGTCCCCTACAGGGGACAGGCCTGCCCTGCTATGGAAGATGAGCTCAAAGCTTTAGGATGTTTCATCAGGATGAAGACTCCAAAACTTGTGTTGAAACTCAGATTTCCTCTCCATGGACATCTTCAGTAGCATATGCAAGATTGTTCTGATCCAAGAGAATACACCAGGACCTTGCGCCTCTCAGAAAGTACGTGCTTGAACTTGCTTTAAGGTACAAGCTGAGATGAGGTTCTCCTCCAAACCTGAGTTGGCTCTCCCTAGTCCCGGTTCCTGGGGCAATCCTGAGGCTCACTCATGTGAAGACATGGAACATTTGGACTCTCAAAAGGCTGGATAAGTTCAGATTTAAACAGCCAACATACTGGCACCTTTGCCCTTCACTCTCTTAACAGTCTGATTTTTCCAAGGTTCAATGCTCACTTCTTGCAGTATGAAACCCCTTTAATGTATTAACATGCTGCATGTCTGACAAAGTGTGCTTAGGAAATTGTAAAGCAAAGAATACTGTATAAATGTAACAAAAAGTGCTATCGCAGCTATGTGCATTTGTGGGACAAAATTAAAGGCAAACAATTGCTGGTTGAAGCCACAGTAACTTGGTAATTGAAATGTTATCCACAGAATCCTTTAAAAAATAAGCCAAATGCTAAAGACCTTATTTCAAACACTGCTTATTATTTCCTTTGAAGTTTTATGCAAGTAGTGTTTAGTAGAAAAAATGAGCTGGTAATTTAGGATTTTTCCCACTGTTTGTATACAATTTTCTTTTTAAAATGTAAAGAGAAAAGGAAACAAAGGTTTCATGATGAGAACAAACTGAAATACAAGAACTTCTGTGGGAGACTGAAATAGCAGCAGGATTAAAAGCAGAAAATACATGCATCCCACAGGCTCTTTTCTTGCCTCAGAGGCCTCTCATTCAAGTACTGACCAGGACCAATGTAGCTTAGTTTATGACATCTGACAACCTCAACGTCTATGCCTGTGGGACAGCATTAGGTATTTTTTAAAGCATTCTTTGAAGCTCTAGGCAACAATAAAACAGTATTAGGAATGAAACTCAGTTCTTCCACATTTGCTCAGCACTTCACCTATTGTCAATGTAGAGGTAAATTTAAATCTGTGTACATGTGTAGGCATAGACATGTGTATATAAAAATGTTGAAATATTTAACAATCACAGAATTGATAAGATCTGCTGTTTATATTGGGGAACTTCAGACAATTTCAGAAAGACGTGATATGATAGTTGTATCTTCTTGTTTTACAAAGCTGATTGACAATATATATCATTTTTATTAATTACATTTAACAGTTACTCATAGCACGATAGCTTAAATTAAATAGCTTTCTTTTAAATTAAATAGCTTCATTTTTTTAAGGATTTGAGGGAATTTTCAAGTATTTGTAGAAGAGAATGGATTTTACGGCTTGTTTCAGCACCCCTAGAATCAGTAATTTCTCATCAACTTCAATGTCTGCAGGACCAAAGCACTAAAATCCAAAAGGCTAACAGCTGTCATCTTGCCCTCTAGTGGTATTTCTTTAGAGCCACCACTGAATAAAAACCACACGGACTAGAGTATTTTAAATTTATGAAAAAAATATAAATTGATTTATGTTGAAGCTGGAGAAGCAAATAGATATAAAAAATGCCCAACTATTCTAATTTCCTCTAGCACAGCAGGCAAGATAAGGCTATTACAAAAGCTCTGAAAACTTCACAGGAAGGTTTGCAATGGAAAATCAGGCAATTCAGGCAGCTTGATTTATTTTGTTAGTAAACGATATGCCACATTTTTTTCAGCTTCTTCTGAAGCTTCCCATGTAGGGACTATGATGTCAGACTTTTTGATCACTGAATATCTCCCAGTTTTGCAAGGACTGTGAGAAAAGTTAAAAAAAAAAAAAAATCATGACTGCAGGAATTTCTGCCTGCAATTTTTGCTAGTATCTCTATGGCTTGTTTATAGGATGCAGAGGGAAGATGCTGAGATTCAAAACTTCCAGTGGAGTGAAGATGACACAGGTCATCTTGTGCTCCTAGGGGAAAGAAGGACAGATATCTGCCAAAGCACCAGACAGGTTGTGCTGAAGCTGATTCATAGCAGAGTAAAGTGATGCTGCATTGGTCTTATCTACTTCATATGGAGCTTCTGCAGTATGTCATATGCTTCTTATCACACAAAATATTTTGGTATCTGCTTGCTCTGTTCTGTGGGTCAAAAAAAAAAAAGGCTGAGGGCAAGTCAAGAGAAAGACAAGTTGTTCTCAGGTTCTGGCAGAAAGACACTGAAAACCAAGCGTAAAATCTTATAGCAACCTAAGACTTAAATCTCTTTCTTGAGCCTTATTACATGTTTCTACCTGATTTTACACCGGACTAGCACCGTCATGCAGAGGTTTGGGGAGCTGATCTAGCTGAAAACTAACCCAGCACAAGGAGGTGATTTCTTCACAGCTAGATCAGCTCTCATAACCAGTCCACCAGGTAGATCCTAACACTGGATCATGAGAGGGAAGAGCTTCCCAGAGAACCTGGATTTTGATCAGCTTCATCTGCAAAGGTGCTGACTGTGAAATCTGCCGTGGGTTTGGGGCAGACACAAGGAGAGGGCACAAGAGCACTGCTGTACAGGACCTCTGTGTGGGTCATCCAAGTCTTTTATGTGTTGTAGAGATTCATGGAGAAGAATTGCCCAATCTCTCAGAGTCAAAACCAACTTTCTCCATGGAATCTTTTATGGACAGTTCTGTTCAGAAGACAATTCAAGATCTAACCTCCATCACCTTTCCATCCATTTGTATTTCCACTTGAGAGGAAATTTGAGGCTGTTTTTTACATTTCAGAATTTTTAAGCAGTCCATTGAAAAAGATTCTATCAGAGGTACGTCACTGAAACTGTATAAGGAGGAGCAAACACTACTTCCTTGGCAGAGTAAAAGAGAAAAGACTTGCGGCTACATTTGTGCTAAAGCCTTTTGTTTCTAAATGGCACAATCAGGACTGCAATATTCATACACAGGAAAATTCATAAAGACAAATCATGCTATCACTGTTGTGCCGTGTGAGGAAATGACATGTGCTTTCATGTTAATGACCAACTCCATTGAAAAGCCTGTTGCAAAACATGTCTAAAAGCAATAAAAAGTATCTTTTCAATAAGGCTTTCCTTTGTAATGTTGCAAAAGAGTTTCTATTTCACTCTGGAGAAGTTACCAAATAATGATAAATATCTTTCTAATTTTCCAGTAGGCCCAATGTTGAAGTCTTTAGCTGGTATTTAATCATACTTGACTATGGCTAACACCCTTCTGCTTTTAGGGTATAAGTGCAAAATTTCATACCTGTAAGGACATTTATCACTTCACTAGGAATTTTACTGTGCCACACTTTCTTTGATCATTCAAAACAAAGCAAAGCAAAACAAAACAAAACAAAACAAAAACATTACTAGAGATGATCCTAAAACTGGTTTTAAATACACATTTTGGCTCATCCTGCTGCAGAGATGGTCTGGTTAGGAATTCGTAACACGAAGAAACACAAAGCAACTTTAAGTATACTGATACACAAAACCATAGAGGTTTGGATTCAAGCTCCCCTCCAGTTCTTCACTCTGTGATCATAATTTACCTGAATTGACTGTTTACTTCCTTCTTAGAGACTCCATCGGTGATGTCAGCAGTGTCTTGCACACTAAAATCCATATGCTCTTTTTTCTGAACGCAGAATGGTATGTTCTTTTTAAAGATATTAAAAAAATATATATATATTCTAAATGTAGGCTTTCAGAGAAATGTTTTAAATGTTCAAAGTTTAGGCACCTATATTAAACAGCTAGTCTTCCTTATTTCCCTTTATAGTCCATTGATATAAGTTACTTTTTCTGAAGGTTACTTGGATCAAACAGTTTTGACACTTACCTGGATTCAACCTTTGGAAAAGCCTATTGCTCTGTTGGCTACAGGTGGAGCTCAGAGAGATAAGCCTTCTCATAAGTCACCTTATGCATTGGTCAGTACTTTAATTTCTCTAATTTCTTTAAAAACCAGGTGAAATAAAGCAGTGATTGCATTTTTAGCCTCAATCTTTATTACAGTTATTATTGTAAAGATGGTGTATGTCTAGAGATGCATTAGGACAGTCCTGGTATTGGAACACCTACTCTGCTCTGACCCTACTCAAAAAATTCCCACTGATGCTAGGGATTTACATGCAGTGCAGATGGGAGAGAAAAATCTTCCTTTAAGTGAGAAATATGCAAACAGTTAATTGGTTAGTTCATTTGTTCAAAAATTAATAAAAGCAGTTTACTTCAGAAGATGGGATTCAGATCTTTTCAAAGCATCAGCCAAGCTACTAAGCTGGTAGATGACTTATTGAATGTGAAACTTAACCACTGTATTTCTGTGCCCGACTCTGTAAATAAAAGCTTTGATATAATATTTGATCAAACAGATAATATTCTTATAAATTCCAATGAACTTTCTATGTCCTACCTAACTTAACAGATGTTCACTTCAGAATAAAAGTTTAAACAACCTACGTTTTCAGAATCAAAATCTACAAGACCAAAATTTTCAAAAGTGTCTAGTGATCTAAGATATTTCCATTTTTACAGACTGAACTCAGGATAGTTAAACAGTTTGATCTTTACAGTGTACTAAGCATACATGCATAAAATGTCTCAATGCCGGCAACTTAGATCCTGAACCACTTCTTAAAATCTTTTTTAAATTTTGTCTGGACTGCATTTGAAGTACAATTATGTTGGAGGCAACCAACATATGAGGTTTATATATGTGTATGTGTATATATACTTATTTTATATATAAGGAATGTTTGTACATATTATGTATTATATTTTTTAATATATAAATGCACAATTTATTCAGGTGCAATACAGATGAATTACGAGAAGGTTCAGGCCCACCTTTAGTTCTAAGTAGTGGTAGGATAGTCAGAACATTTTCAAAGACCTGTCCAAGTATCACTCCTGCAGTGAAGCTGGGACTAGTAGTATAAAAGGAGAAACATAGTCCCTATTCCTAGCACTGTGGCAACTGACTTGATTACTCATATTCTGATACAATTTATGTGGCACTAGTGCTAATTATGCTAAGGGATAGGAAGCTATCCCACAGTTATTCTCAGACTCGGGATAAGAAATATTCTTGGACAAACAAGTGTGGACATAATTTTATATTAATGAAGAAAGAGAGGGGAAAAAGGAATGGGAGTGCTAAACTTAAAATGGGAGAGGCAAAAAGGAGATTTACAAAAGGCTATAGCTATGCAAAATTGACCTCAGGAAGTATGTTAGTGTTGGTTGTGTTTTCTAAAGGCTCTGCAATGGGTTGACTTTCACTGAAAGTGCTTAGCATATTTCCTTTTACCTGTATTGGTTGTGTAAGTCTTCCTCAATTCCCCTGTGACCCTGGCAAAGTCACTGGGGTCACATGGAGCTCAGAGCTCCATGGTGAGCTCTGTGGCTCCAAAGGTGAAAGCCTACACAAAAAAAGGCAGTAATGGACTTGCTTGGTATGAGTTGTAGGGCAGAAAGGGCAGCAGTCTGTCTCTCATGTCCTGGCCTGAGAAGAGGAGACAGATTTAACCTTTGGCAAACTGAAGTCTTTAGGGACCTTTGTTTCAGTTTTGTGGGCTGTATTTCTATGAGCAGAGGAAGACATTATATAGCACAGAAATATAGGACAAGTGATTACTGTGTGCCAGATCTGTGGAGAGCGGGTGGGAAGTGTTCATCTGCATATGCTATAACAGTTCATTAAATGCAGTAAACTGCCTGCAAAATTTACATAGTGGAAAGAGGGCATTTCATTTTTTCCTCTCTGTTTGAGAGAGACAAAGAATGCTGAATACATCTCAGCAGTCATCAGCTTAAAAGGATTCTGTTCACTACAGGGGAAGTACCCTACAATACTTCAGCGGAGCTAGGCTTTCGCCCTGTGCTCATCAGCTTCCCTGGGGCTCTTAATATTGGAGAACACTAAAATGTATTCCTAGACTAGAAGAACATTTCCTCCAAGATTTTATGCAGGAAATCTTCTTCGCTACATTGGCTCTACATATGTTAAACTTTCGTAGAATCATGTAAGTGTAAGAGAAAATATCAGATCTGAGACCTTCCTGACTGTGAATGGGTGAACAGAATGCTTTAATTCAATTGTCAAGAGGTAGGATTTCATTGTCAGACAGTATCATAAAATAAAGCTTTGCCATATAACTTGGGTGATCCTAGGTCATTTGTCATTTAACATTTAAACTATGTCAGAAAACTGACAGTCATTTCTATTTCCACTAAAAGTTACTTCTCCAAAAAGGTCCTTAAGAAATCTGCTTTCTCTTGCATGTATTTACAGCATATAATTATTTTAAAGCAGAAAGAATTCTAGTACCTTTGCACATCCCCTTTTGACAGTAGTCATCTTGGATTTTAGTAGCAATTATTCAGATTGAAAGGGATGTGTTATTGTAATTGACTCCTATTTATATGCCCCAAAATATCATTTGATGTGGGTGGCGGGGGAACCTCCACCAACATGCTGATTTGTTCCGTTACTACATGTTCTTTGAAATTATAAACAGCCTGAATAAATGAATCTGCCATATGTCTATACTCAGCCATTCTCCATTTGGTTGAATGTACAATTCCCATTTTATAGAGCTCTGGATTTTACTCTCTCGAATCGTGTTGAATGGAGACTCAGGTAAATCCAGTGATCTAAAGCCAAGCAGAACAATTAGAAGCATACATCTGACTTTCTGCACCACATATAATTCTAGCTAGTCAGGCTCAATCAGTTCTTGGTTGAAGCTACATTTTAGGAAGACATCCACCATTTTAGTCAGCTGCAGAAAGCCTAACAGTATGGGGCAGACTACCAACCATTTTTCTAAAAAAAACGTAAACCAGTAGCAGATGTAGCTGTGCAATCTTACCAACAGAAAATGACACTTTGGGGTAATGTTGAGATAAACCAAATTTTTGCAGCTGTGCACTTGGTTACAAGTATATCTTTAGATATTGTAAGACATTGCTGGAGAATTTGATGTCCTCTGTGTGTCCTCTTCTTTCCTCTCTCCTGCAGTCACAAGAAGACATAACTTTTTCTATAAAATAAAGGAAATGATGAGTACAAGGATAATGCTGCGTGTCAACTAATGTGGAATGTCGACTGAGGCCAGCTGCCTGCAGGAATATTTTTGGTCCGTTCACCAATTGCTTGAGGAGAAGAATCCCTATAGTCAGGGTGAATACCTTTTCTGGTTTAACATATTACATCAAAGCACAAATACAAATGTCACTCTGCTATCCCCAGCTACAGGATTCATCACATTAACTCTATTTCCTATCAAATAAGAACAGCGATAGCCAGGTAAGAATTGACCAGGTCTTCAGTTCTGGTACCATTCTTTGATGACATTAGGTCTTCTTTTTCACTATTTTTCCTCTCTTTTCTTGTACCCCATCAGTCACCACATGCTATGAAGAATTAGTTCCTTCTATCAATTTGGGACTTTATCACAGACTGCCACAAACAGCTGTTGTCACTTTGCATTCCCTGCTGCTCACGGTGGTGTCAGAACCATCTCACCCTAGTTTATATTATCACCAGACTATTTTCAAGGCAAGTGGTATTCTTGGTTACAGCATTAACTTCTCTTTGGTTCCACATTCACAAACTTCCTTAGCCTTCCATATTATCTGAATAACAATGCCTGTCCCTGGTCATATAAAATGCTTTTGTAACTCACAACATGCTGCAAAAGCTTTCATGAATCTCCACCTACAGTAAAAGACACATGGGCTGCAGGCTGCACCTTGGGTTATGCCATGGTCTCTGAGAACAGTGGCTGCTATTTAACTGTGCAAAGCTTACCTTTAATTGTCTCTTTGCTCACAGTATGAGAGTGAGCCAACATGTAGATAGAAAGTGGCTTACACCAGCCCCAGGAGCAGTGCTTGCTCCCTGCTGCATAGGGCAGAGCAGCTCTCCAGTAACGAGCTGGGGGCAGCCAGCAGCAGGGGAAGAGATAGGCGGTTCCCCTCGGGGAATGGGTAAAGCACAGAAGTAGGGCCTGTAGGAGGGCTGATGACACCCAAAGTACAGGGAACTCGTGGGAGGAGGCCTGCAGGTGTAAAGAGTTGGTCAGGCAGTGATAGGCACAAGGAGATGAAAGTCGAGCACAGGATTTTGGAGGGGAAAAGTTAGATCTTCCACATCTAGATTGCCTGGAGTAGAAGGAATTTTTGAGGGGAAGAGGAAACATTTAGGCAGAAAGGTGGAAGACAGAGAATGCAGGTTTGGTGCAGGTCAAGGCACATGTTAGTCTAAATTATTACAGCAGAGTATGGGCAAGCTCAATGTAAGGAAACTTGGGGACTGCTAGCTTTTACACATTACGCTGTGTAATGGTCACAGACTGTGACATTCCTGAACTTTAATCTTAAATATTGACTCATTCTATTGCCTTGGGCAAGGAGTTGGTTAGACTGGATTCACTATCTACCCATTTCAAAGGGCTGCTGCAAGGATTAATTAGTCATTGTTTGTAGATTTCTTTGAAGATGCAAACGTAGAACTGTATAATTAAATGAAATCATTAGACATAAGGTTATGTGGCTTTGATATTCTCCTAAAATACATAAATTAATACCATAACATCTTACTTCCATTTTATTCTTAGGTATATTTTTAATCCTGGATAAGGAATTACAGTGCCTGTAAAACATGCCTACACAGTGGTTGTATGAATGAAGTCCATCTAATAAATAAAGCCTTATTAAAATAATAAAAAATAAAGCTATACAAGTTTATATCAAGCTTACTGTTGATATTCAAAGACTCAGTGAATCTGAGATAGACCTTGCTGCTTTAAAGTATTGTCTTATCTATAGAAACTGAATCTCTCGTTGTTTTCCTGCACTTAGGAACTGTGGCCATGCCTTGATGTTCATCACAGCAGCAGTGAAACAGCACTGGAGAGAAAGGAATCAGAGATTTACATGTGACGAGCTTACAGTCATACCTGAGCTGTGCCTGCAGGGGTGACATGCTAGCCAATGTGCACACATTTCACTGTCTTCTCTAGGCTCAGGACAGCATACATGGGAAGGCTGATGAATCTCACCTATTTCTTGCTTAAAGGAACAGAAGACAGTGATATTCTGGTTGGCTCACAGCTTCAGAAAGCATAAACTGTCAACGACATGCCAAGTCAAAAGACACTACACAATAGTCTGTATGTCATCGTCTCAGGCCAAGTGGGTTAATGTCAGTGATGGAATCATGTCTTTGAATTTCAATATTTTTTAGGTTCTGCACACCTACCCACATGTGTGTAATGGAAGTTCCTGTGTTCTGCTATGGATTTTCACCATGGTACAGTACTGAGTAACTTATACCTATGGCGGCAACAGTTTCTGGTGATAATAAAGAAAGTAGCCATAAATCACTCTGAAACCATCATGGAAAGCTGCAGTGGAAAGTTTCTAGACTAGACCTGTTATCAAAGATTTTGTATTTTCTTTAATGAAATTCTACTAAATGTTCCTGAAAGGACACAACAGCTCCTCCACCACATGGTTTGCTTCTTTGTAGCTGTTGCTTAGCATTCATACAATTATAACAACATAAATGAAGTTTTATTTTTAGTCAGTTGTTTTCCAAACAGCTTTTGTGCACTGATTTATTGAACTTAGTGGGGAGGGGGAAGTGAGAGGGAGTATTAGATCCCTTCAGGGCCCAATCATTACTCCCAGTTTTTCACAGCTCCTAAGACCCACACCACCCCTGGTGGGATCCATCTGCTGGCAGGAAATGGTGCCTAGGGCCCTATATTTGTCACTTAAAGGTTTTGAATAGAAACAAAGGCTAGCAAAATGGCTGAACAGAAGTAAAAGATGACTATGTTAATATTTACCTATTTTAGACCACATTCAGAAAGCTCCCTGTATTCTACTAAAGTGTCAAGCCAGTGCCTCAACCATGGAGCTCAGAATGCTGTCCTTATGCCAGTTCATCATAACCTGTGAAAGCAAACTTAAAGAAGACCTCAAATGGGGAATGCATGTTTCCTCCCTCCTTTAGCATTTGTTTGGGTTACTTCTTCCCTCTATAGACTCTTTTGCTTTGCCCTTCTCACCCCCACTCTGACCCCTGCTCACCCCCAAGAGAATTATTGATTCTTAATTTATTCAGGAGGCAATGTCAACATTCACTCCCTCAAACTCTCCACTGCTTTCACCACCTCAGAAAAAGTCTGTGCCCCTGTTGGGGCCAGCTGCAGGCATCACTCTCCTGACTGCAAGCACCACCAGTTAATGACGCTACCCCAGACTCAACTAAATATTAAAAGAATCATTAGCCCACCCTAAGGCAAAACGTTCTCTCTCACTTAGTAAGGGACTGTTTAAATCTGATCACAAAGCCTTCCCATATATTGAAACTTGGATTACATATAAGCATATAGATATGCCTATATACTTTGCCACACCTTACACAAATATATACATGCATCACTGGCTCTTGTGTGAGATTGGGCATGGCAATAATTAATCATGTGGAAATGGTGAGGTTTGGCGTGACAGACGTTGAAGCAATCTTTAAGGGACACTGTGACGGACTTATTATTTGCAAGATGTGTCAACAGGTAGTGCGTACTTCATACAACTCTTTATGAAGGGGTTTTTCCTCAGGAGCACAGTGAGGAAACCAGTCAGTACTTCCTCTCCTCATCCAGACTGCTTAGTTACAATTCACACGCCTGCTTTCCAAACCCAGTGCATTACAGACGCTCTCAGCTCAAAGATTTCCTGATCAAACAACCACAGCAAGAGAACTAGATGCAGAAGAGGTCTATTTTATAGAAAAGATATAGAAAAGGGGTACTGAATATTTCAGACCACAAAGGGTCTGGTTTTCCACCTTTTTTACTGCTTAGAATGAGAACAAATGGCTGTAAAAAGCAGGCGAATCAAAATTCTCTGTTTCCTCGCCCATCACGTACAATCTCTGCAACGCACTCCCTACACCTTCACTACAAATACAGAGCACAGAAACATGCCTCTGTGGAGTCTGAGATGAGAGGAGGGGTAAAATGCAACACCGATTTCACAGAACCGGGCCTACCCTGCACAGATGTAAATTGCTAAGAAAAGTGCAAAGAATTGGCTTTAGCTGCCTCCAGTAACTGGGCTTGGACACTTGGTCCCTCCAGTAGCTGGCCCCGGGTCCTCTCTCTCCCCAGGTGCCTCATGCACAGACACACACACAGGGGGGCTGGTCTCCTCGTCGACCCCACACCCCACAGCCTCTCTGGCTGGGACCCCAGTCCTTCTGGTAGCTGGCTCCTCCAGTTGTTGCACTCTCAGAGGCACATGCACAAACCTGGCTCCAGGTCACTTCAACTACATGTTTGCAAGTCCAGCTTGACATTCACAAGTGATCACACACTGATTTACATCACTCCACTTGCCAACACCACCTACCCAGGCCCCTGTGATCCTGTGGTCCCACTCCAGTCACTGGCCTTTCAGACCTCCATACACAGATGCCCCACACTCAGGAAAGTAAAAATGGAGTTTAATGAAAAGACATTTTCTGAAAGGACAGACTATGATGATCAAGTGCAGGGCATGGCCAAACAAGTCTGCTGTGCAGCCATGTGTCTACATGCGACTGCCCCCTTTCAGCCCCATGTCCCTCTTTTTTTCCCTATTTTTTTCCTCCCTCAGCCACATCTATCCCTTCCTCCCCTCCCTGTGGTTCATCCCCTAAACATCCCACAATAAGTTTTGTGCAAACCCCAAATGCTCTTCCCCTGCAAGCCATAATTGTGTCCCATACTCCTAGGCAGTGACCCCCCTCAGTTGCTGAGATGCTACAGAGACCCACTCCCATCTTCTGGACAACACTTTGTCTCTGTGTAACACAGCAGACCCTGGATCCTGATAAAATTCAGCAGGAAATGGAAGCCTCTGCCTCTTGTGTTCTCAGCTGCTATATGGCTCTTAGATTACAGGGCTTGCTTGCATCTGACATATTGTGATAGATTGCTTTGCAATCCTTGGTAACAATAAGGGGGAAAAAAGATAAAGACCTGCATGAGAAAAAAATACACAATATGAAACAATATACCAGGGTTGTAACCCACCCATCCCCTAAATCCAATGGATTAGCATTGTTCAAAATCTGTTTATAAGAGCATTAGCCGGCATAACCTTTTTGCCAACTTCCTTCACGCTCTTTTTATTTCTATGTTCAAACATTTGCCTTTTGGAATCCTTGCACTGCACAGAGGCTCCTTGCTGGACAATGTCTAAACCCAGAGCAGCAATTGTACCCTTCTGAACTGAGACTTTCTTCAGCTGGAACATTACTGATTAATCACCAATTCAGCACAACAATGCTTTAAACTGAAAAATAGACCTGCTTCAGAAAACCTGGCATTATATTTGGCATTGTGTTTTACAATATATACACACATGGTGCCATGATGTACAGTTTCTAAAGCTAAGCATTTTCCCAGAAAGGTTTTATCCCTAAGATGTGAGTGATGCATGTTTCAGGAGTTTTTCCTACCTTGAGACAACTTTCAGCTAGATATATATATCCTGGACATAAAGCCTCCTGTAAAAATAATTTCTCTCTGCATAAGAGTGGTGCAGCAGAAAAAGGAAGACTACATTCAAGTCTCTAAACATGTTTGCTTCCAGACACTGGAGATAAGTTACCAGCTCGGCTTCCTCTGGAAACTGAAGACAATTATTTGTCCCTCACCAACACATTTTCATAACACAATCATGTCATGCTTATATTTCAAGATATTCAGAAAGTCTTGAAACGCATTTAAAAAATCACCAGCAGCCTAAATCTTTGAAAGGCGTTTTTTTTTTAATCAAGGGCAATGTGCTGCTTTATCATACTAAGTGCATTTTGGATATTAACAATACGACGAAGTTTTATAAAAATGTCTCCATTATTTACAATAGTTGCTACTCAAGTGATACTGCTCATTTCATCTCAGTAGTCACAGCTCTCAGGCTGAAATTGGGGACCAATATTATACAGCAGCTACAAAAGAAACAGACGAGCCTGTATGTACGTAAGAGCTTTCCAATTTAATATCATGCTTGCATTTCTAACACAATGATAATGCTCCCCAGGTACAGACTAGAAATCAGATTCAAATCACCATGGATTTGTACATGAACATAATGAACATTGGGTATATTCTTTGAAAAATAGTCATAACACCCTCTTGCCAAAAAACAGCAACACTTTTTTTATTATTTCCTCTATAACACAGCCCCTTTTCCATGTGCAGAACAGATCACCTCCTGTTTAAATACCACAATCGTGACTACAAAATACCAGAGTCAGCCAATACTAAAAACACTTAAGTGCTGTATATGTTCATAATAAAGAACGAAAATATGAAAGCACTTGCAAAAACAGATTGTGCACATTAGCTTCAGGGCAGCAGAGATTTGCACAATGACAGTCTTACCTTGATATTGTGCTTCAGTTTGCAATGGCCTGTTCTGCCCAGGAGAGAGCTAACTTCCACATCTGCCTCATCACTTATCTGGCACAACAAAAGACAGACCACTCTCTGAAAGATATATAAACACCCTAGCATGTCATGTCAGTGTCATCAGGAATGGCAGTGAATATTATTTCCATTCTGATGATCTTGTTTTAGATGCATTTAATTCTCTCTTTTTTTTTTTTTTTTAATTATTTAATTAAAAGACAGACGATCACACGTGGCAGATGATAACAGTGCTTTACCTCATGTGTGGTGGTGTACTGTGGTCCATATCCCCCACTCTGGAACTTCTCCTGAGGCTGAAAGAGAATGAAATGAATCTGGATATCAAAGTCATTGGAGTCTCTGAAAGGGAAAGAGAAGGGGCAAGATGGGAAATGCTCATTCATGCTTTTTATCAAATAAAGATATATGGTGAGGGGGAAGCAGGGGAACCTTCCTCAAGGACCAAAAGCATGTTGTAAAATAAACTATGAGAAATTGCCTAAAATAGAGTTCAGAAATCTGAATTTGGTTGCTACTGGTGGTACACAGCAGCCTTAGGCAAATCGCTTTGCTTTGCTTAATGTCTGTAAAATGGACACATTAATATCTTCTTCCTTCTGCATTGTCTCGGCTATTTTTGTATCTCTTTGTATGCATATGTACAGAGTTTAGCATAATGAGGCCCTAATACTGACTGAAGTCTTCTGGTGTCATTATAATACCAACAGTTAAAAATTAGCTAATTTCTATTTACTGTTTGACCACTGACTTCAAAAGAAATTTTGCTATTTCAGTGTATATGTATTTGATTCAACTTATAGATTTAGTAACTAATTTAGTAATACTTACCAATCATTCTGAGATATGGTAATGCTTAATTAATAATGTACAGAATACTTTTACTCCCTACAACAAGTGAAACATGCAAGTCCAGAGCAACATTAGTAGCAGCAGCATTTCTAGCATAAGTTGAGTAACATATATAAAAAAAATAGCATTATATTTGGAAATTGGATGCCTTCAGGATGGTTTCAACATTCAATGACATATATACTTTTGCCAATGGCTATGAAGGGAAGGGGTGCTTATGAATGACATTTCACTCGCTCCTCTTGCTATTTGATAAGATGTGGCTGATATGTTAAGTGGTTTTCAGTAAGAACATAAGGGACCAGCAGGAATAGCTTTCAACAGCATTAATCAATAAGGCAATAACCAGTGGTTGATAATGAAAAGGCAGCAGTTACTAATGGCTAGCACTGTGCTTTCCAAGACACTGCTCTTCTCTAACGTGCGATACCGGGCAGTGATGGTAACCCTTCCACACCATAGCTAGTTAAGCGTGCACTCTGACATAAGGACTTGTCTGCAGGCCTTTTTTGCTTTCCCTCACAGCTCCTCGAGACTTTCAGGCATCAGACATACCCATCCAAATACCCCAGAAATTTCAGAGCATGAGATACTTGTACCATTCATCATGGTATCTTCTTCACACCAAAGGGCTCAGCACTGAGTCCAGCACTGATGCCAGCTGTCTGCTTGAGCGAATCATGAGCTACCACAGCTGGGACAAGCAAGCTCACTGAAGCTATTTCGTCTCCCCATGAGCTGACTGACCTCAATATCTGAACACTAACAGCTAAAAAAGCCTCTTCACTCTAAGGAATCTCAAGTGCCAGCAGAAACACTAAGCAGAGGATGTGAAGAGAGTACCTGAAAGTACCATGTGAAAGTGCTAGCACATACCCTGGTGGTGAACAAAGATGCCAGCTGTCATTACCAAGGACATTCTGGGGGTTGTATGAGAAAATATCCAGCTGGAGCAGTAGCTCGCAAAGTCCTAGGCTAGAAATAATGACAAAACAGCCAGCCCTCTTCAAGGCTGTGAAGAGCGCATAGCATCTGCCATCCTCATGTGCCACCTCTTTTCACCGCTGTCGGTGCAATTCTTTTCGCTTGTGCTTCAAGTTTTGCCTTTCAGAGCATAGCCTACCGATTAAAAAAAAAAAAAACAGCCTCCTCAGTGCCCTTTGTTCTTATGCCTTTTATTAGACAAAACACAGTTCAGTGCCTGTTAAAGGAACGGCAGGTTCTCCTATTTATCTTCCTCTTCTGTTGATCATTTTTCATTTACATGTTTCTAACACGAAGGATTTCAGCACCTGTTCTGCACAACATCAAGTCCATTGCCAAAAGACTACTCTGTAGTACAATGAATAACCCTACTTCACAAAATAATGATGCCATATAAGTTACAAAACAAAATTATAAGGATTTTTAGTGCAATCTACATTACATCTGGCAGTAGGCAGCGTGTAAGTCACCTCTGAACAGAGCCCTTTGACCATGTGCTATTCCTTTTACACCGTGATCATGTGGCACTGAGCAAATGAAACAAGAAGTAGAATGCGGTCAAATGGGCAACACTATGGGGAGCAGTAAGATAAAGGACCTTGTATTTAAAATTGGAAGATCTACTCATCTTAACAGAGGCTAAAGATTAGGATCAGTGCTCTTACAAGAAGATGAATTATACTTTGAGAAGGAGGGAATCTATCAGAACAAAAAGACTGCTTCATGAGAGCAATTTAGCAAATGCAATTTCAACTATGACTGTAAAAAATGATGAACCTGACATGCTGGTAAATGTCAGCTACTTGAAGCTTATTACTCATTTTCTGTACAATAGCACTGTCTTAATACTCTGCTTAGAGCAGATGAAAACAACAATCTACTTGCTTTGTAATTCTGTAGCTGAAGGTACACGACCCATTAGCAATGGTATTTTTCCTACCAATAGTTCATAACATCCCCTAAAATTACCATCTAAACGGATAATGGTACCGAACTTCTACAGATGTTTTCAGTTTCTTTTGGTTAAAAAAAAAAAAAAAAAAAGGAAAGCAGATAAGATTTTGTTTTCCTGCAAACAGAAACATACAATGTTATTTTTTTATGTTGGCACATTAAGTGGGAATGTGAAGTCATTAGGACTGGTATCATATTTTGTCTATATTAGCAAAAATTGCTGGAAAAATATACACTTTCTCATATAAAGGAGCTCCGAGTAAAATTATTTTTTTTTAATGTTTCCTATAAGAGCAGCAGTTGCTATCATAACAAACAAAATTTAGATCAGGTGTTTGCTAACTGAGTTTCTAAAGATAAATAAAAAGCACTTTGGGACTACTCATGTAACAGGTTTGTTTCTAATGCATTGTAACTTATATTCAGTGTCTACTGGCAATTTTCAGATGGCTAACCTTTTATAATATTTTCCGGTTGTTTCATTGTAAAAACCTGTCATTTGATGTAATAATATACTACATGAAACAAAACTTAGATTGCAGCTAGTCATGTGAGCAAGATCTTTCTACATTTCTCCAACTACCAGTTAAAATCTGTGTCCTTGCACCGCTGATGTTGTCTCCCCAGAGTTTCTGCAGACTCGGAGGAGCAAAGCAGAGGTGAAGGGATGTCTCTGTTTATCCTGAAGACACAAGTGGGAATCAATCATGTTGAGCCATCTCGGGTGTGTATAAACTAAAGAAGAATTAAAGGACTAGGATAGGGACATTCTGGGAATGTAGATAAAGATCAGAGAGATTTAAATCTTCGAGTCCCAGAAAGTATGAGAAAGGCTGTCAGAAGGATTAAGTAGCAAAATGCATGGGATTTGGGGATGCTTAGTTCTCTTCTGCAGTATGTGCTGTCTGCTTCCTCTTCTCCAGTATGTACCACTCCATTATTCCCAACCTCAGGTGCTCTTTTTTCTTGAGCAGCAACTGGGCAATGCAATTCTTGCTGAGCAGGCTGACAGATGTTACCAATTTGGGAGGTTTTGTAACAAAAAAAAATCTTAAATCTCCTGTTCTCACAGTCAGATCATTCCATTAGTTTCAGCTTTGAAGGAAGCCTGAAGAGTAGGTGTTGCACCTTTCTCCATCAGATCTGACAGAGAACCCATTAGATCTTGGCATGCCACAGCACAGTGGTACCAGACAGGGCTTTCCTCTCCTGAGAACTCTACAAAGCCATTTCACCTTTTAGCTCAGCTGGCTCTATATAACATGTCTACTTTCTTCATAACTAAGGAAAGCAAAGCCACCAGAAGCTGGTGCGTTTTGGGAGATGTAAAATGGATAAATGATATACAGCGACAGCAGCAACAAATCATTCACTCATCCATTCCACCAGCCCTAGGCTGGATAAGGAGTTTACACACAGTAACTGCTTGCAAATACACCCTACAACTACCATTGCAGGGTTTCCTTCCCTGGCAGACTATAAGGAAGCAGACAAGTGTGCAGAGGCACTCCAGGGCATGATTAGTTGGCTATATATTCTGTGGAAAGCATAACATACAGCAATCTTTTGCCACAGCTACCTTAATGTATGGAGGATCAATTGCAGAAATAAAATGATTTTAATTACAGGAGTAAATGTTATTATCAAGCTATATGCTAGATAATGTAAGAGAAAGGGAAAGCCTTATTACAAAGGTGTTTTGTTTCTTCAATTATTTGAGAGCTTAATGGCCGTTGTGCTCATATGCAGTTATTTAGTCTGTCCTCATGGGCAGATCTGCAACAACTGAACAGAAGAAACAGGCAAAAGGGCAGCTAGCTGCAGGTTTCTGATCATAAAACCAAAGTTGTATTGGCAACTACAGCCACCGGGATTAAGATTTATGTGGCCTAATATAAGTGTTAACGTATGAAATATCTGTGTCTGAGCTGGTCACCTTAGGTTCCCTTTATAGCCACTGGAGAGCCAAGGAACTCTTTAGTGGAAAATACATCTCATCCTATGGTAGAAAACTAATTATTTTTTCTCTATAAAGAAGACTAGGGTGACACGCTCAGACTTAGATACTGAATTTCTACACGTAAAGTTAGGACTCGAGATCTTGACCAGCTAGAGAGAATGGATGCTCAAGGCTGTTTATTCATTTCATCTTAAATGCCACTGGATTTCCGTACTGAAAGAGAGCTTGTAATACAACCAGAAGCTAACATTTCCCTCTACTGGACAAGTAGTTTAACCACAGCTTCAGGCTCAGTGGTCTCTCCCTAGACAAAAGAAATGATGTTTCCTCTGCTTGTGGCACAGCTTCAACAAAAGGGCAAATTATGGCCCCAGGTTATAACTTAACACCAAAGCTTGCTACTGAGAGAGGTGGGAGACATCCTTTTTTTTTTTATTATTTTTATTTTTTTATTTTTTTCCAAAAAGATGAGGGAGTTAGATCAGAGTTTTCCTATGTGGAAGATTATTACATGAGAGGAGAATGATACTAGCAGTGATTTCAAACAGAAGGCTGAACCTAGCTTAGGACTCTGAGAAGACGGGCATAGCTGCTTGCCTTCAGGAAAGGCTGGGGAGAGCCTAGGCGGATGAGGTTGAGAATTCTCTTTTCAGAGTTCCTTTATACCAAGCATGCCAGCTATCGTTAAGCATCTAATTTGGCAAAGCCTGGGTATCCAGCTTCAGCAGCCCAGACCTAAGCCATATTCTTGGGCTCCTAGCCCTTCTTTACAAAATTAGAAAGATAGGCCTTCTCTGTTTTTCAGGGACACTGTTCAAATAAACAAGGTAAATCAGAGATTCTTAGGGGACCAAGTGTTGAGAAAATGTGGCTGTGCAAGTATTTAAGATTTTATCATGCATCCATGTATCCTAATGAGCTCATATTCCTGGCCTTTGAAAATGTCTATCTTTCGAGGGAAGAAGAAAAAACATGAAAAGGAAAATGTCAAACCAAAATAAAAATAAAAAATCTTCAGCCTCTTACATGGAATATATAATAATTACTTCCAATCCTGGTATAAAGTTTAGTGGCAGTTGTTAAGCTTTTTATAATAAGAGCTTAAGAGGCTGGGTCTTATGTAATGCCCAATCTCAAACATATTTTATATTCTCCAATATCTCTTGTCATGTTTCCAATAAAGCCTGAGACATCAGACAAATTCCTGAGAGGCTGGCTTGGTGCCGTTATCTTCAGAGGTGCCAGGAGATGTCTGTCTACCTTTTCTGGCTAATTTAGCTTTAAAAACTTCATTTTGCTTTCTCTGCAGTTGTAAAGGCTACAATGTGAAATGAAACAATCAAACTCTGGAAGGCGATAAAACAATAGCAGTCTATTGTCCAGAAACAGTACTTCCTACAGGAATTAAAACACGAGCTGGATGAATTCCAGTTTGCACCTCTTGCCAATTTGTCCCTAGAGTCTTTACTGAAATAAAAGGAAGTTGGATCAGTACTGACAGGGACAATCTAAATTCTAAGTAGCATCTATACAGTGAAATAGAATAATAATAATAAAAAAAACCTACAAAATATTTTTATAGTTGAAAGGCAGATATGCAGAAGTCAGGGAACACAGAACTGAGACATTTTAAGTAATACTAATTTGCCCTAATTTGTATGTGAATCTTTAGCTACGTGATCTGAGACTGCTTTCTAATAGGATTCCATCAGTCAATGAGAAGAAAGGCTGACACCTCATCCACATTGAGTTATTCAGTTTCTTCTATAAAATGCAGAATAAAATAGACAACTTTGAATTTTCAGTTTGTATTTTAAACACCTGATTGTACTTTCCAGTTACTAAAAGATACATTCTCAGTATTTCAATAAATGAAGATTCACGAAGTGTACAGCTAAAACTGCCAGAAATTAGGATAGTCAGAATTTTTTCTTAATTTCCTCATGTTTTTTCAAACTATTATTTGGAAGAGCTTTCTCCTATGAATGTCCACTCAGTGCTTCAGTGAATCTAATCTCCTGATTATATGCAGACATAATGTTATTTTAAATTATTTTCTGACACCCATCACAATCACTATCTTCACTGACAGATTGGAAAACTTTGACAAAAATGAAAATTATTTTCTCAGTGTCGTCCAAAAACTGACAGAAAGATGAATTCCATATTCTAAGTCCCAAGCTAATGTTCTGCCTACTGAAGGCCACGAACTTGCAACAACTATTTTTCTAATTCAGAATTTATGTAACCTTCACTTCACAATACACCAGCCTGGAAGGGGCTCACTGTTTTTACACTTTGAAACACTACTTCCCATTCAGCGTTACATCTGAAAACATTGGCAGGCAGTGCACTAAGTAGCTAATATTGTCAAAAAAAAAAAAAAGCAGGTAACAGAAAATTTATTTTAATATGGCTCCTTAAACACTATTTGGGCAGTGGTGCTTAAACAGGAGTTTTGACCTCATGCTTTAAGAAGCTTGGTAAATATACTGTTAAAAGAGGTCACAGCTGTGTAAGACTAGTTATCACCAACAGACCGCTAAATTATTAAATACCATTAGAGGGATTAATTCATGACAACTTTTAATACTTTGCAGCACAGAGGATATCTGTACGTACAACTTGCTGCAGGACGCTTCTGAAAGCTCTTGCTTACTAACAGTGGTTGTGTGATCCACCACAGGGAAGGGTGGCTAAAGCACCAGGACTGGCTTTGTAGCCTGGTTGTTCCTGAGTGCCTGAACTTAATTTCTCTGAGGTATTTCTTCTCACGCAAAGTGCCAGTCTGGCTCCCCACATTCCTGAACACTGTCTTCCAGTGCCATCGCTGAATCCAGCAGATTTCATGCACTCCTCTATCTCACAGGACTTCTTGAAGAGATCGTGTGCCTTAGCTAGACAGAAAGTAGGGAAGGCAGCAATAATAAGGGGCACATCTGAAGAAATAATGGACCACCAAGAGGGAAAGGAAAGAATGCTAGTGCAAGGTGAAGTTATAGAAGAATGAAATTGTGCGAGTCCTTTGCCATGCCAATTTACAGATTAAGGTGAAAGAGGATTTCTGTAACCATAAAATCCAAATTCCTGCATAAGAATCACCACCTACTTGCCACTACATATCTTTTAAAAACAATGTATAATTTTGCTTAAATTGCAGAGAGCTTGACCACTGTATTTCTCGTTAGAGAAGCAGCACAACTCCCCAGTTACAGCCTTGGTGCCATGCCCATTTCAGCGAGGGATGCAGGTGTAGTCTGGAGCTGAAGCAAACAAGGAGACCGGTAGCCTCGAGCTAGCAAAAGCAAAGGAGATAAGGGATGAAAGCAAGAAAGACAAAAACAGTTGAAGGAAGATTTCAGACTGACCCACAGGAACCTTTTGCTCATTAAAGATCATTAGCATATTAAAAAACACACCCATCAAAGTGGGAATACATGGAAATGTGGGATTTGGCCCTTCCCCCCCCGGTCCTCTGTAACACACATGCTCGATCAGAGGTAAGCTGGGCGAGCTAAACACACTGACCAGGAGTAGCTGGAGAGAGTTTCACCCGTTAGCTGTGCATAAATAACGGTGCTGCAAGCCCAAGGTGTGTGAGCTTTGTGAAAGATCACCAAGCACCTGATTCTGCAGAATTAATTAATTAGTTAGCTAATTAATTAAAAGACCTTCGTGGGGATTCCGATTCTGTCTGCTTATTGGCCAGGAGCACCAGGCACGAACCTATGGATAACAGTTTTGGGGACCCAGATGGGACCCTAAATTAGCCTGCCCAGTCCAACTCGTCAGCATCAGTGTCGGAGGGAGGACGCCAGAGACCAAGTGCACACCAGTGATTTTATCAGAGGTCCGGCCTCGACCCTTCAAAAGCCTGGGGCCAGCGAGTGGCGCAACAGAAAATGGATCCTTGAATTATAATACCATATTGCGATTGATGTTATTTTGCTGGCGGGAAGGAAAATGGGATGAGGTGATGTATATTACTGCTTTTATGTCATTGTACAGGGACTTGAAAAGTCCGGCTGAGTGCAGAGTGTGGGAAGATCATATTATGCTATGTGCTGAAAAGAAAGGGGGGAAAGGGAATGGTAAACCCCCCAAAATTTATCTGGATCTAGAACAAGAGGAGGTTCAGTTATTGGTACCTTTGGTACCACCGCCGTATAATCCAGGGGAGGACTCAGATGTTTCCCTGACTTCCAAAACTTCTGCGGGGACATCAGAGGCCTCTCCTAAGGACCAGGGTGATTCCAATTTTAGCCCAATAGCACATCGCACTTGACAGAATTCAGGGCCAGTTATCCAGGCTCCACTACGACAGGCGGTGGGACCACAGGGAGAATCTGGTTTTGTTCATGTTCCGTTTACAACATCGGATTTGTTAAATTGGAAACAATCTGTTGGATCTTATAGGGATAATCCAGCAGCAATGCTCCAGTTGTTAGAAATGCCTCTGTGAAACAGCCAGAAAGTGGGAAGATCTGGAACCAGGGGAGGAGGCAAATAGGAAAATGTTTATCATGCTGTTTACAGGGCAGTCAGCCCGAGACATGATGAAAAAGTTGCAAAAGGTAGAGAGGGCCAGAGGAATGTCTATCTCACAGCTGACCAAAATAGCCTATAAGGTTCACAATAACCAAGAAGCAAAGAAAGAAAAGAGAGAGAGGGAAAAGACGAAATTACAGGCATCACTTTTAGCAGCGGCTATAGTAGACAGACAGGGAGGTTGCGGGAGAGGCAGAGGTAGAAGTAGAGGTGAAAGAGAGGAATTTTCAGGAAGGCAAGGGTGAGAGCAGGCAAGGGAAGCACAAAAGACTGCTCGCTTGTGTCCCAGTCAGTGTGCTATCTGCAGGATGGAGGGGCACTGGAAGAGGGAATGTCTGCTGCGGGAGGAAAAGCATGCAGGCAGTGAGGAGAAGAGCGTGCTTGGATTATGCTGGAGGACTCAGACTGACGGGGCCTGGGGGATGAATTCCCCCAGTAAAGTAAAAAATCTCGATTGTTGGGGCGGCTGGGAAGCGGGCTTTGAGACCCTTTTACAACCCATGGATTGTGACACTGGAAGGAAGGTTTCGATGCTCCAATTTTTATATATGCCTGAATGTCCCTTCCCTTTGTTGGGAAGAGATTTGCTGTGCAAACTATGTGCACCGGTAACCTTCTCTACAAATGGAATAAAAGTTAAAATTCTGCCTGAAAATGCATGGAAAGACCAAATTTTGTTTATTGACAGAAACAAAGACAGAGGAAAGCCAGCAAGTCCCTGAAGAGGTGTTGAATGCAGTGGATCCTTTCGTATGGGCAGGAAAACCGCCAGGGAGAGCAAAAAATGTACTCCCAGTTCAGATAGAGCTAAAACCAGCAGCTATACCTGTACGAGTCCGAAATATCCAATTAGTCTTACAGCAAGGAAGGAGCTGGAGCTGCTAATAGACAATTTCCTACCTTATGGACTAATCTGCAAATGGCAATCGAGTTTTCACACCCCAATACTACCAGTAAAGAAACCAAATAGCAGTGACTATAGGTTTGTGCAAGATTTGCGAGCCATAAAAAAAATAACTGAAGACACCCACCCAGTGGTGCCAAACTCTTATACCCTCCTAACACTATCTGAAAGAGACTCTTTACTTTACAATATTGGATCTTAAAGACTTTTGTATCTGTTGTATGCCTCTGGAGCCTGATAGTCAAACTGTATTTGCTTTTGAGCGGGAAAACCCCATGACAGGGAAAAAGACCCAAATGTGCCAGGCAGTACTTCCACAGGGATTCAAGAATAGTCCCATATTATTCCGGACTGCCTTGGGGCAGACCTAAATAACTGGCAGAGTAAGAATGAGGGGACCTTGTTGCAATATGTCGACAACTTCTTGCTAGGAGCCCCAGCCAAAGAAAAACAAGTGCAGCTGACTGTCAGCTTGTTAAATTACCTGGAAATGGCTGGATACCGAGTTTCCCAGAAAAAGCTGCACAGTGCTAGCTGTAATGGAAGCCAAAGGAAACTGCTGGCTATCCCCAAGCCGAATGGCTAAACACCAAGCTGTTCTATCAGACCAAAGAGACATCAAGTTGTGTGTGGTCAGCACCCCGAACCTGGCTACGCTCCTTCCAGCCAAGGTGACAGGGGAAATCCAACACAACTGTGTTGGTATCGTCAAGCATACTTACGCCAGCTGAGCTGACCTCAAGGATGAGCTGATCGCTAATGCAGACCTTGAGTATTTTACAGACAGTGGCAGTTTTATGGAAAAAGGACAGCGTAAAGCAGGATATGCAGTAGTAAGCCTTTGGGACACTCTAGAAGCAAAGGCGCTACCCCATAGTACGTCAGCACAAAAAGCTGAATGAATTGCCTTGATTAGGGCCTTGGAATTAGCAGAAGGGAAGACCCTCAATATCTATAATACAGATTCTAAATATGCCTTCGGAGTTTTGCACGCTCATGGAGCCATCTGGAGGGAACAAGGCCTATTGAAAACAGCTGCAGGACCAATTAAGCACGGTCCAGAAATTTTACAGTTGTTAGAGGCCCAAAGCTGTGGCAGTAATGCACTGTCAGGCCCATCAAAAGGGTGATCAGGACATAATAATAATAGGGAACAGGAAAGCTGACCTAGTAGCCAAGGAAGCAGCTAGAAGAGCATCAGGAGACCTACAATGCATGTTAGTCCCCTGTGCGAAGACTTTGCTCAACCAACCAGAATATTCCACTAAAGAGATCCAACTAGTGGAAAAACTAAAATGTACAAAGCGAAAAGATGGATGCTGGGAGACCCCCAGTGAACAGATCCTGACAACAAAATCTATGTCTGAACAGTTAATGAAAGACTTACATGAGGGGACACTTTGGCACTGACACCATGGCAGGCAGCCTGAAGTGCTTTGCAATAGGACCAGCAATGCGAGCTATCGCAAACCAAGCAGTGCGAAGGTGCCCTGTGTGCTGTGCAAACAACCCCAAGATCCAGCCAAAGCCACCGCCAGAGGAGATGAGTAAAGGGATGAAACCTGGGGAGTATTGGCAAGTGGACTTTTCCGAATTGCCTAGACAAGGATCATATTGATACCTCCTAGTGCCGGTGGACACATTCACTGGATGGAACTAATACAGCTAGGGAGGTCGTAAAGGCTTTATGAAAGAAGTAATCCCTCATTTTGGAATACCAGAAGGACTCTCAGACAATGGACCTCACTTTATATCAAAAGTAGTTCAAGAGATATCAAAAGCGTTACAAATTAGGTGGGACTTACATACTGCTTGGGGACCACAGCCAAGTGGACAAGTAGAAAGAATGAATTAAACACTGAAAAAGCAGTTAACTAAAATGTGCCAGGAAGCTCAACTGAAATGGCCGGAGGCCTTACCAATAGCTTTGTTGAGAGTGAGGATAGCCCCCAGAGCTAGGGAAAAAGTCAGCCCATTTGAATGGTTATATGGCAAACCGTACCCTCTAAATGAATTGGTGATAGAAGGGAGTCAAATGCATGTAAGGGGAGAAGGCTGGGTAAGACATTATTTGCTGTCTTTGTCTGTTGTGTCTGCTCTCTTCATAGATATGTAAGGAGTGACTACCAGTTCCACAGGATGTTCCAGTGCATCCATTCCAACCTGGACACCAGGTGCTGATCCAAACGTGGAAAGACGAGCCTCTAAAGGAAAAGTGGAAAAGACCTTACACTGTCTTGCTCCACACCCACACTGCAATCAAAGTGGAAGGGATCAAATAATGGATTCATTACACCTGTGTAAAAGCAGCACCACCAGAAAAGGAGAAGCGAGACATACTATCAGAAGGAGCACAAAAAACTTTGTGGCAAGTTGAACCAATTGAGGAGTTGAAACTGCTGTTTAAAAGGACAAAATTATTTTTAATGTGGTTATATTTTCCTTAATGGGACTGACCTACAATTCCAGTTCTTGGACACAGAATTCTACAGTTCAGTTAGCTTTAAACTTAACCTGTTTGCAAGTATGTCATCTTGTTGGGTGTGCACCCATGTAGCTGGCTCGGTAAATGAGGGAACCGCCATCTGTGCTATACCAGTCACTGTGAATAAGACAGATGTGTGGCAATTAGCAAACTCGAGCAATGCTAGTGTCTCCTCTCCATTACAGTTTCCCTCTATCCCCGCATATCCTATTGAAAGGGAAAATCTGTTGGGTATATACTCAATTAATAGGACCAATAGGAAGAATGCCACCCAGGGATCATACATAGGTTCCTGGAATCTGACCGGATGATGTAAAACTGTTACTACAGTTAAAACTACCAATTACACTATCATAAAAAATTATGGAAATAGAAGCAGGCCTATCGGCCTCCATTGGTGGATAGCCCCAGGAGTACATCGGCTGTGTGGCCCACAGGCATGTAAAGCATTTCCCCCTGGATGGTATGGGACCTGTGCCCTGGGAGCCGGGTGTTAGACTGCGTAACCATTCCTACATAAGGGGCTGGCTAAGGTCACAGGCTATCTTATGATGCCTTGGGAAAAACATGACATTTATAATCCCCTTTCAGACAGAAATACCTGGTTTCATGCTTTGTGGAGGGCTTTAATCTCCTCATTGGGAATAACACAACTTGACAGGGCAGTTGTAAATATTTCTGCAACACTAGAAATTATAAGCAATGCCACTACCAATGCTCTTGGTCGAGTACAGAAATAGAACAGGTATCCCTAATAGCCTTGGAAAATCGTCTTGCCTCAGACACACTACTCACAGCTCAGGGAGGCATCTGTCCTGTGATAAACCACAGCTGCTGCATCTATGTAAATGAGAAGAAGCAAATTCAAGCAGATATTAACCGAATCTGGCAAGCATCCCATTTGTTTCAACAAGTGTCTCAGGATGCCGCCATTAAGGGTGGACTAGATTTCTCCTGGCTCATGTCATGGTTACCAAACTTTGGGTGGTTAAAACAACTGCTTTTATTTGTTACATGAATTATAGTTACAGTAGTCATGTGTAGTTGTGCCTTAGGATGCATGCCTAGCTGTCTAAATTCATGTAGTGATTTATTCAGCCAACCCAAGCAAGTAACGCTAGCAAGATGAGATATGAATATAAAGTACTTCTTAAAATTGGCAGAGATGGACGAGGGTAAGAATTATGAAGCCTTAAAACGAGGCTTATAGACTCAAAGGGGGGGAAATTGTTGTCCGGAGCTGAAGCAAACAAGGAGACCGGTAGCCTCGAGCTAGCAAAAGCAAAGGAGATAAGGGATGAAAGCACAAAAACAGCTGAAGGAAGATTTCAGACTGACCCACAGGAGCCTTTTGCTCATTAAAGGTCATTAGCACATTAAAAAACACACCCATCAAAGTGGGAATACACGGAGACGTGGGATCTGGCCCCTCCCGGCCCTCTGTAGCACACACGCTCGACCGGAGGTCGGCGGGGCGAGCTGAGCCGGCCGACCAGGAGCAGCTTTTTTTATTCACCCGTCAGCTGTGCACAAATAACGGTGCTGCGAGCCCGAGGCGCGTGGGCTTCGTGAACGATCGCCAAGCACCCGATTCTGCAGAATTAATTAGTTAGTGAGTTAATTAATTAAAAGGCCTTCGTGTGCACTCCGCCCCTGGGTGCTTCCTGGCGGGCGCACCGCGCCCGAACCCAGGCACAGCACGGGCGCACCACAGCCGCCCCGCCGGGCACGGAACCTCGGCTGCCGCGCCCACAGCAGCGACCGCAACCCCGCAGCCGCCGCCCCGGGGCCGGGAAGCGCATGCGCAGTGGCACCCGAACCCTC
>VXAA01001939.1:106408-116888 GCA_013399115.1 Anseranas semipalmata
GCTGTGGGGCCTAGCGAACGGGGTCCCCAGCGGCCTCCGGTGCTGCAGACCTGGCCCTTACGTGTAATGCTGTGGTGGGGAGTGAGTTCTGCGTTGGACCTGGCACCTAACGGGGCCTGTGACAGGTGTTGAGCTATCGGCTCTGCATCATTCACTCAGAAGCTGCGGACTCTTAATAACCCGTAGCCGTTTGCAATTTCATTCACAAACAGTAAGGAAGTAAACCAAAATTGTTCAGAGTGATGGATGTACGATCATCAAATTGGGATAGTCAGACCTTCAGAGGGAGGGGCTGTAGAACGACAGGCTCATGATCCCCACTCCTAGACTGTTCTTAAGGTCTTAGCTTCGAGTGGCAGTCGATCTTGTTTGTAAAACTGTTCCTGTTGATTCTGCTTTGGGGCAGTGCGGTTAGTAATGGGGAGAGAAATGAATTCTAACCTGTAGTCTGTTTTTAGTAATGTCCTTGTTTGTCTATGACTCTGCATATTTGGGTAAACTGAAACTTTAAAACATATTGTCAAAACCTGTTGTCAAGTGTTCCTATCAACTGTGCTGCCTTTTTTTTTTTTTTTTTTTTAAAAATAAAGGTCTCTGTTAGGCTCTTCTGGCTTTTTTAAAACTTATTACATATGAATGTTACAGAAAATGTTAATAGAACTATTTCAGATATCTCTAAATACTTCCTTAATGAACTATCAGGTACTGTTGCAGTAATAACTTCTGATGGAAGAATGATTGTGGTGAGACTTCTGTTTTTTTTTTTTTTCACATCTTATTTTACCCCCACAAAGGCTTGCCTGTCAGGTTTGTCCATTGGTAAACTCATACACATGAATGCTTTAACTTTTTGTCAAATAGTTTTTTCTGTAGGGATGCACAAGAAAGCGTATTTCTTTTTCTCTTTGGCATTTTGGTTTCCATCTAAAATGTCCTCCTTGTTCAGCAGGCTCTTCAACTTTCAATGTTTCTTCCATATGGCTATAGGAAAAACATCAGCTGATAATTATTGAAGAATTGTAGTGGGATTCTGTTTAAGCCTGAAAAGCAGAGGACTGGCAAACTATTACATATTAGACTGTCTATTTGGTTTTGTTGCTTTCATAGTATTTCTTTTCTTGTATTCCTTTTCCCCCTCTATTTTCTCTCCTCTTCTATTTTTTTGTTAATGGTGTGATCATTGCACAAAGATTGTATCTTCCCGCTTGTCTTTAGCTTCACCAAAAGTGTCTGGCTGGAGTCTGGTTAACGTTGTGATATGATGCAAGATACTTTCTGCCACAAAGATTTGAACGGAACTGGTGTATGACTTATTTTTACATGGCTGGATGGTATACGTGGTTGTTGTTACTGTTTGAATTACGGTGTCTTGAGTGTGGTGGTTTCGCAGAGAGCTGAGCTCTCATTCCCCCTCCTCAAAAGAACAGGGGGAGAAAATATGATGAAAAAAAGCTCATGGGTTGAGATGAGGAGGAAGAGGAGAAAAGCAATTATTCTCTCTATATTTTCTCAGTATAGTGAGTTTAAATTTCTTGATTGATTTGTGTAATTTATCATCACTAATTATGTTACCATTTTTCCAAACTTGTGTTGAAGTAGCACAGAAATTCTTCCATTCGTGTGTTTTGTATTTTTGTTGGGTACTGTTGTGGAACCAAGCTAATTTCCTTTAAAAAGCCATCACTTAAAATTGCATGCTAAAAATGGTCTCAGTATTGGTTAACATAAGAATCTAACTTTCCCGTTCCTTGGCTTTATTTTTCCCATTTGTTTTCTGGAAATTTCCATATAAGGAAGACTAAAATAGTGTAGAAATAGCAAAATTAGTTGTCTAGAGGACCTCGTTGGTACAAGGAAATTTTTTTTTCTACTACTAATGTAGCTGTTAGCGTGACCACTCAGTAGTAAATATAGATACCTTTTTCTTAAATTAATTAGTGTTTTCAAAGTTTCATTCTCCAGCTGTTTGTGTTTAAGCCTAACAATAAAACCCAAATAGAGCATCTGCTCTCTAGTACCTTAGTATTGCCGCTTCGCTGTTTAAGATATCATAGGGAGCAAAGATGTAAATTTAAAAGGCAATTGGAGTGCTTTATTTTTGCGTGCTTTTTTCTTTTTTTTCAGGGAACACTTAAAGGTTTTGATCAGACCATTAACTTGATTTTGGATGAGAGCCATGAACGAGTGTTCAGTTCTTCACAAGGAGTTGAGCAAGTAGTGCTGGGATTATACATTGTAAGAGGTGATAATGTGTAAGTAGAGCATATTTTTGTTTAAACCAATTTAAAAAAAAAAGTATGCATGTATATATATTTACATGCACGTGTGTATATATACATATGCAGTCATGTGTCTGTATACATCTCGATAACCCCAGGCACCTTACATCTTTGTATCTGTGTGTAGTGCTGATAGTGCTATTAAAGCTGAGGCACAATAAATAGTAAAATATCTATGCTTCTGTTGCAGAAGTGATTGCATTGTAATGTTAAGATATTGTTGGTCTAGAATGTCCGAGCTGTAACTTAACCAGGTCATGTACTCAGCGATGTGGAAAAATGGTCAGTAAGAAGCTCAGCATTTTCTTGAGTGTTGGCATTGTGCAGATGTTCTTTATTCCAGCCTGTGAATAGCAGGGTCTGTCGACAGACAAAAAGATAGAATAATGAACAAATAAGACAGAACTTGTGTGCAGCAGGTCAGCAATCTGGTATATGAGGTTAACTTTTAATGGGATTTTTTTAGGCCCACAAAGGGAGAGTTAAGATGAGATGTTCTCAGAGAATGCTTTATAATCTGGAAAATGCTCGAAGGTTCTGGCTTGGCAATATAACAACTGGACAGTCAAAGCTGATGTAGTGACGGATTGAAGGTGGGAGTTGAGATGTCAAATGCCATGATGGAATGATGGTAAAAGCTCGTTAAATGCACAGAAATGCAGAGCTGATGTGTCAAAGGGATGGAAAGTTACAAGAGCAGAGGAAAGAAGCCTGGTAAAAGGGCCTGCTAGGAAGATGAACTTTGCAGCAGCATTCTGCAACTGAGGCAAAAACTGAGATTTTTTTTTTTTTTTATCACAACCAGAAGAAGAGCATGTTGCAGTGACCAACACGCGAGCCTGGATAGGAGTTTTAATTATCTAATTCCAATGGATATTTCTAAGAAATGTCGAGACTTAGATTTATATCTAGATGTGTTTATCTAACATCATTGAGAAAACAGATTATTTTGGAAGGTCTTCATCACTTTTGACTTACTCTTTTCAGCAAAAATAAAAAAAAATCATCAAATGAACAAAGGTATGGCTAAGGATGCTACTCTAACAAAACCAAATCTTGTTTTTACTACTTCATTTTTTTCACCATACCAGGCTGCTATTACTCAAATATACTCAAAGCATTATTTCATAGAAAAAAATCTGTTTCTTGTAAACTTAACAAACTCGGAAGCATATTCATTAGAAGGGATAATTCTGTATTCATGCAATTCTTAACATACTGACCTTCAGCATTCTTATAGCAGGAGTGGGGTGGGAAACAGCCAAGTAACAGTAACTTCAAAAAAAGGGACTCTGAGAAAGTAGAGAATCTATTGAAAAGTAAAATAAACAGTCAAGGGATAAAATGTTTCCAGGCATTCCAGTGTTGTTAAAGATGCGTAGTAGAAGCTTGCAGGGGGTACACACCAGCAATCAGAAAAACTCTGTATGTTTCAACAGCAAGTAAAGATTGTTAGAAGAAAGACAACTTCAGTCTTAGAAGCGTGTGTTGAAATAGGAAAATAGAAAAGATACTAATTCTAGGAAGCTGTGTGTAAAACGGTAGTAAAGATTGTGAAGAAAAGCTGGTTTAAAAAAAATGAACTTTTTAAATACGTGTGTTTGTTTTGCGTCATCAGAAGCAGAAAGCAGAAATTAGGTTTCATGCTGGTCCATACTTGAATATTCAGTTAGCATAAGCAGTTTACGTTTGTGTTGTCTAAGCTGCCAACATAGTGAAGATCGAGTCAGTGATGGAACTAAGAAAACTACTCAGCTGACCGGGCTTCTATTTCGTGATAAGTTAAATTCCTCAGTCTCCGCTGATAATCATGGGAACCTAGACACCTATATCGGGATGTCTTACTCTTGAACTCAGTCTTACCCTTATCTCTGGCTACTTCTTTGTAAATACCGATTCATCAGGAAGAAAGAATATTAGAGATTATTGGAAAGAAAATTAAAACAGCAAACATTATGTCATTGCATAAAGACTTGGTATGCTACTATCCTCAAGAGGGTTGCAGTAGGAAAATGCACAAAGAGCAGAAGTCAGAATAAGTAGAGATGTGAAATGTTTTCAGTCAAGGAAAGTCTGAGTAGGCAAGGTCTTTTCAGCTTGGAAAAGGCACAGCTATAGCGGTAACTGATTGCTGCGAAGTCAGGAATGGTGTAAGGAGATGGGGAGATACCATCAAAATTTGAAGTTCAAATGATAGAACTTTACAATTGAATTTAAAAAATAAAGTCTTTGCTTTCCAGATTTGTATTAGGGGATTTTAACAAATGGTAACCTGTTTTTTATTGCAGTGCTGTCATTGGTGAGATTGATGAAGAGACAGATTCAGCTCTTGATTTGGGGAACATTCGAGCAGAACCTTTAAATTCAGTTGTGCATTGAAAAGAAGAAAATGCATAGGGACTTTGTAAATCTTTGGTTGTACAGACCTATTTAACAACGTTGACAGTTTTTACAAGTTGTGTGTAACTTTAGTCACCAGTTTTTTATTATATGTTGTAGTTTTGCATGTAAATTAAAATTTCTACGTTTTACTAAAGTTGTTTTCATTGAATTTAATTTGGGGTTTCATGCTGCGTAATTTCACTCTAAAATATGTGTTGGTAAATTCAAGCAATATCAGTGATAGTCATGATACTGTGTATATCTTCCTTGTTCCTGAAGTAGGGAACTCGTTCCTAAAGGTAAACCAAAGCTTTTTGTGTGAACTCAGGATTAGCTAGAGGTAGATTGTGTAACAGTGAGTGACCTCAGCTCTTGCATTCACTCTTTCTGGCCCTGTGAAACTGTGTGTGCAGGATGGGGGGCTACAGTGCAGAGTTTAAAGAAGGTAAGACGTGTCTCCACTCACAGGCTGACCTAAAATTAGTTGTTAGGGCATTCCTTAAGGGAGTGAGGAAGATGAGTTTAAACTCCCTTTCAGAAAAGGATACTAACAAAAACTGGCAGCATGAAGCCCAGATAGGTTGACATGCTGTGTGTTGTCAAACTGAACCTTTTCCAATGAGGCAGGCAAAGAACGGCCAGTTCACAGGTCTGGTTAGCATTGTGGGCAGCAACTCAGCCCTGCAAGGTGGAGCCTGCTCAGAAGCAAAGTTCTGTCTAAAAACTTAAAACTGGCAACTGTGGAGTTTAGTTACCTTCATGCTTAGATCTCAGCAATGTTAAGCTTCTTTTTAATTTTTGGATTACAATCAGATTTGTTTCAATTTCTGTTTCAACATCAGATTTTACTTCAATTCAATGCTGTTGGTTTTGAATTGGATTTGACCAAAGCTTCTGCTGGGTGTACTGGTGAAGGAAGCAAGGCCGGGAGAACCAATCAGAAGGGGTTTCTTGAAATCAAACCTAGGGCCCCATACACTTCTAAAAAAAAAATTAGATGAAATTATAGCCTTGTAAACTTACGGGTGCTCTGTAGTGGATAGGTAGGTCCCTGCAAGTATATTCAAGAAAACTGTTTGATGGAGGAAGTTGAATTGTAACCACTCTGGAACAGCATTTTTTATTTAATCAAAGCTGTATCTCAAGGAAGCTAAAAAATAGGTCACCAGTGAAAGTTAATTAATAATTTCTTAAAAAATTACTAATTTTGGTAAAATGAATCATTGGCAAAAATAAATGGGATTGAAACCAGAAAGTGGATACAGAAATTTGGCCTTGTATTAGTTATTTTAAAAAAGAGACCTAGAGAATGGTAGTCCCCAGTGGAGGAGGAAGAAAAGGAGGAGGAGGAATCTAGGGTGGAAGTTTAAATGTGAAGGTTGTGTGCATCTTAACTCTAGATAACATCACGCTGCACTGAATGCAGCAAAACTGTTGAAGGTAGTGAAGAGTTAAAAGAAGAACTGAAGAAGTAGAGATGACTTTTGAGAGGAAGAGTTACGTCCTCAGATGCTGAGGAGGTATGAAAGAGGGCTGGAATGGAAAAGAGAACCAGAAGCCGTTTCTGTGTTGGACAGGGCTGTGCCAGCTGGTGTGTGCCAGTTGGTTAGCTCCTCGTGGTTTCCCACTGCCTGTACACATGTAGCGAAGTACATGTTTCCTAGGAGATGAAGGGTGATATTTTCTGGAGAAAAAAAAAAAACTTTGTTTTTTTCTTGCTGGAGGGAAAAATACTCGGCAAAGAAGCATCCCCTTCTCAGACTTGGTACTCTCAGTGAGTGCTGACTGCTGTGGTCATATGACTGGCAGCTGGTTCCTCAGGGTACATGGAGAGCCCTGCTGAGATAGGAAAAAGGTGTCAGTCCATGGTGTTCTTGGAAGCTAGCTTTTCCTGCCATAAGCCTAAAACAAAGATCCAATAAATAACAGGTGACATTCAGTAAAATTCAATGTGTCCTTGCAGGTTAATAAACTGATTTTACAAAAATGAGCAGGGCAGAGAAAGATGATGCTAAGGACAAAAGGAAATAACGCTAAATTGGAGGTAATCATCATATTCCATTAAGTTTCCTACATCGCCCAACATTGGTCACTTCCTCCTTTTGTTTATTTAATAGAGATCTTGGAGTAAAAGGACAAGTCTTGGCTAGTACTGGAAAAGGATGTCTCTAGTGAAATGACTGAGCTGGCTTATAAAAAGATGAGTTGAAATCCTTTGATGTGCACGAAGCAAACCAGAAGCCATCTGTGGTCCAAGGGCAACTTACCTAATTGCAGTCCATGTGCAGCGCCTTCCTGTCAACATATTTGCAATCAAAGTTCTTCAAACATTACATGGCGCACAGGCAGGTTACTGGTTTGAAAGAACATGGATTCTGTTTTGAGGATTTATTCTGACAATGGAGACTTTATGTACAACTCAACCCTCACTATCAGCTATGGCCTGTTATCCTTAGTCCTTGGAGTCAGTGTTTATCTTTCAACCCATGTTATTAAGACAAAAATCAAACATACTTTGCTAGAGCTGGTGATAAAACACAGGTGGTTTGTATGATACATCTATCACAATTCCATCAGCATGCTACTTTGGTAGTATGCTGACCTCTTCTGTATGCTTGAATAGGTGCTTTGTACCTGTGGTAACATAATTCCACCTGTTAGCCTCTGCTGGGTGAAACTGCACTCCACTGAGAATTTTATTCTGCGGGCTTACACAGAAATGGTCCTAAATACCTGATTGGTGTTCTCAGTGCACTGGTTGAGAGGCGATGTAGTTTATTTCCACAGTTAACAGTTCATGGCTTCGTATTTGTCATGTTCCTTTAGGAATTAAATGACAATGACCATGAAGGCACTTCTCAACAAAGTAAAAGCCTCAGCTGAAGAGACTCAGAAACAACAAATGTGAGTAATGCCAGTGAAGCACTAAGATGGTTTGTGCTTGCTAGTTTTATTTGGTCTACAGTATTTCTGAAAACATCTGTCTCTTTTGCATCTTTCAAGCTGTGGGTTTCAGGAGCCACGATGCCAGCCAAAGAAAGCACAAGACAAGGAAACAGACGATACCAGCTTTGTCTCCGTTTCTGGCACCATTGTATGCAACTTTGCTAATTTTTACTAATTGTTTTTTTATTGCTGCTTTCCAGTTGGGTACACTACAGCTTAGTGATTAGAACCATGAAAGTAAGCTTGTAGATTTTTTTTTTTTTTTTGGTAAGTGAAAGAAAGTTCCTCAGTCTCAATAAAGATCCAGAAAAGCTAAGTCATATCAATGAGTCTCAGCTGCCCTGTTGTTCAATAATAAGGCATACTTAATGTATCAAGTATTTGTCAGAAGGTGGTGTCTGTACAGACCAAGCCTTGAGGTGAGGGAGGGAAAACTTCCCCCAGGCTTAGAAGGTAATAACAAGCCAGGTGTTTGCCCTGAAAATCCTGTACCTGCTAGCCTCTTCCACTATGTGATATTCTGTTTTAGGAGTCTTTTTATTACAGTAATTTTTACAGTAATTGCAGAAATGCTGACATTTCTTCCAGTAGTAGCATTTTACCTGAAGAAAATAAAAGCTCTACTGACGAAGGTAGAAATCAAAGCTGAGAACAAAATAGCATTTGGGCTTTTGCCAAGAACTACTTGCTAGTGCTAAAAGCCTGACCTTATCTATGCAGTAATATCTTCCTTCCCGGAGCCTTGCAGCACGTTCCAGGAACTCGGGGACTTGTGCTGAACAACGTGTTGCTGCCGTTAGTCTTACATCAGTAGCTTTGCCAGAGAATGAATGCCAAGAAATTTCACTCCACACTGAACTTGTTGCCTGCTACTTGCACTTTCAGACAAAAGGTGTTCATTACTCAAGGGGGCACAAGTGCGTGGAGAGGCCCAGTGTATGTACAATTTTTGTTCTCTAAAACATCATTAGTAGTTGCTCCCCCTACTCCCCATCACTATCTTTTTGTTTTATACTCTGGTTTTATCTTGTCTTGACATCAGTATATATTTAGCTAGGAGTAATGACTACAATGCAGTGCATAGAAACTGGAGTGGAAATTGTACAGGTGGAGAAGTCAAAGAAGTTGGATTTGAAGTAGTGAAGTCCATCAAAAAAGAAAGAAGCAGGACAGCAACCTGTTAAATGTGGACAAAATTTGGTTTTACAGCTGTGCTGATCATAGCTAAGTTCTTTTTAATGCAGACACAATTACTGTGCATTTTATAGTATGAGAAACACTGGAAAATTGTGAGAAAACATTCCCTGCTCAGGAATATTTTGAGGCATTAGAATGTCATATGGAGGCTTTCTTTTCTGATTTTTTTTTTTTTTTATAGTTCTTGCTTTGGATTTTTGTGTTTAAATGTTTGGGAATTCTCACTTGTATAATTTCAAACTTCAGCTCTCCTTACAATGCAGATGGAAACCTGTGTGCAGATGAGCTTTGTGGTCTTTCTGCAGCCTGTCTGACCAGAGCTTCTGATGGTTTATGGTAAACATCTGCACTGATGGAACGTGCAGATGATGTGGTGTCCTCAGCTACAGGGGGACAGATTCTCAAAACCGTGTTCAAAGCAACATGCATGCGAAAGACCAGCAAAAAACACACAACTATAAAAACAAAACATAGCTTTTTACAACTGTTTCATATTCAGTTTATAGCATTTCCAATAAATAAAAACAGTTCTTACCAATTAGAACGTAAGTACCATTTTATCTATACATACCAGATTCGCGGGAGTTCTATTTTGCAGTGAGGTGCAGTGCTGAACAGAAGCCAAGGCAGGAAGTGATTATGGCTAAGGAGCTGATGCTGACTGAAAATGCGCAAGGCTGCAGAGGAAATATCACACAATAGAACTTCAGTTTGTTTGGAACTAGATTTCAAAAACAGGGCACATTAAGATGTAAACAGTCAATAGGACTGGGACCCACCTCTCTCCTAACAATCACATCATTAGCAGTAAAAGCACACAGAATGATTTCCATGATTAAACTGCAAGTGCAAAGTGTGTGAAAGTGTGTGCTCATCAAGTGAACGGAAACAGCCTTCTTGCTTTTTACCATGTTTCTTCTACTGCTCATCCTGGATACAAGTGTCAGGCATAAATGCAGCCTAGATTTAGGAAGTGCAAATGCTCAAGGTCTTTGAAAAGGCAAGTTTAAGTTTCTTTCAATTAAAATCTTTAGGATCAGGGTGGAAACAGTCTCTGATGTGAAATGGAACAATTAAAATATTTGATAGAATTAACTATTGTTATAATTTACATGCTGATTGTTATGTGGGTGAAGGGGATAGCTTCCTGTTTTATCTAGAGATCAGTTGAACATCCTGCATGGTTTACTACATCAATCAAGTCATTTTGAGTTTTGTGCTCTGATTCTACAGTTTTTCATCAGTCCAGCCAGGGCAGAGAGCAATAAGAAAAGCAAGCTTCACTCTGGGAGTTGCACCATTTTATTCATGACTAAGACATGTACGATGCTTCAGAAGCACATCGTGTATGTCAGTAATTTTGGATTTGGTTCTGTTTGTCCTTTCTCCAAGTATCAATAGAAAAGTGCAGCTGCTAGCAGAATCGTCCTTTGCCGAGAGGGAATTGCCAGACTACCCTGCTGCTAACGCCCCACTTCAAGACACAGATATACCCAGAGCAGTGCAGAGCCTCAGTCATTCCTGGCTGGCACGTCATCATCTGGGGCCTTTAAGCACCTGAACACCATTTATGAAAGTTCTGAAGTTTCCATGCATTCTGCCATGGGCCACCTGAGTAACTTAGGAAGCCAGAAACTTCTAAGATGACAAAGACTACTACTTAAAAAAAAAAAAAA
>VXAA01001939.1:116936-140616 GCA_013399115.1 Anseranas semipalmata
TAGACACCAAAAAAGACTTAATCAGTGAAGATAACCTGGAAATAAAGAAGTATAGAAATGCAAGAGCCAGTGATCCATCATTTCCCCCTGCACTTCTGGTACGTATTTTCCTATGCTTGTTGTTGGTCTGCATGCCCAGAACATCTACCTTATCTTGTCTTCCATGTCCACAAAGAAAGCTGATTTTCTCACAGTGTCTTGGACCTGTCATATGACAGCTGGCGAAACACAAGTGCAGGATTTCATTTCAGGAATAAAGTTGAAAAGTATTACAGCCACTCATTTATGTGGAAAAAAATTAATTTATTAATGGTGACTACAAAGACGCATGGATGATTAGGTTGCTGTGAGGAATCATGTGGAAGAGGGAGCAGGGATGGGTGTGTGTGATTCAGGATTCCTTGGTAAGTAATTTCTGCTGTGGATACCTAGCTACTGTGACAGGACTGTTAGTCTAGTACTGGATTATTTTTGCCTTCATGCTCTAGGAAAATGTAAGCATGATCCTGTTTCATGAAAAGCCATTAAAAAGGAGCATTTAGGTTGGATAATAACTGCCTATTCATTCTTGCAACAGTGAATGCAGTTGTACACACAGGAATTTGGTAATACAACTGGAGATAAAAAATGACTTTTCTTGAAGGCTATGGCAGTTGGCAGTTCATCAGCAAGGTGACTGCCGGTAGAGTCCTTATAGATGTCACAAGTGTTTATAAATGTGGAGACAACTCTCTTTTTGTGTACACAGACATTTAGAGCTGCATTCTACATAAAAGCTGAGGATGGGCCTCTTTCTTTATAATCTAGGAGCAGAATTTGCACTCAGTTTCTACAGCTGAGACCAAAATGAGAAGATAAGATAAAAAGTGTAATTCTCCTTGTCATTTGTGATACACATCTGACCCATAAAGCCTAGCTAGGTTATGGCCCAAATTATCCTAAAACATACACTGTGCTGCTTGCCTGTTTAATAGTCACTGTCACTGTTGCGTTTATAGCTTCTAGAAGTGATTCGATTAAAAGTAATAATTAATAGTCAATACTTCTTCATAGTTAATAGGTAGTAGAATGGACAGCTGTTATAGTAGCCTCAGCTAAAGCAATGTTTAAGCTTAGAGAAAGGTGTTGCTATCAAAGGAAAAACAATTTGCATATTCAAGGTTGGCAGTGTCAAAAGATATAGTTAGCAACTGGATTTGCAAGTGCTAACAGTGAACACCATCTGCTGCTGGAAATATGTACCCAGAGGGTGAGAGGAGTTGTAAATCAAAGTGATGTTACACCGAAGGCCGAATAACTGGGTTGCCAGCTTATTGACCCCTTGTCCTAGGGCCCTTTTCTAGGTATCTTGTGATACCTCCCAGCACCTGCACATCGTGCTGGTGTGTTTCTGTCTGTCATTTAGAAGAGGTCTATTATAGTGATGATTTCCATAGTCTCCTAAAATTAGCTGTACTAGGAAAAGGTTTATGAAAACACTGTAATTATAAACAGATTAAGAAGTCTTTCACAGTGTTGTTTCTTTAAGCATTCTGCATTGTTAATCTGTTTTTAGAAGTTAAAAGAAATTAATAAGCAAATAACAACATCAAATTAACAGACAATAGCGTGAGGAAAGATTAGGACAGCCACAGAGTATAAACAAATAGCAGCCAAAGGTCTTATTGTCAATTATTTTACAGGTAAATAACAGGTACAAGTGACACATTGGTGAGAAACCCAACTCCTGTGCAGGCTGGAAGCAACTGGGGCACTGAGGAGTGAAGTGCTGGGTTATGTGATGAATATCTCCTCTGCTCTCCCCGACAAAGGAGCACAGGGGTGCCATGATGGGGGAAGGGACACTCAATAACCTGCCCTGGCTGCTCCCAGGCCCATCACAGGAGCCATCAGCCCATCTACAGCCCATCTCCACCAGCCCAGGGGAGCAGAGGCCCAAGGGTAGGCTGGAACCCAAATCAGGGGCTCAGAGAAGGGGACTTGCTTCCTGGCCTCCTCCCAGAGCCCTCTGGGGGTCCAAGTGTGAAACTGTTAAGATGAGTCAACAGCTCAGCTGCCAGGCAGACCAAGTGTCTGAGCCCAGATGATGGAGGGATCCACATTGTATGCATCTATATCTACATATCTATGTTTAAAATGTATATGCATACATATATGTAACTTTGTAGCATCCCTATCAGGCTACTGGATTTGGCAACTCCCTCATAGCAAGTAGAACCAGAGAATCATGGCGGCCTGCAGCTTCCTCACGAGGGGAGCGGAGGGGCAGGCGCTGATCTCTGCTCTCTGGTGACAGTGACAGGACCCGAGGGAACGGCATGGAGCTGTGACAGGGGAGGGTCAGGCTGGGTGTTAGGAAAAGGTTCTTCACCAAGAGGGTGGTCGGGCACTGGAACAGGCTCCCCAGGGAAGTGGTCACAGCACCAAGCCTGACAGAGTTCAAGAAGCGTTTGGACTACATGCTCAGACATATGGTTTAACTCTTAGGTAGTTCTGAAGACATTTTATGATTCTAGAAAAATATCCTGACTTGGAAGGGACCCACAAGGCTCATTGAGTCCAACTCCTGACACCACACAGGACTACCTAAGTGTTAAACCGTGTGTCTGAGAGCATTGTCCAAATGCTTCTTGAACGCTATGCTCAATAGCACACCATCCCTCAGACATTGTCATGTCGACCCATAGCTTACCACCAGTAATGTTATCCCTCTCCCCCTTCATCCTCATTTTCCTCATTTTCATGAGGAAAAATGCTCCCCCCACCCTGAGAAAGGTGAATCTTATCAGGCCTCAGCAGTCCTGGTGTTGTCCTGGTCCCAGACCAGACCATGATCTGGGATCAGCTGGCAGCCGCTGCTCAGGAATTACCCAAATGCCCCTGATACACTCCTCTGCCCCTGAAGCATTTCCATGGAGCAGGGCAAGGCATGGCAGCATGCTGCCCAGGCTCTGCCTCTGCCCCACCAGCCCCAGCACACACAGCACTGCCCTCATCACCCCTCAGATTTCACACAGCTTCTCCTTGCTCCAGTCCTTGGAGTGCTGCACGGCAAGCCCCTGGCACAGGCCTCCTCCTCCCCATCATGCTCCCAGCAGCATGGCCCCAGCCCGGCCAGCCTGGCTGCACACCTCAGCAGGGCTGACCGGGGAAGGACAGTACGTGAGGCTGTGGGACCAAGCAAGGTGCCCACCAAGCCCACCTGCATGGGCAGCAGTGGAGAGGGACGCACAGGGCTCAGGGTGCCAACAGGGCTGCTCCCTGCTGCCAGCGCAGCAGCTGGGACTGCCAAAGGCTGCCAAAAGAGGGACCCCAGGGGCTGTGGCTCACCAACGATCCTCATGGCTGCCTCTCAAAAGGTGGGCTGAGTGTCTTCCAAGTACAGCAGGCTCTGCTGCAGGTATTTTTCCACCCTGCTCCTGTCCTGCACCAGCTGGAGAGAGCACAAGGGCACGGACTCTTTGAGCAGAGGTTTCCTCATGGAGGGGTGGCCAACCTTCTGCAAAAAAGACCCCAAAGATCCCCCCACGCAGCTAGGTTTACAACAGAGACTTTACCCTTGGTTTCCTATTGATGTATCACCACTGAAGACCAGCAAGTGGTTCAGCACACCCATTAAAATCACACCTCTACACACTCCTTTCAAGCGTCCACTTGTTAATTTCTACCATGACAAACCTGAAGACACCAAAGTCATTGAGACCATATCAGTGGCTGGGGCTGGTTGCCCCACTGTAACTGCTATCAACTTCAATTAAGCCAGATGCCAGCACTGGGTTACAGTTCTGCTTCTCCACCAGACAAGAACTTTCCCCTCTCACTGACAGCCGACAGCACAGAAGCAGGTTAGGAAGAAACTTAAACAGATCATTTTAACGAACTCAGGTATGACAACACAAAGTGAAGGTAAAGACTTTCTGTACCTGCTTTCTCTGTGCAGAGGTGCTGTAAAGTACCTAAACGTGAGCTCCTCTTTGACCACTGTGGTGCAGGCCAGAGAAATTTCTTAACACCTTTCCCCTTGGCAGGCTACAAATTGATCAGCTCCCCATGGGATCCCAAGCTGTGGAATCTGCCAACCCCTTTCATGCCTACCAGAAGCTCGCCCGCTACCTTCTGCTCAGACTACAAGGAAAATTGCTCTAAAATGGAGGAGAAGTTGGGAAAATGATTATTAGCAATACTTCAACTCTAGTCCCTGATCTGTACATGGTCATGCTTCAAGCCTCAAGCAGAGAAAAAGGACACGGACGTGTGCCAGCCATTTGCCTGCTCTCAGGACAGGCTGAAGGCACAGCCACGAACAGAGCTGAAGTAAGCAGAGGAAAGCTCTAGCAAGTCATATGGCCAAGAAAGGAGGTGGAAAGCAAAGTTGAGAAGGGGAACATAATAAAACAAAGACATGCACTAGATATGAAAGTTTATTAAATACCAAGTTGGAACATAATACCTGGAATTAAATACAGTGTAGTAGCTTCACAAAACTGTTGTATTAATATAAAAAGGAGCAGAGAGTCACAGTAGCAATCATTGCTTTTCCTCATTGCCTGTTAACTCAAGTTGCTGTATTAGTGGGTAAAAAACAAATTCTTCCAGTCTTCATTTATTTCAGTACAACCATTTTTATTTCTCTGGAATTTGGACTTCATTTGTTCTATAATCTTCTAATTGCTAGCAAATTTTGTAGACATGAAATGATGACTGCAGATCTTCAGTAACAGGTAACTTCCTGAAATAAGTAAAACTGCTTGTTTTACTGACACAAATGTCCCATAACACTGCCCTTCACTGGGGCTACAGCCACTGTATCCTCAGCTGTTAGCAGCAACAAAAAGCTGTTCTATCACACAAATAGTGTTACGTACCGACCAGACTGAAGGTTGATATATTAACATTCCTTTTTCCCTATAGGGACTGTTTCAGGTTCACCACAGGTGTTCATCTAGTAACTGCGAATGTCTAAAGTTGAAGCAAGTTTTAATACAAAAACCAACATGGATACCAAAACAAACATACCAGAAAGACCACATAAAAGCTTTCTTGGCACTACTATACACTCACAGTATTTTTAAACCTAAAGAGCATAAAAGTGACAGCAGTGTAAAGTGCCCTGTTCTCCAGCTTGAACACTGGTAAAAGTTTCACTTAATCAGCAGAAACATTCACTGCATTGGGACTAACGCAGCAGGCACAAAGCTGATCAAATACTGTCCTAAGCATTAAAATAACACTGGAAACACTGAAACACAGAGAATGAAAGTATTATTAAACAGAACAAAGGGAATGCTTTTGTTAAAACATGGAACATGAGTGAAGCAAAATTATGCATCTAGTTTAATGAGAAACATTTTGACAGTTCTGTCAAGCTCAAGAATCAAGATTAGTCAATCTGCTAATCAGAAAAAATAGATATGGTTCTTATTTTGAGTGCAAAATAAACCAACTGTACATCAATAAAACAACAAATAAGTGCAGCGTGCTTGACATCTATTTAATAGACTTAGAATTTATACTCAAACTGCAATAAAGATGTTTTTGCATCTGAGCCGTGGGATGGGAAACCGTTGACATGTTATGTAAACAAAATAATTTCCAGTGCCTTTCCCTAGCTTTTTGTTCAGATCAGATAATTTTTGGTTAGAACATCCCGGTACTCCTGTATTGCCCTGCAAAGGGGATCCTGGTCAACAGTGACATTTTTTGAAGATCCATCAGTTGATACCACGGGAGAAGCTCCAGCAGATCCAGTTTCAAGTTCAGCAGTGGCTGGGGAGAAAAGAAACAAGATTCATGACGTTACTTTTACAGTAAACTGAGTCAAATAAGTCACTGTAAAAACATTATGGGTAACTGGACAGGCTACAATCTGGAGAGAGATTTAAAAACTTCCAAGGAAAACAAAAAGCGAAAGGGACAGGCACGAAGGAAGTAACACTTTTCTCACATTCAATTATCAGTCAACAGTATATCTAAAGCTAGTGAAAGAAATTCCAGAGGCTACACACAGAACATCTTCAGGGAACCCACAAATGACTCCTGCTTATACCAGTGCTAAATTTAGCCCCCTGAAGAGCTTGGAACACTACTACTAAAAACCAGCCTCTGCATTCATTGTGACCAACGTGAAAAGGATCTGCCTTTGAAAATGGAAACACCTTGTCCTGCAGTCCAGCCAGGACAAGTCTCCGAGCCTGGAGTCTGCAGCCTCCTCTATGGGGTGTCTTTATAACTTGCCTTGGCAAAACCCTCTTTCCACCATGGAAATACACGCAATGAAAGCAGAAAAAGCTCTGCTGTCTTCCCATCCATCCACCTTCTTCAGACAAGGTCCCCAAACCAAACAAATACCATGACTCCTAGCAGACACGTAATTATGATTGAAAATGCCAGTGGATACAATGCAATGGGTTTGTGTCCACTCAAGCAAATGGAAAGAGCTGTGAAGCAACAGCTGGACTCACTATAACACACTGGAACAGAAGGCAGTGCTCTCAGGGGCTCCCTGCTTCAAAATAGCTCCAGGCACAGCAGCAGTGACTCTGGCAGAACAATTATCATGAAAGAGGTGGAATTCCTCTCTGGAGACCTGGCCTCATATTACAGAATATGTTTTATATTATATATTGCAAGCAATCAACTCATGGTGTGTTTGCCGCAACATCACCGAATGATCTTTTCCTAAAGAAAGGATGTTTTGTCACTGATTCTTCTTGCTTATCTGTAGAACACTGCAACATGCAAACTACAAATACAAGCAGTGAATAACAGACAGCAAAAATCAAGAACTAACACCAGAAAATGAGTATGGTATGCTTCAGTGCTGAATGCAATGAATATATGCAGAAAGAGAAGCGATGGCTGAAGTCTAAAAAGAAGCCCTGAAATAAGATTTTTAATGTTTGCTCTTTGTGCCTGAGGGCTTCAGCATAAGTCAAGCGCATCTGTGTGGGGGAAGTGGTTTCGTTTTCTTTGCTTTTTCTCAAGGTAACTGCAGAACATTCTGTACAGTATTTTGGTAAGCAGGACATTTTCCACATAAAACTCTAAATCGGAGAGTTAGCAGAAAACAACTGTGCTTAGAACTGGAGCTTGACAGCTTTCAAGTCATTATTTCCAAAAATTATGAACAGTCATCACCTTCCTTAAAAACACTGCTAACAGAATAACACATTACCCCGTTCAAGTTCTTTAGTGATTTTTTCATCCAGTTCCCGCCGTATCTAGAATTATATGTAAAATATATAGTTAAAATTTCATCAGTTACATTTTTGCAATAAAAAAGCTTCTAAAACAGTTTTAAAACCCATGCATAATGTATGTCAAACACTGAAAACATCATCCCAAATAGAGACATCTTGGCCTGGGGGGTTGATTTTTTTCTACAAAGAGAAACTCTTGGTCAGACAGGCTGTAGCATTCTCATTGCTGAACATTAACTTTAGCACAACACAATCAGTAACTCACCAGCTGGATCATAACTGGGCATAAAGAAAACAAGAGGAAGAAAGCACAGTGGCGTTATAAAAATATATGTATGGTTAATGTCTATCTTCAAATACATGAGCAGAATGTCAAACACTGAGATATGCACAAATGCCATCACGGGGACAATTTCAGTTAAGGCCCACTTCTGCAGCTTCATAAGAGAGCAGTTGCAGCAGCAAGTGCTGCCAGACTGATATATTGCATTGTATAGAAAAAAGCATGCACCAATATTCTTCTTTTTTTCCACCTTAAGATGGAAAATTGAAAGAGCTCCTATAGATCACGCCAGTATTTTTCTTTATTGTTATTACACATACATAAAAATATAAAAAACACACATTATTTTCTTATTACCTTTGTACTAAGAAAAGATGAGCAGCAGCTGCAGCTTCTACAGAGCAAGTGCTGTGGATTTTACTATGTAACTGAAATCAGCTTGGATCACTAGCAAGCAGCATTTACCCCTTTCTCCCCCAGAAGTTGGTTATTGCTGCCAACTGACTAGGTTACTGTCATTTATTCTGACTGCAAAGCCTTCATAATGAGAAATCAGAGGTTTTAAAGAGCCATGGTCCAAACAATACATGCTGTTGTTTACATTTGATGATATTTGCAACTCCTGTATTATTTTCCATCAAGTCTGTGACACATAGAAGTGACTGTCAAAACAGACAGCATACAGCTTCCAGACTTATGTAATTAGCAAATATGAGGGCCATGAATACAATTAAGTGCTTGGAGCATGTGACTTATGTAGAGAGGCTGAGAGCTGGGACTGTTCAGCTTGGAGAAGAGAAGGCTCAGGGGGGTTTATCCATGTGCGTAAATACCTGATTGGGGGGTGGAGTATAAAGAAGACAGAGCCAGACTCTTCCCAGTGGTGCCAAGTGACAGAACTGCCAAGAGGCAGAAGTCAAAATAGAGGAAATTCCATTTAAACAAAGATTTTTTCATTTTTATTGATTATGGTCAAACACGGGAACACTTTGCCCAGAAAAGGTTGTGGAGTCTCCATCCTTGGAGATGCCCAAAATCTGGCTGGCCATGGCCCTGAGCAACCTGCTGTGGTTGACCCTGCTTTGAGGAGGGGTGTGATTAGCCTAGATGATCTCCAGAGGCCCCTTCCAACCTCTCCCATTCTGTGATTCTCTGACTTCAGTGTCGAATCCCTGGGGGAACAGGTATTTATTTTATGAAACGAGTAGGCTTGCCTAGCAACATACCAAAGGTAAGAACTGAAACACCGTTCGATGTACTCAACAGGCCAAGGAGAGCAAGAGTCCCTGGAAGGGAAGCACTCTACAAACCCTCACAAGGGGAGCATTAACAGGCCATTGCAAGGGTCAGAGAAGTGGGGCTGCAAATCAGCAGAGTGGAGGAAAGGGCCCTCTCTCCAGGTCTACAGGGATAGCTGCAACTAAATTTACCATCTCCACCAGAAGAATCACTCAGTGATATTTTGCTGGAATAGTCTGTGCCTTCACAGCTAGAAGAGGGGAGCAAGGAGCTGAAAGAAGAAAGGAAAAGGATCCCCCAAATCCCCCAACCTCTACTTATTTACAAGCAGGGGCAAGAAGCAGCAAAACCCTGGGGAGAAGGGAGCCTAATGCATAAAGAGAGACACAGCTAACAAAAAGATGCAGGAAAGCTAGTACCTAGACCAAAAGATGACTCAAAAACAGGACCAACCCTAAGCAGAGCAGTAGTAGTTCAGAAGAAGAAACCACTTTCCCTGGTTTCTGGAGCCTTCACAGTGATCAGAAGGCCCACAAAATCCTCCCCAACAAGTGCAGGTGAATCAAGAAAATAAGAACAACTTCTTTTCTTCTTATATATCCTGTTAACATCTTTGTGATCCTCATCTAAGTCTGAGGAAAGAGGAATCAGTGGAAAATAAGCTGACACGCTAATTTCCAAAACAGGGAACGAAAAACCAGGCAAAATATGCTCTTGAGGACTATAACTTGTGCCTTCACTGTTTTCCTTCTTCCCTCATCCTCCTGGGAAGGGCATCACAGCTGACTGTCACAAACCTCCTGAGCAATAAGGTGACAACTTCAGATTCCAGAAAAGCTTCTGCCAGACAACAGTCACAGAACTGGAAAACTGAACAATGATCTCCGATCTCTTCTGCACTAAGTTCTACACGGAGATACTTCTCATCCCACTGCACATCTCTTCAGGCAGTAGCTCTCTGGGTTGCCCTGCAGCAGGCACCTTCTCAATAATTCTTTGTCAGAAAGCAGTGTTGAGTTACTACTTACCCACGTGGGTTGCTTGAGCAGAGTAACTTGGATCTTGTGAGAGTCCATAAGATGATACTTAGTCTAGGAAATCTACTTCAGAACAGTCCTGGCACTTCATATGTAATGGCCGTTACTACCAAGAACTTTTTGAATACCAGAACTGGCAAGGAGGGTATCTTATATACAGTTAACTACCACAAAAGCTGTAACATATGTTGAGAACAAAAGTGCTCTGCAGCAGTCATTCTTTCTCTTGGACAAACTAACAAGTTTAAAATATTTGCAGTAATAGGAAAATGTGAATGCATTGGTGAGTTTTAATCAAAACCTAACAGCATATAGACAAAACATTTCTAGTATAAAATACTACCCAACGTTTAACAATGCCGGCTACCAACCTTGTCATGTATCTGGCTGCAGAGAAAAGAAAGAACAGATTTTCGATTAAGAAGCTGAAGAAAAATGGCCTTAAGTTCAATGGTCTTCCGTAAGAAATAAGAACATGACCTACATGTAAATAAGTAAATTGGCTAACGATACAAAGACAGCTACAATACAAGAGTGCAGGGAGGAAACAAAATCAGAAAGGGAACAGAAATTGGGAGATGGAGTAGGAAGAGGACATTCCCTGTCTCACATTACCAGTAGGAAATCTGGTTTCATAAATCCACTAACTCACACTTGTTGCAGCTAGCAGAGTTCACTAGTATTTTCTGTGTCAAGACACTTGCATTCATTTTCACCAGCCTTTGGCGCAGCTGTTAGGGTTTAAGCTTGATGTTTGTTGAACCTATCAACAGGACTCCTGCCTCAAAAACTCCTTGCAGCACTTGCAGCAGAAATTCCTTGCCTTGATCTAAGGACTAAGGCAGCAGTTCCCAAATTATGGTACGCAGACCACTAACAGTACCCTGCCTTTGTGTTTCACCTGCTTGATTCAGTTCAGTTCTGGATGGTGATAGGCCAACTTGTGAACAGGTTAGGAGTCAGCAAAAGAAATCATAACGTGACAAATAGACCCCATTAAAGACCTCTGTACTCCTGTAAGGGACAGGAAATACACACGCACTTCCTTCTAATGACACAAGCCCTATTATGAAAGGCTTTCTTCCAGAACATAATGAACTGCTAGTTTACAGTTACTGTTTGTAATGACTTACACAGAATTTTTCAAGTACTTGTAGTTTACTCCTCACTACTGGAGCTCTAATAAAAAAGTATAATAATAATAATAATAAAATTATAATATAAAACATACATTTGCATGTGATTTAATTTTTTTGGTTAATTAGCTTGTGTCAGTACAAACTTTTCTGGATTTTTCAAGATGCTTTTGCACGTCCATTTCAAGGTTATTAATTTCTGTAGCATATATGTTTGGTAAGGGGAAAGGGGCTATATTGTAATGGAACACGCATTTCTTTATGCTTGTTAAGAATAAGATGTTCATTTTTTGCTGAGTTTGCAACATGACCATCTTAAAAATGTAAAGCTAAATGTATCATCACTGACATTAGCCTTCCATGTTAAATAGTAGTTTAGGAAAACTGAAATCTTTCATGCCTTTAAACTCCAAATTCCTCAGTCATGTCTACATTAAGCTCTAAATTCCTTAGGTATGTCCTCTTGTTCGGAATCAGGACAATTTACCTGTTTCTTCTAACAGCTGCATGAAGAAAGGAATTGATACCAGCATTTTGTATAATGTGGAGTGTGAAGTATTTTCAGCTTCTTGTCCTTGAAGCTATTTCAAAATTTTTGCACAAAACAAAGTCAAAATCTATATAAGCTTCCTGCTCTAAGGAGAGGCATGTCCTCTACTTCAAATAACCTTCCTCACTTTGAAGAAGGTACAGAGAGAAACACCGAATCTGCACTGAGAGCTTTGATTAAAGTAACAAGTGCAAGATAACTACCTGAGGCACAATGCAATTTAAGCTCCTTAGCTACCTGTCATTATAAGCTTTACTGTCAGAAGCACTTGTAATCTCCTCCACCCAAGAAGGCAGCACTCAGCTTGAATTTAAAGGCAATACAAATTCAGAGTTGTTTGTTTTTTTTTTTTTTTTTTGTCTCCAGTAGAAAGGAACCAGGTCACTGGAGAAATCTGAGGTATAACTGAAGCTAACAGTGAAGTGAAGAAAAGGCTTAGAGTCAGAGAAACTCTTGTGTCTTTAACTAGTCTGGTGAACAGGTAGAGTCCTAAGCAGCACAACTGGTAAAGTACTTCAAAATAGATTATAACTTCCAATTCAAATCTTTTACATGTGCACCTGTCAGGAATCCTGTACTTTCCATTCCTCAGATATATGTTATGGCCTCAAACATTATTATGACATGTTGCACCCAACTGAGGAAATGTAAGTCATCAGTTCTAAGTGAGATGCACATCCTCTAGCAACTACTGCACCTCCGAGAACCCTGCTACTTTTTCTGATGGACTGAAACAAGAGATTAGGTTTTAAGAGTCTCCTGAATATATTCAACATTGAGTGACTTGAGTCTACAGACAGTGCCATTACAATTAGTTTCAGTTGTTCCCCTAACTGTTGATTGCAGGAAGAAATACCATGAAAGGATGTGCAGCTGGATTTGGTGAAAAGGAGGATAAATTCTAAGTCCCAGAGACCGCCTTCTGCTTGATTGAGGGGAAAATGGGCAAGCTAAGAGTTCCAGGTTTTTCTTAAAGCGATCTGGCAAAAATGGTAAGAAATGGGTAAGTTATCTGAGGATTTATCAATATTTTTACCCACCTTCATTCAGGGAAGAAAACTTTAGAATGTATTATTATTTTAGAATTAAAAGCTAATCCCAAGAAGACAAAGCATGTATAGTAAGTAAGGGCCAATTATCCTCAGCTCCTATGCTGACAACAAAGTCTCTGTAGGTTGTAAAGAAGACCAGAGCAAACTTCAGGGGACTAGGTCTAAGAAAATTGCACTAGGGAAGAGAAATTTAGGGAAGAGAAATTTAGGTATGTTAGAACCCCCCCTCAAATGACAAACAGAAAACCCCACCTGACATCCCTAACTGGAGACTGGGAAATACAATGTATAACTCATTTTTTCTTACAAGGCTGATGTTTTTTTTTTGTTGTTGTTGTTTTTAAACCTTGCAAGTGAAGCCTCAAAAAGCAGTACCAAAACCTAAAAGCATTCCCCATCACAGCAATCCATCACAAAATGCAAGAGACATATGATCTGAAAAAAAAACAAAAACAAAAAACAAAAAACCTTTATGGGTGCTGTTGAAGTCAGGATACTGAGTGAGAACAGTATCACCATTCTCAGATCTAATGCATGCTTGTCTTGGAATTAGCTCAAGTACTGTTTTTCACAAGTAGGTTTAGGAACCATTTTTCACAACCTGTTGAAGCAGCCCATACAAGACCTAGGAATATATATCTGCATATACTACGAACTACATAAAAATAACAAGCTATGAAATAGCCTTTTAAAATATTTAATTTCTATAACACGTTTAAGGGGACTTAGTAAACCAGCAGAAGTATCGATCTTGGTACTGACCAAACTTTGAGATGCTCAAAGAGTTCCTATTCTGGAAAATTAAAATGGAAAGGACTATCTGAAGAATTTTGCTGTAATTCAGTTAGGAAACACTCCCAATTACTCCCACTTTCTTTCCCTTCACTGTCTTTTTCCTCTTTCTTCAAAGAAAAAAAAAAAAAGGAACAACTCTTAACCCTTTTCTTTTATCCTACAAGCGGGATGGTTTCCTCCTTTGCCTTTGCTTTTAATATCTTGCTCCCATCTCTCCGTCCTTTCCTCACTTGTTTCTTGCTCCCTATCCCTCATTCCCTTGTACTGGCATTCTCTTTATTTCACTTTTGCATGGGTCCCTGAATTTTGCCCCCTTTCCACTACATGCACGACAAATAGCTCCTGCAGGTGGTACAGTACCAATTGCCTCCTAAGTTCTTTCCATAATTCATGTCCACTTCTCTGACCTGAAAGACATTCACAGTGAACCATAAGAGTTCATCTTTGTAACCGACACTACTACAAGTTACTTACACTCCTCTGTCCACTTTTTTTTAAACCAGATGAAGTATGTAGGCACGTTGTTTAAATGGGATCCTTCCTATATGGGTAGGACCACTGAACAGACGGACTTGCAGGTGAATTAATATTTCTCACATTCATTCAACAACAGAACACGCGAGGGATAAAACACACTGACCAAACAGAGAAGCTCGTCCATGCTTCAGCCCTGTGCTAAGTGGAGAACTGATCACAACTACTGACATCTGGTTTCCAAATCTCCTGATATAATGCTCACCATTCTGTGAGGGATGCGCTGTCACACAGGCTGCTACTTATGGGGCAGACTTTGACCAGAGCTATTGCTGAGGTTGCAGCATTGCTACAATATTAGAAAGCTGTGAAGACTTCTCGAAGAATAGTTTATTTTATCTTTTTCAAGTAATAATATTCAGCAGGAACCATGAAAAGAAATGCCTCCTAGCCATAGCATGCATCCCGCATTACCCTATATAGTAAGAAGTTAAGCAATGACACTCATATCATCCTATTTTTGAAGCATCTCTTTGTTCGTATTAATGTACTAAAACATGTTCCAGGAAAGAAAATATTAAAATGAAGATCAGCGAGGAAAGAACAAGTGTCTTGAGCAAAGATGTCTGATGGGATTTTGCACTCAAAGTTATCCATTTTAAATATGTCATATGCTTATCTACATACTGCACATTAAATTTTAATGAATAGCCAATGCCACAACATTCTTTATCACATATTTTCTTGTTAAAAAAAAATATAAATATATAAAATATATATACATATATAAATATATATACATACATAAATATATAAAAAAATATATATATTGGTTATGTAGTTACATAGTTCATTATTTAGATGCCATTATCTTTGGTCTCTGAGCACTCTTGGAATTTTGTACAACCCTGATAACCAAAAGTCCTCATCCCTGCTGCACAGATATGTAATGTTTTGATGATTAGCTTTGGTTTAGCGTTATTAGACTGTATGGTTTGGAACTATAAATAAACTCTAACTGTATACTAAGAAGCATAACTTTGCTTACAGATATTCTTTAACAGTAGCTAGAAGAATATTTCACAATGCTTACCTTAGCCACGTAGGCTTCGACCCTGTTTCTTGATGATAATGCATTCCCAGTTGGGCCTAGGAAGCTTCCTCCTAGACTAAGACTTCTGTTCAGTGCCAAATTGTTGCCAAGATGTCCCAATTCAGTTGAATACAGAACTGGACTTGCAGCCAGACCTCCACTGACAATGCTGCTTGCAATTAAAGATTTGCTTCTATGGCGCTCCTGAAGGAGCTTAGCGTTGGCTTCTGCTAGTCTCTCATTAACTCTGAAACATTTAAAACCATGCAAAGAATTATCTTTGGTAATATTTTTGCAAAGTCACTTTCCAGGTCTTTGACTATTATGTGACTTCTGAAAGTAGAAGGGATTAAGAGTCCAAAACGAGACTGTAATCCAATCTGAAGATTCTGGAGAACCTACTTCCAAGAAGTTACACTACCTGTAGAAAGCAGCAAGAATTACCAACACTTCAGCAGCGAAAACTATTGCTTTTGCTTCACAGAATCAGATTGCGCTCTCTGGAAGACCTATCTTTATTCACGCATTCCTAGTTTGCAGGCAGTAGGATAGGTCATGCAATTTCTCTTTTTGGCCTTACGTCGGAGAGGAGAACATTATTAGAGAGGGGCCAAAAGGCCACCCGTTAAAACGCTATCAAATTTGAAAATACCTGAGTAATGCCATGGCCAGTGGCATTACTGCTGGAACACTGAATTGAAATGAAGGCAGTTCTAAAAAAAGGGGAAGGGTCGTAGAGGAATTTTTTATAAATATGCCATCTTAGGCATATTTACTGACAGAATGGTGACCAGAGGTAGAAGAGGGATTTTAGGAGGAAAAGGTACAAGGTTTTTCATACAACTTGCTACCACTTATCTTGCTACCACTCCAAAAAGGTGTGGACTTACCTTTCCAGCTTATTTGCGAGACATCTTCTGATTTTTGCTTCTTCCAGATACAGTTCTTTGTATTTTTCCACTTCTGCCTGTGTGGATTCTTTTTGAAAAATACTGTCTTGTTGTGTATTTTTTATCCTGTCCAACTCACATTCAAGATCTTTAATTCTGTGCTTCAGCTGGTTTCTCAGTGAAGCATGATGACTGGCTCTGATTTGTTCTAATCTGTCCTGGGAGGCTGCCTGTGTCTGAAGCAGATAATGCAATTTCAACCACCACAAAGACAAAGAGAACCGTCCCCCCAACAGTCAGCTGCACACACCCAATTTCAAGGGCCCAGCCTTACAAAGTTGAGGCAAGTGTGTCTCCTCACTGCCATCAGCAATCAAGGCAGAACCCTGGAACTATCACATTAAATAATTATTTTCATTCAGAAAGATATCTGCTCTTAGCACTATTATTCATCAAAGCTACTATCAAGAGAACATTATCTGTATAGGACAGGGCACAAAGAAAAGGATTCTATAAAGAAATTATGAGGATCCCATTCCCATCCTCCCTGTGCCTTTCAAAAAAGCCCATGTAACTTCAGTGACTTCTTTCCTGAGCACTTTATCCTGTACAATGATAAAGCAAGACCTGTATGTCTGGCCAAACCATCTCTAAGTTACAATGCTCATTCAAGGATGAACAGCAAGAACAAGATCGCTAGACAGAGACAGCCCCTAAGAACTGCAAAACCAAGTCTGCTATGGGCACACTACTGACTTGGGAATCTGCAGGCACATCACACACATGAAAGCACTTTTGCCCAATCATTTTCCCTTTTCCCACTTCCCTTATGGAAAGACAGAAGTGCAGCACTAGAACTCAGAATGAACCACCGAAAACAAAATACTAAAAAAGTGACAGAAACAAGGTTACATAATAAAGATTGTAGACACACATGACAAATTCATTTACCTGCAAAAACAAATTGACTTCTTGTAGTTTTTGTCTGATTTCTTGTCCTGCTCGTTCTTCCATCTCTCTTTTATATTGCTCTATTTGGCTGTGATCCACCATATTAGTCTCCAAACGATGTCTGAGGTTTGCCACCTCTTCCTTCAGCTGGCTTTTGCTCTTCTCCAGTTTTTCATGATTCCCACGCAGAGCAGACAGCTCTTCGCGCAAATCCTGATTTTGTGATTCCAGCTGCATGCATTTTTTTGACTCTAACTCCAGCTGCTGTGAAAGTTCACTAACCTGTAGGCAACAATAAAATGAACCTAGAGGCATCTAAAATCATTAAATTCAGGGAAAATTCATACCAAGGAGGGCCATCGAGACTGTATTTGTTATCTGCTGACTCAGTATTAAGACCAAAGTAAAGACAGGCTCATATTTTAAAAGAGGAACAGCTTCTACATAATTGCTGATGGGATTCCCCTAGTTCCCATCCTTCCTCAGTTCTTCTGCAGAAGGGCACACACCAACAGGTACCAAATTCGCAGCATTACACCCGTGGCAGTGGGCTGAAAGGCGCTAGGTACGCTCTTCTGTGCAATGCTCTTCTGCACATGGCAAACCAAACACAGCTCTGCCTAGGCACCAGAAAGAAGGCCTATTGTGCCTGGGGGAGTGCGTCAGTGCTGAACGCGCTAGGCGCAAGAAACAAATCCTCTTCCTGCCGCTACGCGGAAAGCTTTGTAAACAGTGCTCCAGAAGGCTGCTTTGACAGCAGTGGTGGAGGAAGGCATTTGCTCTCTAGGTCAAAGCTGCTGTTTGGTTGCAAGAATACGGAGCAAATAGCAGGTGTTCCGTAAGTCCCAAAGGTCAGCTGCGATGCCGTCTTCCTCTTCTCCCCCAGAAATATACCTTTTCTATACCTACTGAAAATACCCAAAGGAGGTTCCTGCCTTTTACAAGGAAATAGAAAAAAAAAATAAAATAGAGAAACTTTAGCTTCCTTTTACACTGCCTAAACGTAATGCCATTCCCTGTCCTTCAAACGAACTCTTGTAATAGCAGTGAAGCCACAAAAGTGCTGTGAACTTTTGCACTAAGAATGTGCCACCACAAAGGCACTTGACTCCTCCTACAATACCTTCTAAAGCAGACATAGCTCTGAAACACGGGTGCTTTAGCAGCAAATATCTGAGAAATCAGGGGAAAGCTAGATGAAGGGTTCCATGCTCCTGAAAAAGACAGCCAGAGCCACCTCAAAATGTTGGATGTGGTACTTATGGACATGGTTTAGTGGGTAGTATTGATAGGGGGACGGTTGGACTAGATGATCTTGGAGGTCTTTTCCAACCTTCATGATTTTATGTTTCTATAAAAAGCACTTCTTGGACCTCTACTTCTGGGTGCCCGTGACTAGGAAAAGATGGGCTGAGACAGCAGCCAGTGAGCAGTAAGTTACAACACTTCTTCTGCATCCCTTCACTGCATCCTGTCCTGGGAACCACCACCTCCATTTAGAAAAGCAAGTATAGGAAAAGAATATTACAGGTCTCCAGAAAATAATACCACATACAAACAAATAAACAAACAAACTAGAACTCACCTTTGATCTTAATCTGCCAACTTCATTGACCATTTCAGAATACCTATTCTTCATTTCTCCCTGGAAATTAAACTGAGACTCTCTTTCTCTCCCTTCATAAACCCTTAGTTTCTTCATAGCTCTGTTCAGAAGCCTCTTGCACCTGCACAGCAAATTAATCAAGAAAACAATGAAGCAAAGGAACTACCGGCCTTTTCCACATACTTGTACATAAACGCACAGAGATGGCTCGCTTCATCCTTAACGTGCTCGACAGACCAGGAGTTACTGAGAAAAAACAGCATTCCGGTGCCACAGATCACTTGGAGGGTCCAAAGTTCACCTCAGCAGAGGAATAAAGAGAGGAGAGACTTCCTTCCGTCCCAGGAGAAGCGCAGGGCAGCCGGCATTTGCACTTCTTTTGGCAGCTATGTAAAACCAGAGGCTCGTGTACAGAAGCGCCTTACAAGAACTAGCGTGAGGTTTGAATCTGCTCAAACATTTACGCTCAACTATTTTTACGTTCGAGTTCCATAAAGCTTGACTTCTACTCTATGGTGTCTCTCTTTGAAGTATTAACAAGCCATACCTGTGACATTCTTTCTGCAGTTCGATATTTCTTTTCATTTCCTGGTCCAGACGCACTTCAACTGGGCGCTTCAACTCCACTAGCTTCTTCACTTTCTTTCTCTCACTTTCACACTTTCAAAACAGAAAAGATACGTGACACAGCCAGCACAGGGACAGTACCTCCATGTGGTATGTGCAGACAGCGTTCTCCACAGAGAAGCCGCAGTACCTCCCTATCCGCATTCAAAACCCCTCTGGGGTTCCTGCAAACATTTAGGCACTTCAGATTTCACCCAAACAGGCCAATACCGAGGGACAGAAAGAGATGCCCCCACTAAAGCAAAGGCCTCCCCTTCCAGGACTTCATGCCAAGAAGATGGAAAAGACAAAAAGCTGGCAATTGTTCTTGCACTTTGTACTTGCACCTTATTTTTTCTGCAAGAGTTTTAAGCTTCTGCTATTGTGAAAACCTGCAGCAGCTCCTCCATCCACTGTACTGGAAAAATGGAGCATTTTAACCCTGCCCAAAAATCAAGGGACCTGATGATGACCAGAAGGAAGTCAAGTGAAGAACTGAGGAACTTCAGCCTTGCTCCATGTGCTCAACTGCTATCAAACCACACTGTTTTCCCAGCAGAACCACTCCAGCATTTACACAGAAATACCCCATTGGCTTTTATTCAATTCCTGCATGACCCCCAAATCACAAGTTACTCAGGGTCTGAATGGCAGGGACAGAAAAGGCTGAGTATGTAAGAACTCAACAAAAATGTGAACGTGATTCTGGGTATTGACTAGGTGTTAGGGCTCACCTGTTCCAAGAGCTCAGCCTTTTCCCTGTCAAGCTGAGCAAGACGATTTTCAAGGTGTGCTCTTGACTTCAATTCCTCCTCCCACATACTGCGTGAGTCTTTTGATGTCAGAGTCAGCACATTCTGCTTTTGCATCTGTGGAAGCAACAATGGCAAAGGAAAAAACAACATAACTAGAAAGCCAATACTGCTGTATAAAGTAGTAACTTAACTGGAGGCAGGGCTAAGCTCTCCTTTCACCACCAAAGATCTACAGTGAACGTTAATGCAGAGCGTAAAACACAGCTCAGGAAAGACAACCTAGAACAGCACCTGAAGCTAGTGGAAAGAGTGAACGATCTGTACATGACAAGATGAGGTTACAACTTTGGGAGTAAGAAGACACACACACAAAATTACCCCACAACTTTCTTCATAAGTTCCCCCTGATTTCATAATGATACATAATTAACTAAATTTATAATTTGTCTAGTACCCACCACAGAAAATACCCTACACTCACTGCTTGTGGAATAACTGCAGATCTTCTCAGAGCAAGAAAATGTTTTCAAATCAGCAATGTTACTTATACTTTTACCCAAAGCAACAAAGATTTGTATCACAGATGCATTTGTGTGGAAATGAGCTTGCTTATTCAGTTCACATGCAAAGAATGAAAACTGACTAGATGCTTTGAGTAGCACATTTTAAGGAAAAAAAAAAAAAAAAAAAGATGTCCACTGATCTACAGAAAGACATAAAAACCTTAGCATGAAAGCTTAGATGTAAAAACCTTCTCATGTGTCCTTATAGAGTAGGTGAAATGCTGGGTCTTAATACACAACAATGTATAGGTAAGATACAGAAATGTTAAAAAACATTTAAAAAGTGAATGTAAGCCAGAAACCTGATGATTGCTTCCAATTGGTATGCCACCAAAAGAGGAAGAAAGAAAAGGAACCTGGAAAAGAGCTCAGACTTCACTGGGGCAGAAAATCAACAGCTTTTCCCTTCCAGCATATCCTGCTTCTTACTCTCCCTACAAGAGCTTCATTTCCCAACAGCACAGTCCTTTAAGAATATTCCATGGTTCCACAAGATGCTAAGCCATGCACATACACCAGCTGCTGCCCAGCTGCCTCCCACTGCACAGCATCCCCTCACCTAATTAGTCTTTCCTTACCTCAGCCCCCTGTGTGGCAGGACAGAACCAGTACCTATTCACAAATGGGAAAAGAAGCTAATGAACTCAAGTAGAAGCTGTGAGAAAGTGCTGAACGTAACATGGATCTCCTAAGTCCAGTCTCCCCTCTCAGTCTTCAACCACACATCTCCCTCCTGCCCGCATCATCCATCAATCAAAGGAATCATGCCAATGAACACAAGTATCCACATACCACCACACAGATACAAAATGCAGCAGCAGCAGAGGAATGTAGAAATTTACAGCCTTTACCCTTGAAGGTGCCTTGCCCTGAAACCAGAAGGGTATTTGTCAGCTTATCTGTACTTTACAGTATGCCCGATCTTTCCATTAATTACCTGCACGCAAAAAAAAAAAAAAATCAAAGACTAAACCAGTTATTTGCAGAAACCTTTGAGGTACCTGCTGATGTTGGTGTTCTTCTGCAGTTGTCTGTGTTGTCCGCAAGCCAGTTATCAAGTCCTCTAGGCGATTATGAACCTAAGGAAGCATTAAAAAAAGAAAGAAAACACTATGACTTTCTAGGCTGAAGTTCACACGTCACTACCAAAAATAAATATTACACGTATCTCTTTATTCCTTTAATATCTATCCCCACCACCAATGATCAGAACTGCCTTACTCTGATGCTATCATAAAGTTCGTAGCAATCATCACTTCTGCCATTTGCTTCAGGGAGAGAGAGAACCATGTGGAATACATAGAATCTTCAATGAAGACACAAAGGAGCTTTTCCAAACCACAGTACATTTAAAAACCATGCCATCTTAACCAAGGGACAAGGGTAAGCACTGTGACTGCCTTCCTTTTTCTTTTGCCAGTGTCAGCACAGCACAAAGTTCAACTTTCAGGTATAGTTATTTTCAAAACCTCTTCAACGTTAAATAACAACTACAGGTGTAACAAGGACCCTAGCTCACTGATTAGAACACAAAAATAATTTGCTTCATATAAGCCACAGATGAAACCGCCTCATTTATACTAATATTAACTACTGACCAGGGGCGCTGAGAAATTCCAAGCCTTGAAACAAGTTCTGCAAATGATACCATGGGGATTCCTCTTCACTGTTTCATGGAAACAAACACACACCAAATGGCCAAGGGCAAAGTAATTCTGCACAGCAAAATCTCTGGGGGATATAATCCTCATCCCAGTCTGATGATGCCAGTCAGGCCTCCGGCAAGAAGCTCTTGGCACCAATATCACTTGTGGAATTTCCCTGGGGTAACTTGCAGAATACCTTTCAAGATGTATATACCAGAATGCATCTGAAGTAGCATCTGATGTTATGACTGGTATAAAGCAGAAAATATTTAAACCAGCACATGGAGTGTCAAAACCTTACCTTATATAGTGTTAAGTAGGACTTGCTATAGTATTACAGGAAAACTCTCAAAACCGGAAAGCTGGGGAAGGTACCAGTAGGGTTTTCAGAACTGCCTATAAGTTAGCAGAACTCAGGAACTGAGCTCCCCTACACTGTCCAGGACAATCCCATGTTATAGCTTTCCCACAGAAAATACGTAACTGTGCTCAGAAGCTCACATAAAAAGGGAAGTTTATGACTACCTTACCGAGGCAGAGGCTTGCAAGTCTTTCTGAAGGGCTTCAATCCTATTGGTTTGTTGTTTGGCTGTGGCTTCCAATCTGGCATTTTCAATTTCAAGTCTGAAAGAGAAATACAGGCCTTATTATGGAAATCCACATGAGCACAAATGCTGAAAGAACAGTGTAAAAAAACATAATCTAACACAAAAGCTTCTTTCAAAACCCTGTATTAACATCCTGTGATGCAACAAAGCAATCCTGTTGTTTTCACATAGTCCCAGAATGGAAAACCTTGCTTCACTGTGTTATTTTCTTACCTTTGCACATGTTCTTCCAGTTGTTTTATAGTAGTATTAGTTCCAGAAGATGCTAACAGAAGGTCTTGCAGTTTCTGGGAAGAAGCTATTACTTCTCTTTCCTTATTATCTAAGGTAGTCTTTAAGTCATGAACACAATGCTCAGACTGAATACGCTGTTCTTCCGATTCCTGCAACTGAATCCATAGCAATCAGGTTAGTTTCTCTCTAGAGAAGTCAACAGGTGCTGAAGAATTTGAGTACTGGATGTATCTGCACATACTCTCTACTCAAACTATTGCAATCATTTCAAATATATTCAAACCTTCACTTCTCTTAGCAAATGAATAGAAATTGTCTTACTTCCTCATCTATTATACCGGCCTCTCCCATACCTACATTGAATTTCTATAGCACTGTTCTAAGCACTGACACCATTACTCCTACCCTTTCAGTGGCTCATGATGCTGTATCCACTTGCTTGCTACTCCATTCATCCTTCTCCTAAAATGACTTCACAGCTCCATAAGAATTAGATTCTTATGATTTATAGTTCAGGAAAAGAAAAGCACAGATGACTGTCATGGCTTTAGCTGGGACAGAGTTAATTTTCTTCACAGAGGGTCACACAATGCTGTGTTTTGGAGTTTTGATGAAAATAGTGGTGATAGCACACTGATGTTTTCAGCTATTGCAGAGCAGTGCTTGCATAGAGCCAAGGACTTTTCTGCTTCTCGTGCTGCCCTGCCAGTGAGGGGGCTGGGGGTACACCAGCAGCTGGGAGGGGACACAGCCAGGACAGGTGACCCAGACTGACCAAAGGGACATCCCACACCACAGAAAATCATGCTCAGCAATAAAAGCTGGGGTAAAGAAGGAGGGGGGGGAGTGATGGTGTTTGTCTTCCCAAGAAACCGTTATGTGTGATGAGCCCTGCTTTCCTGGAAGTGGCTGAACACCTCCTTGCCAATGGGAAGCAGCGAATGAATTCCTTGTTTCACTTTG
>VXAA01001939.1:140641-180673 GCA_013399115.1 Anseranas semipalmata
AAAAAAAAAACCAACAAAAAAACCCCCCCACAAATGCTGCAGTCTAGTATTTCTATTTTTTTTTTTTTTTCAGAAATTGGACAACATACTTGGCCAAACCAAATGCAATAACCTGTAGACACACCAGTTTACTTTGCAAAACTGCTTACCAAATACAAACCTTTGCCCAAGTAAGGACATGGTGACCTCATATCAGACCATCCAGTCATGGACACCAAGTATATAAAACAATGCAATTCATATACATGTCATTAAATCTATACTGATAAATTTATTTCTAGGACAGGAGGACAACATTTGCTTATGCTTTCAAATCCTTGCTCTGGTTTGGTACAAACATGACTGTGCTCATGAATGGCAAGGGACAAGTTGAGATGACTGAGGAGGTAAGGACCTGCTTATAGTGCTCACACCTAACCTTATAAGACACGGGGAAAAAAAAAAACAGGAAAAAAAAAGAACAGGTTGCATCATGTTCTGAAAAGCACCACTGACATGGAAACATAAGTTAAATTTGCAAAAGGACAGAGAAAATAAATAATTTGTAAATTCAGAGCACCTGTGTGAAATCTTGCCTCAGATACACAGTGCAAACATCCTACATGCAAACAAGCTTAGTTCAATCCACGTGGTTCCGACACATACAATATTAAAAAAATTACCCTAACAACTGTTTACAAATTCCTTCAGTGTGAAGGTTTGCATTGTTTTATACACTGTGCACTCAAAACAATGACCTTCAGAAATATTTGACAAGTTACAAATAAGGAACAGAACGCATACACAAACAGAAGAATACAAGGAGTGCAACATCCTGAACAGGGAAATACTGCCTCAGAGCAGAGGCGAGTTTCAAGAGAGAGCAAACTGCTTTGTTCATACCTATCCACCAGAAGGCTGCTCCTAACACACCCCTCCTGCTTGCAAGCAGCTCCCCGAAGGGCCAGTTGTGTTGGTCACCAGGAGAGGGGAGGAAGAAGGGAAGAGAAAGGACACTGCTGCAATAATACCCTAGAGCTGAACAAGAGCTTCCACTGTGGGGTTGAAGAGCAAGAGTGTCTCTTACTTGCAGAAGAAACTAGCTGGCTTTTTGATGATTCTAGTAACACTATCTTGCACTACTGAAGTGGAAGAGGAGGCCAGCTGGCAGAAGGTTTCACTGGCTTCATGAATTATGACAGGGCATGATTGCAAACTTCCTTAGCTCTCTGCTACTTGCTCTCAGAATACTGTTTTGCCCTTCTTCACTAGACACTGGGAAAAAACACCCTCAAATTTATACATATAGTTACAGGCTTTCTATACCTTGGTTTTAACCTTGTCCAATTCCTTTTGCAAGCGCAATTTGTCTTCCTCCAGGTCACTGCGGTAGTGCGTAGTAACTTCAAGTGCAGCTTCTGACATAGATTGCTTTTTAAGAGCATCAGCAAGCTCCTGCTGCAGCTGTCTGACCATACCCTGAAGAAACAGTTACATGAACACAAAGAAAAGAACATGAAATATGCCTTTACTTCTTTACTTAAACTTACTAGATTATATAATTCAGTCTTCAGAATGAATTTAAAGGTATGAAATTTTGCATGCCACCAGCAGGCATCTGCACATCTGATAACCTATATCCATCCTCCTCAACTGTACACATGCAAACTATGAGCAGCTCTTTATGAGAGTTTCTATTTCTTAATAAATAAAAAAAGCTTAAGTATTATTATTCTTGAAACAATACACAAGCACACACTGTAATCATGTATTTTTTTCTAAGAAAAGCCAAAGAAATCTGTTGTAATGTAAGAGCTATAGATATTACTCTGATAATCAAAGGTGGGACTTTGTATTAGATCTTTTTTTTTGTGCTGCACTATGCAAACATAATTAAGTTCTTTTGAAGCTTTAAGTATGTGTTGAATCACATCCTCTTACAGTCTTCTTACTGAGTTAATTTTGGATTAACATTATATATCTATTATCTTCAAAATGTAGTAGGAAAAAACAAAGCAATTCACAGGTTAAACCGACTGACAACAGTGCTGAAGTACTCTCCCCATGTCCCGCCTTTCGAAGTAAACAAAAAATAAGGTGGTTATCTGACACATTCAGGTATTTACCTCACTCAGAGATTCTGGATTTGTTATGAAGAAGGAAAAGTAATTTCAGATCACTATTGAAATCATTAAGGGACACCAACCTTACACCAGAGTATCTAAATACTGAATGTGATTATTTCCTATTTTCTAGAAAGGAAAGGAAGATGAAACAAAATGGTTAAGGCAACTTTTTCATCATTACCTGAACTTGAGAATACTCTACCTATTCTGCTTCTAGGAACATACATAATAACACATTCTCCCATCAGCTATAGCTTTTTCAGCTATCTATTCCTCGCTCCTACCCCCATCATTATTTTCTGTTCCATCCTTTTTCTTGACAAAAGTCATCTACATGCAGATATGGGAGCAGTGCTTGTTTCATGTATATTTGAGATACGTAAAGTTATGCTAACGCTCTGCACAGGAGCACATTTCATACTCATGTACTGCACTAATTTGCAGAAAGACAGTTTAACTGATTTCCTAATTTGTCTTTCTTCTGTCTGGCTAAGTAGCCTTCACAGAGACACAAAGAAAGAACATATTTAAATATGGCTATACGTCAAAAAACATAGAAGACGAAGCTTAGGTCAGTGTTTAAAATCAACTTCTTGAGGAACTGGCAGGTGCCTCAGAACTCCCAAAACACACATGTATATTAACACCTGGACAATACTAATAGTCTTCAATTTTATAGCACCTTATGGAGAATCGATTTTTGTTTTCTCTGTAGGGACATACTATAAATCCATCCCCCATCACTTCACTTACCTGCATCTTCATTTCTTAACCTTTGCATATTGGATGGTTCTTCTTTTCGTACTTTATTGAGTGTGTGTGTCATCAGTGCAATAGTGTATCAAACCACCACTCTACATGGCATAAAAAGGACTTAGGAAAAGGGATGAAAAAAGTTCTACAGAAGAATCACCTTCTTAATCAAACCCTACATTTGGATACCTTTTTCTGTTCTCTGATCAGATCTGAGCAGTGACATCCTATTTGCCAAAATCTTCCACAATTCCAGGAGAAACACAACAAACCAGAACAAATCAGCAAGATTTGGTCCCATGCATATAACTTATACATGATGCTTTTTAGAAATATAAAATCATTTCAAGAATTTAAATTGTTTTAAGTATATACTTTACCTCTCTTTCTACTTTGTCAGTCTCATATTTGAAGACTTGTTCTCTTAAATCTGTATACTTGGTTTTTAATTCCTTGTTTCTCTCTTCCATCAGGTAAACTTGCTTTTCAGTATCAGCTCTGAGTTTGTTGAAAATATCATTAAATCTGTCCTGGACATCATTCACAACTTTTTCTTTGATGATCCCCTTGTTCTGCATATCTTCCAACTGTTGACGGAGTAAAAGGTTTTCACTTTGGAGCTGGGCCAATCGTTCCTGCATGGATTCCTGCTTTATCATAAATTTGCTTACTTGATCTTTCTCAAGTTGCCGAGCATGATCACTTTCCTTTGCCTGACACTGGGCTTGACTTAATTCTTTCTGTGTCATTTCTAAAAGCAATGTTTTTTCTCTAAGCGTTTGTTTCAACTGGTGAAGCTCATTTTCTAAAGTATTAGCTTTGCTTTCAGCTTTAGTCAGCTGCTGAGACAAGCTCTTGTTGGTTTCTTGCACATCAGAGAGGTCATGATGGAGCTTGTCTTGCAATCGAAGCCATTCATCACGTTCTCTCTGAAATGTTCGTTCGACATCACTTTTTGATGACTGATGACGTTCAAGATCTTGAATAGCAGATTTTAGGCGGGAACGGAATGATTCAATCTCTGTCTCTAGTCTGTCTTTGCTTTCTTTTGTCTGCTCAAGTTTGGAAGTTAGCACTGCGGATTCTGTCTTTAGTAAATTCAGCTGTCCGTTGTACTGAAACACTGTTTGTGTTAAGGCTTCCTCATTCAGTTTAAGTTCCTTTTTAAGATCTTCATTTTTTTCTTTCAAAGTCTCATTTTCCTCTAAATATTTTCCTTCGTCCTCCTGGTGCCTAAGTTTTACTTGATCAAGCTCTAGTCTTAGCACAGCAATCTCATCTTGCAGTAACTGATTTTTGTACAACAGATCCTTTTCTCTTTCGTTAGTGTCAGATTCCTGAGTGATAGGGAAAAATGAATAAATAGCCAGTTGGGAAAGGAATCTACAAAAAACACTTCAGCATCAAACTGTGTTTTACCATTTGTAATTCTGAAGCATGACTGCTGAGAGAGAAGTTTCACGTAATACATAAGCTACTGTACAATGCACGTGTACAACAAACACTGAAATTTTACCAAATCCTTAAAATTATATGAACATCCCAAACATATGCCTTTCCCCCCCCCTTAAAGCAGCAACTAAATCATAATTTTATCTAAAATATCCCAAGTATAAATCTTGTCAAGTGACAATGTTTTCTGTATCCACATACCTTTGCGTTATAAATCTGGTAAAAACAGAGCTAAAAAAGGTTATTTTCCTTTTCTGACACGTAGCTGAATTGCAACAAATATAAATGCTACCTCTCATCTTCATCTCTCATTGTCAGCCCTCAAATGCCTCCTTAATTCTTAGCCTTTTTTATTACTGAAAACAAACTATACAACTCTGCCAATCATCCCTTAAATGTGGTACTCTTACACATTTTCTGCTCAAAATATATGTAAATTATTTACACATTAACATAATAATCCTGTGTTTATTGGACAGCACAGCAAAGAACAAACAATTATTTGAAGCACTGGACATTCTTAGTAAATTCAGTAAACACTTGGCAGGTTTGGTTGTTTTTGTTTTATTTTTTTCAACAGAGTTTAGGATTGCTTTTTCTCCTTCAATTATTCTAATTCCTAGAGAAATTTCATTCATTGTTGGTATTCTTTCATAAAATTTTAGAATGTGAAGGTGGAAGAGACAGGCTCACTTTAAGTAAACAAATTTGACGACGGTATAACTAATTCAAAAGCCAAGCAATGGGATCACAAATAGTGTCAAGTAACTTCTTTCCTTGTCAACCTCGAGATAGCTGGGTGTTTCACTGCTAGAAACCTTAAAAATTATGATAACATCTATAAAATGAAAAACAGCAGATAGGTTAAGAAACTGGGTAAACAGTGCGTTATTTTCTACTGGCTTCCTACTTCCACATACAGTTCAGGTATATGGGACTGATGTTGCTTCCAGAACTTTTAAAGGCATCAGTAACATAGTTGGGTTACACTGATAAATTGTAGATAATCCATCAAAAAGCACAAAAAGTTATTTAAGATATATTATGACTTTAGAATGAACACAGTGAAATTTAATTAATTAGAAACAGAACTGCTTACCTCTGAATTTTTTCCTATAGTTCTTCTCGTCTCTTCTTCTAGTTCCTTCTGTCTCCACAGGTGGCTGTTCAAAATTCCTTCTTGTAGGGCTCTGGCACTCTTTTCCTGAGAGAGCTGTCTCTGCGTTTCATCACGCTCTTCTTCAACCTACAGTAATATAATTAAACTTCTGAATCTTGAGCAAAATCAGAGCTAGCAATATCTTCCCATTTCATTCTTCTTTGTATCCTTTCTTATATTTCTGCTTCCTCAGAGTTATGATAATCCATCTTGCAAAACTAGACTTAACAGCCTTTTGAGAAGATCTACTTTGAATGACAACTTGAAAAAATTTTTTTTTTTTTTTTTTTTTTTTTTTTACTGGATTCAATTTCTGTTGCAGGGGACAAACACCCATTCTGACACAATGTGGGTTGTGTAGATCCAGCTTCTTGCCTGCTTATGTTCCAGGCTATTTATTCTATGCAAGAAAAAGTATTCCTATGTTACAAATTTTACACTCCCGTGAGCCCGAAAGCAGCATCCAGGTATTAGCCAGCTGACTACATATTTAGGAAGATGCAACTGCCCTTTAGGGTACAGAATTTTAATAAGAGCTGTTTCATCTTCTTCTAGGCAAACAACACAGGTTGACAGGAAGCATCCCAGAGGCTAGCCCTACTGGAGCAAATGACTTAGATTGCTCTGAATTTAAAAGCATTTTTATTACTAAAGCAACTTGGAATGACAGGACTGAAATAAAATTTCAAAATATAAGCCTATGTTTCCAAAACCACCTTTTCATACTAAGCACAGACTTACAAATCAGTTTTCCATGTTTGAAAACAAACGTTCAGATTTCTGTCTGAATCAAAAATTGTATGAATAGTACATGTCCAATTTAACTTGCACAATCAGCATTACAAAAGTTTTATATTTAATGAGTCACTCTCTATACCAAAAAAAATACAAAATTAACTGTTCTTGGAAACATATACCCTACAGAGTTTAAGCAGAAACCCAAGTCATATTACTAACTCATTATACATACTCACTTAAAACAGGAATGGACATTCATATGCTTAAAGTCAAAGATCTGAGAACATCCATTCAACAGTTTTAGCACTAACATTAAGAGCAGCATAAACCAAACAAGTAACATTTCTGAAAACACAACAATCTCATTGACTATACCCTATTACAAGGTCCTAAGTCTAAATTTGTGGCTCTGATAACAACCAGAACTCTTCAGGACATATGTTTACCAAAATCTAACAAAACTTCTATACGAACAGGGTTGCATGAAATTTCCAAAGACTATTACTGCAATGAGACACAAGAGAACTCACCAGCTGAACAAACAGACCAGGAGCCAAGCTAGTGCAATCCATGCTTCCATTAAATTCAGGCAGACTGGAACAGGTGATGCTAACTACTGCTCCTGGCAGAACATTGTGGCAGTTGAAGATCACTTATGATCACTTTCATGTGTTCTTGGTACGTTTGCAAATGTAAGTTCTGAAAATTTGAGGCTTACTATTTATGGGGAAGAAGCCACTAAACAGACTGAATGTTTGAGGTCTTTTTGAAACTGCACAGAACTATGTCAGAAATACTGAAAAGTATGTCAAGGCCAATGAAAAGATCCACAAAAACACATGTAAGAGCTGAAGAATTTATGCTGATTATATACGATGAGAATGTCATCATCTCAATCATGTGAAATAAGGCACTAAACTTGTAATAAAAATAAGGGTGAGAATTTTCCCTGGATTCAGTCCCCTGACTGAGGGGGTCTGTAGGCAACAGAGGCAATGTAAAGAATCTCTGGCAAATGTTAACATTTGGGCCTGAATTTAAATCCATGTAAGTATACCTGCAAGAGTGCTTAAGTAATTATTTTTCAGAAGGAAAATAAAATTTAAGAATATACAATGTTCTGTAGTAATTAGGAAAAATAAGTCAAAGTGAGGCTTTGCCTGAAATACAAATAAAACCATGATTCTGAAAAAGTAGAAAAGGAATCATGAACTTGCCTGTGAACCAACTATTTCAACTGTCCTCAAAATGTGGCAATATAGTTATCCTCTAGTTAGCCTCTTCCATGAACAAGGTACGTCTTTCTTTGTGCATACTAGAATGCAATGTCAATTAAAAAGAAACAGAAAAACAGAAGATGAATGTTTAACTTAGCATTTAATATACCTGTTTCAAGAGCTTTCTGAGCATTATTAACTCTGTTTCTAAACTCCCTGAGTGCAACTCGAGTTGTTGTTTTTCCTCCATCTCTTTAGAATATTGATCCTCTTTCCTTTTTAGCTGTTCTCTTGTTTTCTCATATAGCATTTCAAATCTGAGCCTCTTTTCCTCTTCTTGTTTCAAAGAAAATCTGGGATTTAACAGAGAATATTTGAGGAACTAAAGTACTGATATAAAAAGTAAATATGCCACATTATCAACTTGCAGAAACAACTTAAACCATAAATATGTCAATTCTTTTCAAATACAGTATTTGTGCTCTAATTTTAAACTTTTTAAAGAATTGTAATTTCATTCCATTAGTGGTGGAAGACATCTTGTACATCAGCTGTGCAAGATACACAAATAAACTATTATGCAACATGAACACTGACAGGATAACATACGCGATCAGAATAAAGGATTACATACTTAAGGCTTTGGATATCACTTTTCCATTCCACTTCTTGGTGAGCCAATATGGATTTCAAATCTTGAGTCTCTTCTGCTATTAACTGTGACTCTTCTTTTTCACTTTCCAACTTCCTGACTTCTCTCCAGAGAGCTGCATACCGACTTTTTTCACGTTCTATTATCTGTTCATATTCAAGAAGTATGTTTCGAATTTTCAACAAAATAGCAGAACCTATTAGGAGATAGAAAATACACAAAATTGCATATATGCACAAATACTTTCTAATGTATAACCTATTTAATACTTGGCTGTATTGGGTCTAGGTGGGCAGGTTTTGGTAGTGTGAAATCTCTGTAAGGACAGGGGCTGCCCTGTGCCAGACGCAGATGATTCCAACAGACCCACTGAATGACACAGCTCAGCCCATCAGCCAAGCTTGTGGCACCTCCAGGAAAGTGTATTTTGGAAAGGGCAAAAACACCACATGGGCAGAGGGAAAAAAAAAAAGTGTGAATAACAGCAGTGCAAACATCAAGGTCTGACGAAGGTGTATCGGGTTTACGTGGCACGGGTTTGGTAGCAGGGGGGCTGCAGGGGTGGCCTCTGTGAGCAGAGCCCAGCAGCTGCCCCCTGGCAGACAAGATCCAGCTCCAGCCGGCTCCAAAAGGGACCCGCTGCTGGCCAGAGCTGAGCCAGGGAGTGACGCTGGTTGGGCCTCTGGGAAAACAGAGTTAAGGAAGGGAAAAAACTGCTGTGCCACAGCAGCTGGGAGAGAGGAGTGAGAAATGTGAGAGAAACAGCCCTGCAGACACCCAGGTCAGTGCAGAAGGAGGGCAGGAGGGGCTCCAGGCCCCGGAGCAGAAGTTCCCCTGCAGCCCGTGGAGGAGCCCACATGGAGCAGGCTGTCCCCCTGCAGCTCATGGGCCCCATGGCAGAGCAGCTGACTGGAGACATAGCTAGTAAGGCATGTTTGCTGACAATACAGACAGAAATATAAAGCTAGGTGAGATGAATTCCACATTCAGTGCTGAAGAAGTCTGTACTTTTCTGTGGGGTGTGCAGGAGTCGTCTCTGATCACAAATATTACATCAAAAAAGAAAACTAAAAAATTGTGAAGGTATACAAAGAAATCAAGTTTTAAAAGAGGAACTCATAACAAAGACAAAGTGATTTGAAAACTTACCTGTATGATCCACACTAAGCTGTTCTAACAGCAACACGGCTTCTTTGTAGGCTGAAGTTGGCAATTCAACATCCTCTGTAGTTGTGTCAGACGACTGCGTTAAATCAAGGTCATCACTAACATCCATTTGTATGCTGACCTATAAAAGATACACTATTTTCTATATACAACGACACGTTATTATAAATCATTACAAATGCAAGACCAATTCATTCTCTCATTCACAGCCCATAGATTTGGCTCAAATAGTATGAAGTTGCATACTAGCAGAAATCTGTGCATCTGGTGGACCACTATGTAAAAGCTGTTCCCATCCAAGTGATTAAAAACTGATACAAAATATTTATCGAGAAATTAATTTTACATTACCTTGTTCTTTTCACTCCTTGTTTTTGCTGCAGGTCTGGAAAACAGAAATACATTTCAGTATTTTGCTTATTTTGCATTACAAACAATATCTGAAGTTGCTCTGAAAACTTAATTTCAGAAGTGAATTAAACTAAAATTTAATCCAAGAATTTTGTTACATTTAGTTGAAGACAAAAAAAATTGTATGTGTACAGGAAGGCTATTTTTCCCACAGGATATTAAGAATCATAGAACATCCCAGTTTGGAAGGGACCTCAAAAGATCATCAGGTCCAACTTTTTGTGGAAAAAGGAAGCCTAGATGAGACTGGCACCTAACACTGGACCTCTTTGGCACGAGTCACCTCCTCATGCTTTGCTTTGAAATCTCTGCCCGCCTTCTGGCCAGTCCCTGATCTCTTGCAAGGTTTCTGGGTGGATGGGGGTTCAAGCCTTCAAGCCACTCAAGCCTTTTGCATAATTAGCACTATCCATTTACTCCACATAGCATCAGTGCACAATGAGTAGAGGGGACCCTTCCTTTGAACATCCAGTACAGCACAGGCTCTTGCCTGTGCGCTCTGGTAGGTTAACCCCAGGCAGCCACTAAGCACTCACCAGCTGCCTGCTCACTCCCTCAGAAGGATGGGGGACAGAGAATCAGAACAGCAAAAGCAAATAAAACTCATGGGAGGAAGTAAAGACAGTTTAGTAAGTGAAGGGAGAAGGAGAGGAGAAAAATGCGATGCAAATCAGTCATCACCTCCCATCAGCAGACCAATACCCAGCCAGTCTCCGAAAAAGACTACAGCCCAGTTTTAGTGCTGAGCATGATGAGGTTATAAGGTATGGAATATCCCTTTGGTCACTTTAGATCAGCTGTCCTGGCTGTGTCCTTTCCCAGCCTCTTGCCCATCCCCAGCCTACTTGCTGTGGTGGCAAAGTGAGAAACAGAGAACACATTGGCACTGTGAAAGCATTGCTCAGCAGCAGCTAAAACATTGGTGTGTTATCAACACTGTTTTAATCACATATCTAAAAAACACAGCACTGTGCAGGCTGCTAGGAAAAAAATTAACTCCATCCCATCCAGACCCAGGTCATCTAGGCATGATGATGTCACTCTCGGTTTGATGACTGCTCATCCAGTCAGTTGTTTATTTACTCATTACAATTATTTTTGTATGAAAGACCGCCTGAGTTCACTACTTTCCACTTGAGGTAGTTTCAGGCCAGCAAAACATTAATCAACATTTTTTTTTTTTTTTTAAACAAAAGTTAATTAATCAGGGAAAAGTGCTCTTCAGCAAGAACTAATTGCCTGCAACCTGTGTTCATAAGCTCAGCGCAGTTTTTCCTTCTTGATGCTTCATGCATCTGAGACAGCACAACTGAAGGGCATACCAAATATCACTGAACTACTTCTGGAAAAACTGTTGTCTATACTGTATGGCACAGTGGATTATAGAGATACCAGAGCAACATCCAAAGGTTATACAGCTGTCTTTGTGCTGCACTATGAAGGACTTAATATTTCTCTCTCCTTTTGGGCAGGCAAAAGAAAAAAAAAGCAGAAAAAATTATCTGAGAAAACTGTAGTGTAAGAGCAACTTTGCCTTTTATAAGTCTCCCATTTCCCTTAAAAAAAAAAAAAAAAGATAAAACATTACGTATATATGTGTGCGCACGTGTAAATATAAATACGTGTGCACACACATTCAGGTAATTCAGAATTTGTGCTCATTTGCCCCTATCATTAACGTGACTAGTATGTTCAAAGCATTCTAAGCAAGTGTTTTTGAACATAAAGGGCATCAGGTAATATTGTCACATGAAAGAACAAGAATCGTTGTATGCATTCAGTTTACAAAACCTATCTTTAGTTTTCAAGGCCATTTTTATAATTAATTACATTTTATTTATAATCTTCCTTATATTCAGTACCTTCCTTCATCCTGAGATGTTTCACTGAAAGTGCTGTCATCCAGTACTTGAAAATGATTCCCACTGGAAGAACTTATCTGCTGATTTGTCTTCTGCTTTGAAGACTGTCTTTTGTTCTCATTTTTCTTTGCATCTTTTGCGTTCAGGGAAGATTTACTAAGGTTAAACAGAAAGAAAAACAAAATCACTGAGTATCTTACATAAAATATGAAACACATACTCCAGAAACAAGTCCAAAAACCAACCAAGACTGAAAACATCTGTGATAAAACACAGGCTTGACTCCCATGATCCTAGAAGATACCCAATTATTTAAACATTTTCCTCTAGAAATGAGGGAGAAAGGTAGAATCTGAGGTAAATTCAGGTAACCTGGAACATATTGTTACACCCATTAGAGGAAGTACCTAGAGCAGAGACTCCCCTGAACGAGAGACAGGAAAAAACTCCTGCTTAACATTATGTAAAAGCATCTGTGCCTTCCTCAAACTTTTTAGATCCATTTGGTAATATTATCTTTCCCTTTTCCCTGACAAAGAGGATCTGAGCTGAATGAAAAGGAAAACACCAACTGCGTGAGGATCACCAAAATATCCTAGAAAAGGTAGAAAGCAAAGTAAGTTCCTACTTTTCTTTTCTGGGTGGCTATTTCCATCTCCGGCTCTGGTTTTGAAAACATGCTTAGACTCCATGTTGACAACGAAATTCACAAGATACTTAAAATACAATAAGATTAAAAAAAATCTCTAATTCTTACTTGTAATATTAAGTAGCTTTAGGGTTTTTTTTAATCAGTTTACCTTTTTATTGGCATTTCAATTAATTTTGATCTCTCCTCAGATGAAAAATCCTTTGTGTGTTTGTCTTCTATCATTTTTTCATTCTCAGTTTTCAAACATTCATTCTTCCTTAGAGTAACCTTTTGTTTCATTTGCTGATTAGTAACATTGCCTGCTGGTGTATTTAATTTATCAAGATCTTCCTGTTCCACCACTGCCTGCTTTTTGAAATGTCTCTTCTTCCTTTTTTCCTTCTCAACCTACAAAAAGGAAGTTAAGCTTCATATATTTCTCTTTTTCTACAGGAGAGAAACATCATATCCAAGGTCAAATAATTCAGGCTCTACTTCTGAAATCATGTAAAATAAACTTTTCAATTCATAAGTATTAATATTTAATTCATGAAGTATTTTCATAAAAATTACACTACAAAGCGTATCAAGTCAATGAAAGTACTCTGAAGTCACTCAAGATTTAAAGTGTAGCAAAAACATAGCCTTTAGAAAGGAAACAATAGTGTATCTAAAAACATGAACAACAGAAAAGTAAAAGCATTACTGGTGGACAAGAAATTAGAAGGACTACACACTGTTAGTTGTAAATACACAGAAAATACGAGTGGAAGTATGCTGGGCTACTTCCGTAATGAGGGAGGAAAAAAATCCAAAACCCACAAGCAGAAATGGTTTCACAGCAAACAGGAATTTTAGTGAAAGGCAATGAAGGCACACCATGCATAAATCACAGCAAATGAATAGATCAGTCAAGACCCTGTTCAAAAGCTATTTTCATTCTTTGATTGAGAATCAGAACCGGTATAGTTGTGTGCATTTCTTTTTACGGCAATGGAGTGATAACTACTTACACTGGAACTGACTGCCACCTATTGTTAAACTGAAACAATAATACATTCTGTTTTCTCAAAACCTAATTACAGAATGGGGAGAAGGACAACTCTCCACTGCTCTCTTTAATCATAAGTAATGTACTTCCATTAAAACAAAAAAACAATTTGTACAAAGCATCCTCTGTTAATGATGAATAGCTAACATGAACAGGACCATTGATACGGAGAAAGGCTAAAGAATAAGGAGTAGCAGGTGAACTTCTACCTCTTTTTGTAGCTGTACCTTCTCTTTCTCCAAAGCCAGGAATACTATTTGCAGCATTCCTACCTTACTCTTAAATCTTTCCACATCTTGTTTTAGTTCTTCATCCAGATTCCTTTTCAGTGTGCCACAAGGTTGCTGAGAATTTGCAAATATACTTTCAATTTCTCCTTCTCCTATTTTATTGGTTTTGATAAGGTAGTCCGTGGAAACATCCTCACTAAGACAGGAGTCTTTTCCAAATTTCCTTTCTCGTACAAGAAGTGCATTTTCATCACTTGTAGAAACAGGTCTTAATTTAGGAATAATATTAGAAACATCACCCAAAATATTTGTTTTTAAACAATGTCTCAGCGAGTATTCAGGACTTCCCTCTGCATTTTTGCTACTTCCATACTCATTCTCTTCCATTTCCTCTCCTTTTGCTAGAGGCACTTTTGTATTATCTGTATCATTAGTGCAATCTTCTTCATCCGTACTCCAGGTATCTTCCATGTTTGCATTTAAGTTATTTTGATCAGGAAGGAAACCAAGACTCGGAATTACGATTTCCACTTTGGGTTCTTTTAGGTCTACATTAAGTTTAGTATCTCCAAATTCACCTTTACTTTCTAACTTATTACTTGATTCTGTCACGCCAGATAAAACAACATGAAAACTCTTCAATTCTTCACTGAAGCCATCTTCTGACATTTCTTCCACAAGGGAAGTAGCTTTCTTAGTTTCACAAACTTCACCAAACAGCTGCTTCAGCTCTGCTGTAATGTTTTTAAAATTTGTTTTCAATTCCCTTTTCTCATTTTCAACCCACATTCTTTCATATCGTTCTTCCCAAGGTTTTGGACTTAACTGCTTGTCAGCACTGTGGGATTCCTTATTTTCTGCTAGGGCTTCCTGGTGTGAAATTTCTGCTTTGCCAGACTGATTTTCATGTGCTGTTTTTTCTATCAAGTTGGTAGTTTCTAAAATATATTTTTCCTTAAGTAAGCAGGTACAGACAGAAAGATTACCAAAAGAAAGGAAGTTACAGTTAATCCACGTAATTTATGCTGCAAGCTCATCGTATCATACAACAGAAATAAAGATATCGAATCACTTTATTTTTCATTTTTCTTTTTTTCTTTAAAATAGAAGAACTTTAGAAACAATACTTTATCTTCAGTTAGATTTCTCTGGACATGAGGGTTGCTTTTACCTTTTAGCCTGCCTGCTCTCTACAGCTGGTGTCATTAAGTAGTTTATTTTTTCATGTTTTATTACTTCACTTTTAAAAAATGAACCACACGAAAAACAACAAAAACTAAAACTTCCTGAATTTTCCCATCCTCCTTCCTTCATCACTCTCTACATTTTACATGGCATTTTACAGTCCCCTGCCAGTTGAACTAATACAGTGTAAGTGACCACAAAAAGCTTTTTATTATCCACCACAAGGCAAACTGGCTACATTACGATAATTTCTTCACCCCCGAGTCAGAAATATTAAATTCCATTCCAAGCTCCAAAGAAAAACATTTATTAGGAAAACCTGTTCATTCCTTCCCTCACCCCAAAACCAGGAACCTAAACTTTTATCAAAACTGTACCATGTCTCAACCCCACCCACCAGTTCCTCTCTCCAGTCTCCTCATATCCCTGACCCCATGCTTTGTTTCTCAACATTTCTGACTGCTAGTATGCATCACATTCTCCTCAACATGTTCCCTCCCCATGTGCCTCCTCAGCTTGTGACCCCTTCTAAATAGGGCCTGCAGCCTTGGTGTCCCAAGAGGCCCAGACCATCCAACTTCTCACTCTTTCTGGTTAGACAGGTCCTTTTCTCCCTCCACATTTTAACTCTGCAAAAATTCCTCCTTTCACAATGGGGAGAAGCATCTCAACCAGCCACCACTTGTCTCGGCTACTCCATTCCCAAGCTCCATTCTCACTGCCTGACTTTTACCACCTTCCAATAAACTTAAGTTCTGTGCTCTGCCTGCTGAAATTAATCATGTCCTTCTTTCATGGTGCCTGCGTGTGGGATGGAAATTACTTGCTCCACTGTCCCTTGAGGTGTTACAGGAGCCTCCAGGCACTCACTGGAGACCCCTACCCAGTGCTGTCCTGTATGCTCAATATAAACAGAATGCCTGCTTTATACTCCTCTAGAATGCCCTCCAAAAAAATTCTTTCCAAACACTTATTAACTAGACAAACCAAGGGTATATTTTGTAGAGGCAGAGAAAGCATCTGGCAGATCATCAGATTTCAAGTTTTTGCTCAAACTTTCTCTTACAAAGAGGAAGATCTGGCATGTTTTATCAAACAGATCAGCAGATGATAGAAAAATCTTGCTCTCTATTTGAATATGCATTTTGCAGAGGAAAAAAGAATACATTTGACTGCACTGTTTCTCAGCACCACACACTTAAAGAAAAACATTGGTCAATATTTAAGCAAACCAGCTGGAAACAAATCAGGATAATGTCAAATATTCATTATAATGGCAAGCGTTTTACAAAGTCTTAAGAAGGCTGTATCCAACCTTACTTGAGATAAATACAACTTTCATGTACAGGACTCTTTCTTCAGCACCATTTACTGACTGGTAAGTTTTCCTTTACCTTAATGTATAATACAGTTTACCAATTCAGAATATAATTCATAATACTTGGTTTCACATACCTGCCTCCCATAGTTTTCAATGGCATCCTTGATGACCTCTTTTTCAACTGATGACGACACGTGAAAGGTAGATTCTGAGCACTCACCTACAATGAAGAAATCACATTTTTATATTCAAAATGACTTAATACAAATTATTTATAGCTAGAATGCATCCTGAATCATCGTATTTATGAGAAAAATCTTAACACAAACTAACGCATCCCCTCAAATGCATGATTTATGATTTAGAGAGAATATTATCGTAACGCATATTTAAGACATATCTGTGTGAACTCCTTTTTTCCAAGACACTTTGCTTTTTCATGTATAAGGGAAATTTGCTGAAAATCACTATAAATAGTCACAAACACACCTTTAAGAAACAGGAATGGTTTATGTGTATATAGATATAAAATTATATATATGGCACACTATGCCATACAGTAACTAGCTACATTGCTCCAGCTATTTTCATCCCCCTGTTTTATGCACAGAAATCCATGAACAAAATCTCATGCTTGAAGTCTTCAAGGACCCAGGTTTACTCCGTGCATGAAACAAAAATGCATCTAGACGTGGATCTAGACTGAGCATTTCAGTCAAACTGCTGCCTTATCTCTTGCAGAAGACAGGGATAGGACACTGAACGAGAGAGAGGTTTGTGAAATGTTAAGAAACTACCCATGATCAAGACCTTTCACATGGACGACGGAAAACTGGATTCCATCCTTTTCTCTCTTAGAATTCCTAAGTAATTTAGGATAGGTTACAAACTCCTCAGAAGCAGTCACTCACGCTAGGCTCCCCGTTTTGAAGCATCTACTTTGAAAACTCTAGAGACCAATTCTCAGATGCCACAAACAGTCCCAGCTACAATTCTGAAGAAGCAACTCATTGTATCTTCCACATGCAGAATGACACCGACCACTTTGAACTATCAAGTGTTCAGAAAGAAACAAGTCCCAGATGACACCAAGTTAGGCAGGACTATTGATCTGCTTGAGGGTAGGAAGGCTCTGCAGAGGGATCTGGATAGGCTGGATCGATTAGCCCAGTCCATTTGCATGACATTCTACAAGGTTTAGCGCCAGGTTCTGCATTTGGGTCATAACAACCTGGTGCTGGGCTGCAAAGTTGCCCAGCAATAAAGGACCTGGGGCTGCTGGTCGACAGCTGGCCAAACATGAGCCAGCAGTGTGCCCAGGTGGCCAAGAAGGCCAATGCCATCCTGGGCTGCATCAGAAATAGTGTGGCCAGCAGGACTAGGGAAGTGATTGTCCCTCTGTACCTGGCACTGGTGAGACCAAAAGCAAAAAGGGAAAGCAAACTTGAGGATTGCCTGACAAGGGGTAATGACAACAGGTATGCTGGAGGAAGCTTACATTGTGGAAGGCTATTTACAGTTTTGAATGGCAGACTAGAGGATGGAGCACACACGGATAGAGGCATATTTCAGTAGATCTGCTGCTCACATAGCACCTTGCTAGCAAACCTTAATTTAATATTAAGAAAGAATTACAAGTACAATGTGTCTGCCCATAAAAGAACACAACAAAAAGACTGTTATGAATACCTTCGATATTCTCTGCATCTCCCAAACTAAATTCCTCCAATAGATCTGCAGAACAAATAAATCAGATGCTTAATTAAATATGCCTATCCAGAAAGATTATGAAGCTAAACCCAGAATAACATGAAGTCATCATTACCTGATTTCTGCCTTTCTCTTCTAGAAGATGTTTCATTCATTTCTAAAACTGATGTGGAAATCTTCAGCTACGAAAGACACAATCCAATGAACAACAACAACAAAAAAACAATTCAAAAGCAACAATTCAAACCAATTTTTTAATGAACAGGACTGCAAGGGACGAGCCTCAGGTGACAGTGCTGTCGGCCCAGGTGGCCATTGACCCAAGAGACAGATGGGGGGAGGTCACAGCGAGGGGCCTGGTGTCGCGCCTCTTGATCTGCCCTAAAGGTGTGGAAAAGTCCTGGTGCCTCAACCGCTCCCAGGGCCGGGCCAATAAATAGGGGCACGTGCAGACCTGTAGGGGGGACTCACTCGGCACCAACTACACCCCCCATCGGCAGGTCCGACGCTGGATCCAGGACTGGTGTTCTCTTTTCCTCTCCTTTTTCTCTTTCTTTCCTTCTCTCTCTCACTCTCTATTTCTCCTCAACTCAAATTTGACACTAGGCCTACCCTGATTTTCCCATAAAGCCGCATAGCTCAGGTAGATATAACTGTTGAGAGTGCCAACGTTGCCAGAATATGTGTTCTCTGTGTTCTTATTAAAGTTGATGTTTGTGTGCAGACCTCGAGCATTATCTCACCTTAGTCTACACCGAGGGATTTGTGGATCTAAGTCACTCCCCCCCCATTCCTGCGGGTGGGACGTGACAAGGACAAGTAGTCTGAAACGAAGAACTATTTACCTGTGAATTGCCGGGTTTCTCTGAAAAGCCTGGAGGTGAAAAATGGAAGTGTTATTTTACTTAATTGAAGGTTATACTTATACTCCATGCAATATCAGTAGTTTCCACGACTGTTAGTCACAAGCATTACTTTACTGAGAGTACAATACCTAGCGTTCAATTACCTCATCATACAGCATTTGTATTAGTATACAAAAAATGCACAATGCACGCTTCCCATCATGCACCTTGGACTTAAAAAAATAAAAATGAGAACTAGAACAATTCACGTGAAGCAAAAAGGTCACGCTCATTAACAGAAAAAGATCAAAATATTTTGTCCTTTTGGGGAGCTGAATTCTGAGTTCTAAAAGGACTTCCAAAGTTCAAAAGCCAAAGCTGGTCTGCTGTAATGAATGATCATAAAACAGTCCAACAGTACTATGACTGTGATTATCCTACAAGTGTTTAATGTCGAGGAGTATTTTCCTTCCCATTGATAGCACAGGGAGATCAAGCGTACAGACACAGAAACCTCACATAGGTGTCATTCAGTGAGATAAAATCAAGTTGGTTTTCAACAGATCATTCTGGTTTAGCTTGCAAGTAAACAAATGCAACAAGTGTTGTTTGGTTGTAATGTGCATTTATAGCATTGTTGCCAATACCATTTAAAATAATTTTTTGTCCAACATTAAATTATTTCCAAACTCATATAATCTACTAGCCACATATTTCTTGAATTCTCTGCTTTAGTCATCTTAGTTTCCAATTCCTCTCGTGAAACAAATATATGAAATGTTACTAAGAATGGCTCCCCAGAAGAATTTTCATATTAAAAAAAAAAATCATTAAAAAATTTGGTGGTCCAGTAATATGGAAACACCTTAGAAAGATTACCATAATCACCTCTTAACCCCTTTTCATTATTGATTTCAAAGTTAACTTAGCAGAATCATACAAAGCAGACTTTCACGACATCTAATAAAGCTGATTTAAAGCTCTCAGAAACTTGTAAAGTTCTGCTTCCAGCCTACTAAATTAAAATTAGATTAGCTTCAACTAATTTATTGTACACATATTACAAGCTGAATTGACAAATCATTTTTTAAAGGAGAAAATCCTCAGAAAAGAATTTTACCCCAACAGCAAAACTTTCCTGCTCTTCTGTGCTCAAGATGGTCAAAAGGCAAATGTCACAAGCTACAGGCTGAAATCCTTAGCAACAAAACCTGAACTTTTCATCACATTTTAGCTCCTAGACAAAGCACAACAGAAACCTATCAAAAATTAAACTAGAAAAAAAAACCGCTTGGCCAGATGATATCTTTCTTCTGCTGCATTATTATCCAAGAATGTCTAGATGTTCAGACAGGTCAGTCCTAAAACACATATGCTTTTACCACTGTAAGCAACAACCTGAAACAAAAAATACACACATAATACACACAAGAATTTCCTCTCCTTTAAACAGGCCAGCAAGTGCTGTGTCAACTGGTGTTAATTAACAAGTCCCAAGCACTTCTTCATTGCTGTGGCACACACCCACAGCATAACAGCACTCCTAAGGAAGACACTGGTAAAAGTTCGCTTCGGTCTATAAATGCTTACAGACAAACAATCCACCAGAAATTTACCATTGTCGTGCTCGCCTGAAACACTCTGCAAGCATGCTCCATGTTCATCTGCAGCTGGGAGCAACACACCGGGCGATACTTTTCTCAGGCTTTCAGAATCCGTCTGTATAATCTGAAACACATGCATGAGAATTGGTACAAACTCCTTTTTTTGACCCATTTCCATTAAAAAAGCTGCCACTCGGCCAACATGCACAACATGATAACACACATATCAAAGGTTTTTGCATCTTTAATGAAAGCTTTGTAAAGGACACATCAATACACAGCACAGTGGAAAAATCACAGGACTTGTGAACAAGTAACTGCAGCTCTGTGGTGATCCAACATTTGTACCAAACTTGTGCCTGACATTCAACTCTGAGCTTATGTTTCTGGGGCATGTATCCTGCAGCGGTGAGTGAATGTACCACTACGCTGCAAAAACAAAGCAAGGGTGATTTGGATTCAACAAAGACTAACAAGACAAAGCTAACAGAGATGAAGGCTATCTTAAAAATGTTAGTCTTGTATTTTTAAGAAAGGAGGCAGGGAGGAGTTCATTTTTCCTCACAAGGAAAGCCAGAGGGGTTTAGTTACAGACCCTGCTCTCTTCCATCTAGCCAATTACCACAGACAGAAAGGACAAACACAGCCAGCGCATTTGGTATCTGTTGAACATGTCTTTCAAAAAAGGATGATGTATACCTACAAAAGATGGAGGTTCTATACAGAAAAATCTAGGTTGCAGACAGTAGGGGCAACCATTTAAACACTGACCGGGGCAGCAGAATAGAGCTGTACGGTGGAGGAAATAAATAAATAAAAATCCTCAAACCACCAGCCCTTTTGAGAAGCTCACAGGATTTTAAGTGGCAGTAAACCTCACCTTCTCAATACTGTACTGGACATCAAACTCAAAGGCCAGCTGCTAGAATGCCCACATGATTAGCTTGACCTAACTTTGTCCCAGTCCCAGCTGAACAAGAAGCCTAGAGCACAACCATTTCAAGGACCCCTAGTTACAGACTTACAGCAGAAGCAACGAGAGGTAAACAAGCCCCATTAACGGCAGGGTCCAATTCAAAAGCAAGCTCTAAAGTGGTTCTGGATCTGACTCCACCCCCCACTGTGACCACACTACATCTCTCACAGAAAGTACCTCAGAATCCCAGGGAGAGTCAGCCTCTTCCTCCTGCTCTGCTTCTACAGCTGGCAGGGCACCTGCAAAGGATGGACGAAGCGAGACACCGTGAGCATTCATTGCACTCTGCTTTTCCCCACCAGTCAAGCCCTGCATCTGAAAGACGAGTAACAGTTCTACATCACAGTATTCTCTTTGCTCCTCTTCTCTCCTTTCCAGCAGTAGATGCTTAAGCATGACAGCTGACGTGGCTACAAACTATGCCTCACACATATTTGGGTAACGTTCAGGAAGAAACCCCAGAATTCTGCAGTCTCAGCATATGCAGAGCTTGGGTCATCTTTTCTTTAGCCTACAGCTCCAGAGTTTGGCATTTACAATCACTTTCCACGGTACGTGGCATAACACAAAAGCACGATGTAAAGTATCCTCACACTAACAGGAAACTGCCAAGACACAATGCTCCTTCTCTAGTGCTACCAAGCAAGATCTCTCTTAACTAAGATCCATGACCCTGCACCTTCCCAGAAGCTAGACACTTAAGGACTGCCATTTAAAAATGGAGTAGGAGTTCACAGCTCCAATGCTCACCCCAAACAAACAAAAGCGGTTTCTATCTTAGCAGTTAACATTCAAATCTCTTCTCTACCAGCTGAGCATAAGGCTCAGTCTCACCAGGCTCCTGGCCAGATGAGATCACCTTCATTTCTGTTTTATGCTACTCCATTACGTAAAACAAATTCAGGATTCACTCACACTGAGACATGCACAGAAAAAAGCAGTAAAGAGCCAGAGAGTCGTGAGGGTGCCCACCCTGGAAGAATGTAACTGCTGGTCCCAGCCTGGGCTCTGACTACTTACTCTTTGCCAAACACATGCTTAGGGTAAAATGTGCAAAGAGAGAAGAGCACGTACAGGCAAAACACCTTGAGAGCATCAGCTTCTGCCAGATCCTCTGTGTAGCATCTGATCAGCAGCTACACATGCTCTGAAAACATCTACTGCATCAAGCTATGCTCTGGATACAGACAACCGAAATGGTGTCTTCTCCTCCTGTTCCAAGACCCTGAGGTGAGTACCAAAGCACTCAACTCTGTCCGAGCTGGCAATACTCTCAAGCATACAAAGGAGTGGCACTGGAGAGACCTACATCTTAAAACTGAACAAGGTGAAGCACTGGAACAGGAGTTTTCTCACAGCTTGACTCAAAAGTCTTTCCTAGGCTTCAGCCAAGAGCAATCACAGCTTTTCAATCTGATAGTACAGGCCGGAAAGGGAAATACTACTGTCACACCCAAGACACACCAGTCCCTCTCTATCTGCCTGTCTTGTTCAGACCACTTCAGGGAGAACACAGCAACAAAAGCAAGAATGGCATCTGCTTCCTACAGAATTCGTTTGGAATCCAACGCCACGATTTGTGTTCTCTAAGAATGAATGGAAAGGAACAAAAGCTGCTGTTCTTCTCTGCCACTGCCCACTAGGATTCACCGGCAACGAGAGAATTTACCATCTCTGAAAGTCAATCACCGTTTTAGTTCATTTATGGTACGTTAATACTTACAGAGGAACAATTAGGATCAATATTTAATTAACTCACTTCTCTCATCATCAGTGTCTTCTGAAGCATTATGGACTTGATGGCTATTATCACAAACAGAATTTTTCACACCCTCAACAGCTGCAGTTTGTAGCTCTCCACCAGTATCTTCCTTCTCCTGCTTTTCCTCCTGTTCCCATTTAAGTGACTCTTCCTAAAAGAGATCAACCAAAACAGCTGGAAAGAACAGAAACAAGCATCTTCTTCACCATCCACTGACAACTTGGAAAATGCTTTTCTTGTGTAAGACAAAAGCAAAGCAAATTTCATTTAAGTTATATTATTCAGGAACACATTCCTTCTTTCCCCCTAGTTTGTTCCATGGAAAATCACTAGCTTCCTGCTCTCAATTTCATTCAAATTTCTTTTTGTTTTCTCAGTTGCAGTCGTCACGCCATGAATTTTACTGAATGGCAGTAACACTTCACAGATAATATCTATTCTCTCACTTAGGCAACTGAGAGAAATGTCACCAATTCCAGAAAAATGAAGTTTCCCGTCTTTCTCCTTCAAAACCATTGTAATCACATGTAAAAAATATTGAAAATACTGCCTGATATTATTCTTACACCTAAGAAATTACTTTGTCTAGGAGTAAGACATTTTTTAGTATCAAAAGATGATTGAAATATGGATATACGCGATAAGTATCAACAGGATTACAGTTTACTGTTTCTTATCTGTATTACCCTTAAAAATACCCTTGTGATTCAGTCATCCCTGTATACTTACCTTTGTGCTTGAGGAAAATGCTGCCCTTAAATTTTCTTCACATCTATTTAAGAGCATGTTTTCACTTTCTTGTTGCAGTGCTTCACAGACTTTATTATCTACTTCTCCATACTGTTCTTCAGCATCTTCATCATCCACGTATTCAAGAATGACAGATTTTGGTCTTTGACTTTCAAGCCTGGGGTTTTCTGCTGCTGATGAAGAACTGTTAATACTTCTGAAGCTATCACCAAAACTTGACTTTTTCTCCTGAAGACCACAACTGTCTGAGAGAGGCTGAGGTATCTCTTTTTTCCAGTCTGTCATTCCTGAGTCTGCAAAACAGGAGTCAGCATTTCTGTGAAACTTCTCCTGAATCATACTTTTTTTGTTCCAGCTTTCTTGTCTATCTTGTAACTTATTTAGATTTTGAAAGACAGCTTGCTTTGGTACTGACTCGTAAGATACGTCATTATTCACTACCTTTGGAGATATCGCTGTTATATTTTCTTGCAACCTTTCATAACACCCAGCTATAAAAGACACAGGAGTATCAACAGATTCCTCCATCTTTTCATCAAGTTCTGTACATATTTTCTGATCATCACCATATACATTTCCAGTTCCACACTGAGTTTCCCCTTCATTCTTAATGTTTCTAAAACACCCCAATTCCTGATTAATTTCTCCCTTAGGTTCTATTTTACCCCCGTGCTCCTCCTCCAGTATATCATTAGACTGAGTTTCTTCATCTTCCAGATCTTCCTCCTCCTTTTCATCTTGAGTAAGATCTTCCTCCTCTTCCTCTTCATACTCTTCATCATCATCTCCATCGTCATTTTCATCTTCTTCCTCCTCTTCTCCCTCTTCCTCCAATTCTTCTTCTTCCAAGTTGCTTGCATCCGAGACATCTTGATTCAACAATTCACCACAATCTCCTTTGTTCAGGTTTGCATCTGATGGAGTTCTTTGTTTGGGGTTTTTCTTCTGTGACTTAGGATTTTCAATTCCAGAACCATCACCATCATCTTAAAGCACGAGAAAAGGAAAAAGGCATGTGAACCAAATGAGTTACACGAATAGCAACGGGCATGTTACCTGCTCCAAGCACAGGAGAGGAGTCATCTGGTAATGTCTGGAAAAGGAGCCAGGTAAGGGATGAGCAGGATGGGGGAAAGGACTTGATTGGGGACAAAAGCTTAGGTGGGGACTCAATATCTTCATTTTCATGATCTGACTTATTTTGCTCTAAAATGACTATGTGCTCTGTTCTCATTACTACTTTTCTCACTTACTATAGCCAAAGGAAAAAAAAACAAAATTACTTAGCAAGTTTACTTTTGTACGTCATAATATCATGCAGTCTTTTCCCAATAGCTTACTGTTTTTCTTGAACTGCTGGGAAGCATTCATTAACAGTGTCAAGTTTGGCTTCTGCGGCTTCTGTAAATAAAAATGTATTTGAAAAGAATTATTTGATCTATTTTTTGTTTGCTTGTTTGTTTTCAAAAACAAACAAATCCTTTACTTACATTAAATCTTGAACAGTAAATACAACCAGGCTGTCCTTTTGACAGTTCTCAGGTGCTTGCTACATCCTATAGTTCTAATTACACAAACACTCCTCACACATACAAGTCAGTGACTATTTTACCTCAAAACACTGCTCAGGTACCCTTCAGCAAATTGTTTCTAAAACTGTGTTTACATGCATAACAATTCTAAAAATCTGTTTTTGAATTAATATTTGTAATACACAAATAAAATTCAACTACATTTAGGATGCTTACTTATAAATGTGTACAACTCAAGTAACTGCTAAAGTTCCTTAAACTTAATGCATAAGTTAGTCACTGCAAGTCTGCTTACCAAAAGACCACAAAGTTTCAAATGCTAGAAAAATGCATCAGTTCCATTTAAATCAATGCAAGAAAATGAAATAATGTTTAAACTACAAATGCTTGCACCTCCAGCATCACAGAGTGGTTGAACCAACACAATGAGGTTCCTCAGCACTGCAGAATCCCAGTGCAACAAACCAGATGCTCCAGACATCACTGGAGAAACTGATAATCCTTCAGAACAATAGTAAAAACAGTAGGAGAGAGCACATGTGGCTGATAAAAAGAGTAACACACGAGCATTCAAAAACGAAGAAAAACATGCAGCGTGAGATTATATGCAAGCATGGAATGTCATCCCATAGAAAAAGGGGAGAAAGGGAGGGAGGGAGCGGGAAAGGGAGGGAGAACAAAAAGACCAATTTGAGCAACTCATCCATTGAGCACTCAAGGAACCTGAGGAGGAGGAAAGGAGAACCAGGTGATGAACAATTTCAGTAGATTTTGATAAAAAGTGCCCTTTTTCATTATCAGTTAGAATTCTATCACACAAATTAGGGGAAACAACAGCAAGCTTGGAGGAGAACAGAATAGGTTATATAGTAACTTATAAACTTTTAGGGTCTGCAAATCTGACTCAAATGAACCAGAACAACTAAAACAACGTGGTTGTTTATCTTGTTACCTACTGCTCTTTTGCCCCAAACCATATTTCTACAGCATGCTGTGCCATAGCTACAACTCTTTTACAAAAAACTCACAGCAGGAGAAGGGCTGGCAGACCAGAGACTGCTTTTAAGGAGAGAACAATATTGGCTGGAAAAACAGTTTCTTTCAATCCCAGAGAAAATTGCTTTCAAATCACTTATTTTGCAGGACAATTTTCCTGTAAAGGCACCATACCTTGGGGGTAAAATCAAGTTCTTCTTCCTCAGAAGTATGCCAACTGTCGTCACTCCCCTCCTTCTCAGAGCTTCTTAAAAAGTAAAGCAAAATAAGTACTGGCTCTCTCAAATCATTCCTCAGGTAAGTCATAAGGTATCTTTAAAAGTCTCACCTTATTGAGTCTCCTTGGGAAAAGTCATCTATTGCTGTTCAAATATTAATTGACATGTTGAAATTAGATTTGGCATGCTAAAAATTCATCAATACAAACAAACATTTAACGCGGACAACACTACAGATCATAATAGAATGAAACTTGGGGTGGCCGATTCAATATAAGACAGCATGAATGAAAGCATTTGCAAAGCAACCACTTTTTCAAATCATGCTTAATTTAAAAAACAAAATAATAATAATAAAAAAGATCAGCGATATCTTCTTTGGGCTTTTACACCTGCAAGTCTAAGAAATATTTTTAAACTAAAGAACAGCATAGCGTGAATATGCTATATTAGTAAACAGTTAAAAAATGGTGGTGGTTTACGAAGACAGTAAGTAGATGAATCTCCAAAGTACTCATATTACACACACATTCACACATCTCATGCAGAGGTTTCACCACTTTAAACATTAAGTGCTTTATACTGTCATACAACACACTTTATTTGCTGCTCTACTCAACTACTGATTATTCTGAAAACGTAAAGAAAAATGAAAAAGCATAATCAAGACCTAAATCTTATCCCTAGGTAGAAGAATCACCAGCAGTTCTCTGCACTGCACCAAAGAAGGGTGTACAACACACGGAAGGAGCATTACTGGCATATGCTATACTGCACTCCAAGCTTTCATCAGTGCCATGAAGGTAGCTCACGCCTAGGATCATAACATAAGTCAGGAAGTCTCTTAGCCAGCTACCTCCTCAAAGCCAGCTCAGATATGAGGTCAGGCAAAGTTGCTTAGGGCTTTATCCAGTCTGGTCTTGAACACCTCCAAGGAGGGAAACTGAGCAACCTCCTTGTTTTACTGTCCTCATCATGGCAACGCTTCCCACACCCAGTTAGAAACTTTCCTGTTTCCACTTACACCGCTGGTACCTCCACCTCCTGTCATGTACCACTGGGAAGCACCTGGCTTTGTCTTCTCATATGTATTGGAAGCTGCTGGTAGGTCTCCTTCAGAGCTGCCTCTTCTTCAGGCTGAACCAGCCCCATTTTCTCAGCCCCTGGGCAAGTATTCCTGCCCACTGAGCTTGCTCACTGCTGAAAGATCAACCCCTCCTGTATTGGCTCTCAAAATTAAAACCAGGGATCAAGAGGCAGTCCAATGAGTGCCAAGTAGGGGCGGACAATCACTTCCCTCAGCCTCCTGGCTGTGCTGCTCTTAACACAGCCCAGGATGCTGTTGGCCTTCCCAGCTGCCAGGGCACCCTGCTGGCTCATGCTGAGCTTGCTCTCTGCCAAGACACTCTGGGCCTTCTCAGCAGAGCTGCTCGCCTGCCAGGCAGTCCCATCAGGTTTTGCAGCAAGGAGCTGCTCCTCCCCAGGGGCACAGCTTGGCATTCGCCCCTGCTGAATTTCTTAAGATGCCTCTCCGTCCATTTCCCCAGCTTGTTAAGGTCCCTCTGAATGGCAGCTCTGTGCTGAAGCATATCCATTGATTCTCCCCAGTTTCAGATCATTTGCGAACTTGATAAGATCGTACTGTAGCACATCCTTCAGGTCACTGACGTGCTAATAAATCTGCACTCTAGGAATACAGTTCGAGAAGTGCTACAACCTCTCAACTATCAACAACTAAGACAAAAATAAAAGGACTCTAATTCCCAACACAGAAGGGAAAAAACAAGCACATAAAACCTCCACGCAGAAGCTATGTCAGTGTTCCTGAAATTCTTTAACTAATTGTTAACTATTATAAGAAAACTTTTTATTTTTATTTTTAATAAACAAGACATTGGTGACCTTCCACAAAGTCGTATGATGATAACCAAACCAAAGCCTTGGACAAAATCATTAAATGAAAAAACAAACAACAACAAAACAAAAAACAAAACAAAACAAACAAACAAAAAAACCCAAGACATATCACATCTGAAGACACCTCCTCTGCTACCAGTAACCCATACATAAGCAAGCAAATGCTGGCTTTCCTAAAGACAGGGTTTATGTGAGAACTTTGATGAGCACATCTCCTGATCTGCACAGAGCTTTTTGACAATGCAATGCAGTGTACACTTTCCGTGGAATCTCGTCTAGACAAAACCTAGAGGCTGAAACTTCCAATGTGAGGACAAACTAAATGGTCCAAATGCCACCACAGTCTCTGATTTTTAATGTTTCCTACTACAAACACAGAACATTTTAATATACTAACAGAACACTGCAGTACGTAAAGCCAAATAACTATCTCAGTACCAGGAATCCAATCTACCTGCTAACTTTCCATGCTGAAAAGACACCTGCCTCATAAAAATAGTTAGTTAGGGTGGAACAGTCAAACTCTGGCAGGTGACTTCAGCTATATTTTCAATTAGTACTGTTACAGTTAATCAAAGCAGCTCACTAAATTATCTGAACTTTTGCTTTTGATGTATAATAAATATAATCAATGATCAAAACCAGGTCACATCGTCCTTTAGAAGGCAAGAGAGGAAGTTCCTGAGATAGCTTTCAGTCAGATCAAAACCAAGGTCTTAATGTCGTGACACAGAAATGGAATCTAGAAAACCAGTCTCTGGGGACTGATGGTTTCCACTTTAATTGAAGCCCATTTCTATTTTGGAGCATGAGAAGAACAGATTAAAAAAAAAAAAAAAAAAAAAGATATATTACCACTGGTGACAAAAGCAAACATTGAATTCAGTAATAAAGGACTCACGCAAAAACATGCAAACAAAACCACCCCAAATCCACTCTTAAAACTAACTTACAGATCTCAAACCATCAAAATGTGGATCTCCAAGATAATAAACATCTATGATGTATAAATATTTGTGTATCATACAACATGTTCCATATTTAAAATGCTACTGTACAGAATACCTTTCCTTGATTCTCCTGTTCTTGATGTCTGGTTAGGAGACTGTTGCATTCCTATATCCATTTAGGAAAAGGCATGGAAAGGACAGACGAAACAATGACATCAGAATAAATGTGAAATCCCAGAAATTTGGAAAACATGAAAAGTACATAGATAAAGGTATAGCAGTGGGAGAATGCACTGTGACTGTGAGCATACATTTGTGAGCATATGTATGTCTGTATTGCAGAACAGAAGTTTTGGAATATAATTCACTATCCACTTGCTCTACCCATCCCACCTAATAAATAAATTTTAAGTAACCGAACAGTGTGGTTCTGTTATCACAGCTATCCTACCCCAAATTCTTTCAGGACAAAGCTGTAACTTTTGGGTTGGAGCAGAAGGGCGTCCTACTTATATTGATTTTATCACAAATGCATGCAATGATGTTGCAAAACGACTACTATCAAAAACATACACTTAAACAGTTAAGAAAGGACGACAAGATGGTTTCTCATCCCTTCTGCTTTTCTCTGTTTCCTTAAGGGGATATAGGACAACTTCTCCTGACCTCAGGAGATGTAAATCACACCGGTGTGCTCATTTATTTTTCAAGAGCTTTACACTGCAGAAACAATTTCTCTAATGACTCGGGGGAAACACTGGAGGAACAAGACACTAGTATGTGCTGCAGTAGCTAAAAAAGTTGTCACTGCAGACATACTAGAAATACGAATTGCACAATTATTATTATTTCCCCCAAAGAAATTCCAACTTAAAATCTAAAAAGTCTGTCATTCGATATGCTAGTGCTGGAAGCCATTCATAAATCTCAGGCAGGTTTGCAAAAACCTCCAGATAAAAAGGTTCATGTTCTGACAAAAACAATGTTCTGACATTCAAATAAGCATAAGCTAACTTCTTAAAAACGCTGACTTGTTCAACATTCTTCCCAATCTTCTCTTCTAATTAGGAAGTGCAAAAGCAGCAAAAAGAATAAGGTCAAAATTGAAAATCCCAGAAAAATAACAGAGAAGAGCAAAAGCAAAGCAAAGAATTCCAAAGCAGGTGTTTCTCTGGTCTCTCTCTCAAGATCATCCCAACTTCTCCTCCAATGAAGGCTTCAAAGCCTGTTACTGCACCCTATCAAAAGGACTCGTGATGCAGAAACTATGCAGCATTAATTCCAGTAACGTTCCTGATATGCTACTAATCCCTCCGTGCCCTCCCACCCCCCACTGGTGTCATCTTTTAAGAGACTGAGCACGGGGAGAAAAGGACTAAGACACTGCTCAGAGGAAAAACCCAACTGGAAACAGACTTGAGAACTGTGCATGCTCCTTCTCCAAGTCCTTAACGTGCATAACATCACTCACTACTCACTATGCCTCTTCAAAAAAAAAGTAAAAAATGAAAAATTCCCATAATATTGGGGACTTATACTAGTAGTATTACAATTTTCAAGGAATGGGACACATTATTTGGTTGAAAAAGCTGTAGTTCCCTGCATACGTGTCAGTTTGGGAATCACACAATACTACTACTCTTCAAGCCACACACTTTAAAATAATCCAGACCTGTCAGCCATTACAATGCACACAGCAACTATCTACACGTACAGAAGGTAGTAACAGAGAGTATTTTGGGGGTGAAAACAGTATTTTGGTGATTAAACTACCTTACTGAAGGAGTTTGTTGCTTTTAATCACAAGACAACTTAATTGTTTTTCTGGATCACAAAGTTATACGAACTTTTAAAGTTTTTTGTATAAAACAAATCAAAGTGGAAGAAAAACATTACTTTTATTATAAATCAAACTATGTCCAAGAAGATATGGTATATACAGACACTGTATTGCTGTTGCTACTGAAGTTACTCTTCCAAGACAATTTTTCCTAAATGTCTCCATAGCACCTAAACTAAAGCAATTGTAATTGAAGATGAGAAATAATGTGACTCACTCAAATGAGCTTAGTACAGGTGAAACTATTAATATTAAAACAAAGAGACATACAAATTTGGTGGAAATCAACAAGACATGAATCTTCTTGCTAACTCATCTGTTGCTTCCCTACTACAGAAAGATGGAACAACTACCCAGGATGAACCTACAGCTTTTGCAATTGGATTTTCACAATCTGAATGAGCATCTGTAAGTGCCCACCCAAAAAAACAAAGCCAGTGTAGTCTAGTTCCTCCCGCCCCTGCCAAAAGGAAAACCTGTATAAATGGGCAATCTGATGGGCTGAAGGTGACAACCACATGAGTGGATGTAAAGCACACAAATCACAATTGTCCTCACTGATAAGATGCACTTCCAACTAGCAACAAAGAAGCACATTTGTAAAACTTCTTGTGATACCCATCTGATGCCTCCACTAAAGTCAATGTTGAGCACGGTAACATTACAAAGCACCTAAAGAAAAGGCCGTCATGATTTTTCTCATTAGCTCCGCCACAGTTAAGTATCCTACCTCCTCTGTCCACAGCAGGTGCACCCAACGTAAAACCAGCAGCTCCTGCCCTGTGAGGAGTCATAAGTACTGGGAGGCCTTGTGTACCACCTGCTGAAGCTTCTCCTGTGTTCTCCCAGTCAGTGTATTCTGCCAGTTGTTTGCTAAGACTATATACAGAAAAAGAGGAACGCATTTGGTAAGAATAACCACGTACCTGCATACACCACTTAATGGAAAAAGAGCCACTTACTATCCATCCTAGATACACTCAAAGCCAAATCAATTCATATATTTGCATACATTCACTATGGTAATGCATGCTCTATTTATTGCATTGCTATTACAAACTCATATATTCACTACAGCCGTGTTAATTCTATAGATGCATTCCCTTATCTAGGAATTAATTCACTTCTGCTTGGTACATTTTTTCAGTCTAGTTTTTAAGCACACATAACCACCTTTAAGAATGAACACCCATGGGTATAATGCTTACACACAAGAGGAGTAAGACTGTTTAGTAATTTAACAAAAGTGGTAATAGCTAGATCTCTGAAAGAAAAGGTGGGTAGTTCCTGGCCAATGGAGTGGAAGACAGTAATAACAACGGTGCTGGTCTGGAGAGAGGGTTTACATATATTTTACAAGTTCCACGTCTGGATAACTGTAGGTTACAGAAACTTTTTAAGAGTTTATACTGGGCAGATATGAGCTTAGTAACACAAACTTGAAATCTAACGGAGAATTTTGGATGGAAGTGTTCCTCAGCTTCCAAATTAACACTAAACATAGGAACAACACATATCAGAAAATGTCACTGAGTGCAGCTTAAACAGAGGTCTCAAGACACCATTATACCTTGGTGCTGTTACCAGAAAGGTCCAAAAGCAACAGTGATAACTGACAACTTAGCAATTCTAACAATAAAGTTAAAGTTTACCTGGAATATCCATGAATAATAGCATAATCCTCAGCTGTCCATCCATTAGTGTCTTTATGGGAAAGATCAGCACCATAGCGAAGAAGAACTTTTATCAAGTTAAGCTCCCCACCAGATGCAGCAGTCATAAGTGGGGTTCTGAAGCATCCAAAATATAATATGAAATATATCATTTTACACAGATATTGCAATTATTTTAATCCTTATTTGCTCGCTCTCAAAAAAAAATCCCCATTAGTTTAAAATGAACAGAAGAAGTATTTTTCATTGCTTATCAAGAGCAACAATAAAATGTGAGAGGGAGTCAAAAAATTAAATGTTCAATTTTCAGACAAAGCTTCTACATTGACAACACTTACATATGAACGATGCCTCAATTCGAAAAACCCTCTCCTGCATAACAGCAATGCTGCTGACATAATGGCAAGTTTCCTGCTATGGGGCCACCGCACACAATGCTTTCTTGCAATTCCCAATGCAGAGAACATGCAATGATGCAGGACAGCAGCCTACAGTAGACCTGTTTTCACCAGTCACACAAGGAACTCCTTCTGTATGGCTCCTTCTATTCCAATGCTCATTTTCCCATGCCTCTCATAAATCCAACCTGAAGATGACTAAGGCGATTTACGCAGTTTTGACCAACCTCTCACCTTTCACACTTATCTCGAGCATGCACATCAGCTCCTTTTTTAAGAAGAAACTCTACCATCTCTTCATGATGTTCAGAGACAGCAAGAATAAGGGGGGTATATCCCTCCTGAAAGGGCAGATAAATAATTCAAGTTAAAAATCAAAACCCCAAAACCCTTCAACAGAAGTATTAATGCAACTTTTTGAAATCTCAAAATTTACCTTATTTTGAGCATCAATATGAGCATTATGTTCAAGTAACATCTCTGCTAGAGATGTGTTAGGAGCTACAGCAGCCAGGTGAAGGGCAGAGTTGCCGCTAGCATCCGCCAGGTTCGGATCAGCACCGTGCTCTAGCAAAATAGCCACACATTTTTCTTGCTGGCATTGTACTGCCTGGAAACACAAAAAAGGAAAAACTTCCAACTGACACATTTCACTCTATCAACAAATACTGCAACTTCCCAATGCTGGGAAGCGTCTTCCAAGATTACCTAGCATACACCTAGTCCATGCCGATTATAGTTTGCATGTTTCTACACAGGTTTATATAAAGAATACGGCAAGATACCCATCATTTAACACATAATCAATAAACCCCACTTAGAGCAGCATAAAATGTTCCACATACCTTCATCAGTGGCGATCTGCTATCATTGTCTAAAAGATTTAGCTTACACTTGTTTTCTACTAGGTATGTAACGACATCCACATGTCCATTCGCACAAGCAAGATGCAGTGGTGTCCTAAAAATTAAAATGTATTAAATTAACACTGACAGCTAAAGAAATTGTTTCAGTCTGTGGTATATGGATAGGGCAAATCTCATGTCTCAAAAAACCAAAACCAACAACAAAAACAAAACCCAAGCTCATTCCATTGTCAGTAACAGCAGTTGCACACCAAAAGCCTGAAGCTGGCTAGGAAAAACCCTCCACAGCATCTGCTTAGCCAGGTGATATTTTCTCCACAGTAGAACTGAATCTGCACAAACAGATCCTGGTTTCCAGGCTCTCGTCACTGCCTCCAACAGAACTGCACACATGGCACAGAAAGGGAGACCAAGGCTTGGGAATTGGAGGTCTATGGCAAGCAAAAAAGCCACAGTCCATTGTATCCAAAGCCACAGTCACCCAGACGGTTCCTGCATGCGTTCCCCCCCTAGATCACAGGGGCAAAGCAGCACAAGCTTGGCTCCGTGCAGAAGGCACACTGTCTGCCGCTCTGCAGGACGCCTGTCCCAACAGAGCAGGGGATGAGTAGAAAGCCAGGATCTTCCTCCCTTGAAGGTCATGCAACAAAAATCCTGCAATTCCTCAAGAACTGGGGAAGAAAGAGTCCACTGTTTTTTGAACTGCATCACTGTGGCTAGAACCCTTCTCTGCATTTAGGAAACCTCAAGTCACCTTGCAAAAAAAACCAACTGTCAGGGTACTCTGTTGAGAGACAGGAGCACAACAGCTCCTGGGCTAGGTGGGAATGGAAAGGGAGAGGTGCGCAAATACAGGGACATGATGCACAAGCACAGCAATTTTTAATGCAGATCCTTCTCTTCCCATCACCGGGCAGCTGAAGAGCGTCCTACACGACAACAGCTTTCGCAAGGCAAGAAGGATGAGGACAAGAAAAACACACAAAACTTCAAAGAACCTGTCATGTTTTGCCACAGACAGGGAACAGACTGCAGCAGCAACAGAAGAGTTGCTCAAGAGTGACTATTTCCACTTCTTGAGAAATTCCCAGAGAAGCGTGCAGGATCCTTCACCTCCGAGGAAACGTCTGGCTGTGATTATCTGAAAGCCAACCAGCACGACATGCTAGCAGTTTACTGTACAGAGCTCAGATGGGCAACTGATAACCACAACCAATGCAACTATGAAGGAGTCCATAATCTCCTAGAAGCTGCTATGAGCAAGCAGTAGGAAATGTAACAGTCCTGAAGAAGTTGCCTTCAGCTCTGCAAACAGGAAAGCCTTCAGAAGAACTGCAGTCGTCTTGTTGCTCTTCTGGACCCTAGCCTACCGTGAGGAAAGGAGAGGTCTCCGCCGGGAGGAAGGCCTGCTGAGCTCCACAGAAGATCCATTACAGGACACACGCTGGCAGAGACCACCAGCGCACTCACCGCTGCCCGCCCCGGCAAAGCGAGGCCTCCAGCAACAGCAGAACTGCTCTGCACCCGGGCTGGGGGTCCCGCCCGCACCCTGCTCCTCCCGCCGCGACCCCACGCAGCGCCCGGGCCGCCCCGGCGCCTCCAAGCCGAGCTAGGAGCAGCTCCGGAGGTCGCTCTGGCAGGCGACGGGGGAAAGCGCCCGCAGCGCCGGGCTCTGACCCGCGACTCACGGCCACCCGCTCCCGCGGAGCTCCCAGCCCCGCGCTGGGCTCTGCCCACCTCCTTCAGCAGGGGCGGCGAGGGCTCTGCCCTGCCAGACCGCCCCCCGACGGCTGCCCGCCCCGAAGCCACGCTGTCCCGGGGGCATTTCGGGGGAGGGCCGCGGCTGCCGGGGGCCGGCCGGAGCCCCCGCCCCGCCCTTACCGCTCCGCCTTGTCCCGCCCGTCGATGCCGTGCTTCTTCAGCCCCTGCCGCACCTGGGCCAGGTCGCCGGCGGCGGCCGCGCGGTGCAGCTTGCCCAGGTCCTTCTGGCGGAGCTCGTAGGCACCGGCGGGGCAGGGCAGGGCAGCGCTGCCGGGCGGCGGCGGCGGCGGCTGCCCCTTCCTCTTCCTCCCGAGGCCGAAGAGCCTCTTCATCCCGCGGCGGGGCCGCGCCGGGTGCCCCGCGCAGGGGACGGGGACGGGGACGGGGACGCAGAGCAGCAACGCCAGGCCCCGCCCCCCTCCCCGCTCCTCCCGNCTTGAGGAGAAAGGCCCGCGGAGCGCGCGGGCGGAGCAGCGCATGCGCAGCCTCGCCGGGGGCGGGTGTCGCTGCTCAGCGTTACTCCGAAATTATCGCCTGGCCTTGCTTAATTAGCGACTAAGGCACCAGCATACGAGTCCGCAGGGTTAATTCTTGGTCCGGTGATGAGTTTAATAAGCGTGTCAAAGCATGAGGAGCGTCACCCGTTCCTCCTCAGGTGCCAGGCTGCGGCGCAGGGCTGGCGATGGCAGCCCCTCGGCACAGCTCTGGCTGGACCCAAAGCCTGCGCGCACACCACTTGCACGCTTGTATTGCCAGAATTACTTTCTCGGCGGATAATTTGGGAGCCTGGGGGTTATGTACCCCGCAAAGTATGACAGAATAGTGTTGTGAAGCTAGTGGGGATGTAAATGCAACGGTGATCCCGTGCTCACGCCAGGTTGGGTAGGGCCTGCACCAGTTGCACCATGTGGCTGGGCCAAGTTTGCTCTTAAAGCAAATCAAGCAAAACAAAGAAAATGTGTTTATTGCAGAACAAGGAAATCTCATAAAGGAGTTACAGACAAAATAATTCTCAGACTAAATACGTGCATCGGTTTATTTAGCAGTACTGAGTGCTATTTTCAGGCTTTGTTGAATGGGTGCCATAGCAACAACCTGAGAATTAATTTTATGGGTTTAATATTATGTAAGATAATGGTGGGAGACTACAGACTTCACCCAGGACATACCCTCCCCATGACAAAATCAAAAAATTACTTTTCAGTAAATGTGGCTGAGCTCGTACCCACCACAAAAAAAAAACCACAAACATGAACACATGCAGATCATACGAAAATGTAGCACAGAAATCAAAAGGCAGATCACACCTTTGATATAGATAGTTTGGGGATCGTTTTCAATGATACTGATAGGTAGTTAAGAGTGGTGAAACCTTACAATAAGAAACTATTTAAATTGTGAGTAATGTCAGAGTACAGTTTACGCTATATTATCTGCCTAGGGGAACACATTACCAAAACTGTGGTTAAGTCTGTAAACAGTTTTTCCTATGTTTAGGAACTTCTTCCTGCGTCTGAATTTGTGAAAAATGAAGAGATGGCAATCAAAACCTAATTATAACAAGGGGACATTTTGCTGTGATTAGCAGTGAAAATACTTACTGCAACAGGACACGAATATAGTACCACTTTCTAGGGAGGAGATAGAGCCATTTGAAATATTTTCTTCTCCTTCATCATTAATAACAGTACAACTATTAAAACTCTCATTTTCCATTCTAGAATAAGTCTTCACAGCTTTATCAAGCCTGTTTGCTTTTGGCAGTGTTCTCTTCTACCAAACTGGCTGATGTACAGTCACTTTCATCAGTTGATTATCATTGTGTTAGCAGTGTTCTGTTGTTTCAGACCTGATCTTTAGAAGGAAGAGCTAAAATAATAATTGAAAGAAAAAAAAATCAGAAAAAAAACTTTTGTTGAAACTGCAGCCAAGTAAATCCAGTTTGCAAAAGCTTAATTCTCTGAGCAGCTATTCTGAGTCAGTCCAACCATTTAATGGAGAAATGGAGAACAAAATGCATTTTTAGCTAGGTGTATTTTTTTTCTTCCAGATATCTTTGATGAATGGCAGGATTTTATTTATCTTTTTTATTTTTTATTTTTATTTTTATTTTTATTTGTAAACACAATCCATCCCAGTGCTCTTTCCAGGAGGAAGTGTTTTTTCTCAAGTTCTTTTTCAGGTGGACATATGCTCTGCCAGAAAAACATCTGGTTCTTGCAGCTTAGTCCCCAGATGAGATGGAGACCCTATACTCATTGCCAAATATCAAATGTTTCAGAGTGGAATCAATAAACAAAAACTGATTACAGAGGCAGCTGTAGTTAGTTAGGACTGTGGTAGGTAGTTGGGCTGAAATTTAGTTTTATGCTTTGAAGATAGGGTCTTCTGATGGGGCCTGTGAATATAGCTATACAGCAACAACAGCAACTGTTCATTCTTTATTAGCTGAAAAGGTTGCAAAATGAATTGCTAGAATCTGTTACTAAACCAACTATCAGCTTTCTGTAGTTTTTTTTTTTTCATATTTTTTCCCCTTTTTGTTCGTATTATTTCTTTAATCTCTTTGTATGGGTGATATTGAAGATATTCCTTTTAAAATTATTTTTAACCCATTTCTGTTTTTAATTTCTTTTAAATAGTTCATTTTTTTAAAAAAATATTTTTTTTTAGATATTGGTATTTCCTGTTGTATTTCTTCATCCTCTCAATGTGTTCTACTTAGCTAATCTGTAGCTTTCTCTGAGTACCATCTAGTAATTGCTGTTTCTATTCTTGTCTGCATGAGGTGATTCATTCCTGTTCTGATACCCAGTACATGATCCATGTACCACAGGAAGATTTCCAAATAGGGCTTAAGTGTGGCTTAAGTGTTGTGTAAGCCTTGGCATTTGAGTTAGTCCAATACAGGTGTAATTTCCTTTGACATGATTCACTGCAGCTAGATAATTTAGCACAGTCTTCTGTAGCTCTGAGGTACAAAATGGTGGTCTAAAATTCTCTTTTTCCAATCTTTATTTCCCCTCCATTAAATTGCTGTATTTTGTTTACCAGCAAGTAAAGGGAAGACTGTTACACTGGAGATGGGATCAGAAAAGTTAAGGAATTGACTGGATTTCTCTTTACCCCCGTGCCCCTCCCTCCCCACATTGTAACTGCTGTCGACTCCTGTTATGCCATATGCTAACATGGATTTCAGTTCTGTTTCTCCACCAGCCAGGAGCTTTCCCTTCCCACTGACAGCCAGCAGAACAGAAGCAGGTGTCATGACCTAAAGGGTTACCCAGCCTGCGGGTGTATGGAGAGCACGAGAGTGGGTTTGCAGGGTTCCGCAATTCACAAGGACACAGAGGCTTTATTTCATAAATTTCTCTACTTTATTACAGACTGGTACATATCACCACTAGCAAATATACCTATGATTAATAAAGCAAATATGTATCAAGCTATTAGAAATTATTTCCAGGAAAGCATATATATATATATATATATATATAAACGATAGTAGCAGCAATCAATAATATAGCAGTAAGTATATATATGTATGTATATATTGACATTACGGGTTGCTTAACTTATCACTAGTAAACTGGCAATTATGATTGATTACTTGTATGCACATGTATGTATATTGACAGCTGGCTGAACATGAGCCAGCAGTGTGCCCAGGTGGCCAAGAAGGCCAATGCCATCCTGGGCTGCATCAGAAATAGTGTGGCCAGCAGGACTAGGGAAGTGATTGTCCCTCTGTACCTAGCACTGGTAGGACCACACCTTGAATACTGTGTTCAGTTTTGGGCCCGTCACTACAAGATGGATACTGAGTTGCTTGTGTGTGTGCAGTGAAGAACAAGAAGGCTGGTGAAGGGCCTAGGAAACAAGACATATGAGGAGGAGTAACTGAGGGCACTGCATTGTTTATTCTGGAGAAGAGGAGGTTGAGGGGAGACCTCATTGCTCTTTGTAAAGGAGGTTGCACCGGGGAGGGTGTTGGTCTCTTTTCTCAGGTGACAAGTGACAGGACATGAGGAAATGGTCTCAAGTTGCACCAGGACAGGTTTAGATTGGATACTAGGACAAACTTTTTCATGTCGCCGAGGCAATCGGCTCCGGGGCAGACGTGTTCTGCAGCGGAGTGGGGGATCGAGGTGGGCAGGGCTGTTTTTCGGCATCGAGGCGACTCGAGGCAGCCGAGGGAGCCGCCAGGACCCNTTGTTTATTCTGGAGAAGAGGAGGTTGAGGGGAGACCTCATTGCTCTTTGTAAAGGAGGTTGCACCGGGGAGGGTGTTGGTCTCTTTT
>VXAA01001941.1:8287-23599 GCA_013399115.1 Anseranas semipalmata
TTGTGGCCAGACAGAGAACTGCTTAGATTCCTAGCATACTGAGAAAATTACCTCTGCAGTGGCACCTTTTTTTACTGATTACTTCAAATATTTTGTTAGAACAGCCACAGTCTCCTAACAAAAATTGCAACATAAATAAATGTAAATGAATTGCTTAAGACAGGCTTTGGACAAAAATGAGAAAGGAAGTGTTGTGGTTTAACCCAGCAGGCAGCTAAGTACCACACAGCTGCTTGCTCACTCTCCCCAGGTGGGATGTGGGAGAGAATCAGAAGGGTAAAAGTGTGAGAATTCATGGGTTGAGATAAAGGCATCTTACTAGGTAAAGCAAAAGCCGCTTGCTCAAGCAAAGCAAAATGGGGAAATCATTTATTACTTCCCTTTGGCAGGCAGATTTTCATTCACTTCCAGGAAAGCAGGGCTTATCATGCGTAACAGTTTCTTGGGAAGACAAACACCATCACTCTGAATGTCCCCCCCTTCCTCCTTCTTTCCCCCAGATTTTTTTCCCCCATATCCCTTTGGTCAGCCTAGGTCAGCTGTCCTGGCTGCATCCCCTCCCAGCTTCTTGTGCACACCCAGCCTCCGTGCTGGTGGGGCAGCACAAGGAACAGAAAAATCCTTGGCTCTGTGTGAGCACTGTTCTGCAACAACTAAAAACATCGGTGTGTTATTACCACTATTTTCATCAAAAATCCAAAACACAGCATCATTTGAGCCTCTGTGAAGAAAAATAACTCTGTCCCAGCCAAAACCATTGCATGGGGAAGAATGTGAAACTGAGATCATCAGTTATTTCCCTTTCTTTTCCCGTTCTGTTTATAGTCAGTTCTTAGAATTCACATAGTAACTTTATTAATGAAAAACGCAAAAGGTTCAGCTGTGGAAACATGATACTGTAAACACACAGTGTTTATTTCCTATTACTGAACTGCATCATTTTTCTTGCATTAGAATATAATGTGCACAGAGAGTAGCCATGTTGGCACAACTTGTCTGTAATTGCTCTATAGCTACATAAATAGATCATAAAATGCTTTTAAAGAAGCCATTATGGTCTGCTGGTTCAATGATCCATGTTTGAGAAAATACCTTCTGAGCCAGCAGAATGAAAGTCTTATTGGTGTTGAACCACTTAAAGTGGGCATTTAATCAGGTAGTCTGATGATTTCTGTGCATGCTAATCTGTTAGTGCCTCCAAATTAAATTTTGTGTCCTTTGGTTCCTCTTTTTATCTTCTCTTTGGCATTTTTCAATTATTTCATTCTGCAGAAGACAGACTTGCTAAAGCGATGATTCCAACATGTTAAAAGCTCGTTGTTGCTATAATGTTGATGTTAACTTACTGTTCTCCAGCTAACTCACCGGTTGGGACAATGCTATCGATAGCTTGTGTACAACCAATCAGGGGAAAACTACCTCCATATATTCAGGAGAAAATTAGCAGGTTAGCAATTAGCTGTGGTGAAACCACACAGTTCTAATCTTAACCATACACCTTCGAAGGTATATTTGCAAGATATAGCTGAAATCTACTACTTATAAGGGGGTCTATGGAAGGGACAGAAAAGGCTTGTTGTGAAGAATTTTGAAGAGATGTGTAATCACCTTGGTATAAGATTTTTTAACAGAACAACAACAAAGCATGTCACTGATATTTCTTTAAAACATCCTCAGTGATGCTGTTTCACAAAGCATTTATATTCTATACAGGGATTTTCTTGCTCTGTCCTCAAGCAGCTTATTATGAGAAACACACATGATTTATCAGTGTTTGGAATCTGCCTTTATATAACCCTGTAGAGTTCCTGAACATATGAAGTTCTTAATAGAAAAAGTGAATTATTTCTGGTCCAAATGCCACATAGTAATGAATTTCTTTTAACATCTCATAGTTTTACTCAATGCTGGCACCCTGAAGTGTCAGAAAAGAAATGAAAATGAGATTGTGGCTGTGTAGTAAATGTAAATGATATGCATTGTACCTGTGGCAGCTTGTTTCTTCTTATTCTAAATTGGTTCTACAGCAAGTTTATTACTACAGTCTCCGAATGACCCATCAAAAGTTTCATAGTGTGAACTGTAAGAAGAATCAATTAATAGTTTATAATCTATATTGAATGTATTTTATATATATATATTTTTATTTGGGGTTTATTAAAAGGGAGCACCCAACTTATGACAGCTAGAGAAAACCTGCTATAGCATAGTAGTTTACTAAGTATCCCTTCATGGGTTCTTGTAATGTTATAATTATGAACACATATGTAATGAGTGTAACAAAAGGAAGCTACAGAATCTTGTATTATTCAGTAGTCTCGTTTAATATTTTTGCTAAGGAATTATTTGTTTACTTTTAAATGTATATTAAGAAATTTAAACGGAAGAGGTAAACATACATAGATGAACAGTCAGAGGGTGTGGTCCTATCTGCCTGAGTCCTTTCCAATAGATACTAGATGCTTGCTCACGAAATGCTTGTCTCATTTGTGATCTTCACTTTTATCTGGACAGAAAGCAGCCACCCCATGAGAAATAATTGAATGCTACAATGATGTCCAATGTCAAGAAATGTAATGAATCATTGGATTAAGTTGCATCATTTAAGGCAGTAAGTATCATGTTGAGTAATTTCTTGATGTTCTAATATTTAAGCAGCTGAAAATTAGAAATTTATACGAACATGAGGAAAGAAAAACAACCCAGAATATTTTAAATAACTCCTTGGTGATTTTCTGCTCTACAGAAGATGAACAAAATGTACAGTTCAAGCAAATTGTAGGCATTCTTTTGGTTAATGTCATTTTCATGTCAAGATATCATGGATCAGCTAAAGTGGTGTATTGCAGCAGGCATGGAAAAATATTTTACAGTGCACTTAAAGCACTGGAAGTTAAGTGTCATTTTAAGGTCTTAAAGTAAAAACCCACTTTACAATTAAAGAGCTGTTTTAGAAAATGAGGGTGATTGATAGCTGTTTATTAAATCTGACGTATCAGTACTATTAAGCAAAATGCTTAGTAAGGTGCTCAACAGTGAAGAAAACTGAGCAAGATGATAAGTGGTCCTGAGGAAAAAGTGATATTTAGTCATTTTTGAAACATTAGCTTTTGGTACTAGCCACCATTGTATGACCTAGAATTATTTCTCTCTGCTCAGGTGATAAAAGTCACCACGAGGTATGAGAGGGGTAAGAGTCTCTTTCAAAAGTTTATTAACAGAACTGTTTTTATTTATTTATCTGTTTATTTTTTCTCTTGCATTTATTTAGGGTTAATGTTGCTTTTGGGTAATACCATTTGCTATTAGTTTCAGGGCAGGCTGAAATATCTGTGGTCACTAGGCTCCGATTCTGGTGCTTCACAACCTATTTGAGAAGTGGTAAGGATTGATTTTGTGTGGTTGTGGAGTGCTTCAAACATGACAAGTACTGTGCAAGTGTGAAGAATTATTAAAAAAAAAATGTCTCTTGGTAAGAATAATGCTTGTGATGTTTGAAAGTATACTTGTAATAAATGGTTGTTACAATTATCAAATATTTTGGAGCTTAATCCTTTGCAAAAGCCATTATACTAATTTGGTATTATTCCCTACACTATTAATTTATTATAGAGGTTCATACAGTCAGAGTTTGTAAATGTGGTTTCTAAGTCCAGTATTTGTAAACAATTGTCTTACTGAAGGGATAGTGCATTCAAAAGAGCTCAGATGTGTGTCAATAATCAGTCATGTGTGAATGGGCTGAAAATCTAATGTGAATTTGTTCAGTTAACTAAAACAACATTTATCTACTTATGGCAGAAAAGAACTGGCCTTAACAAAATGGATAGAATGAAGCTGGTTTATCCCGGATGAATGTCAGAGTTTAAAACACTTTGAATATGCACTGCTTTACAGATGGAAAATGTTACATTTCTGTTTGTCATTGAAAGTCATCTCATATTTATAGTACTGGTTATGGGGTGATTAAACAGCTGTTGATTTCTTTCAAGAAAGATGAGATTAGGAAACATTTTTAAAGTCCTTTGCCTCTAAAAAAAATAGAAAGCTAATTGAAAAATCCTAGAAAGAATGGAAAATGAGATACATCAGTTCTATGTTGATATTAATGGTTTCAATAGTGGGATTATTATTTTGGTATAAATTCAGCATGTTTAGTGTTTCAGTTACTGTAGTAAACAATAAGCACCTTCAAGCTTAACATGTACTGGAGAAAATGAACTGACAATGGGATACCAAGCGAATATAATCTGTTGTTTTGGTACTAAGAAGGTCTTGCAGCATTTGTGCTTGACTACAATGCAACATTTATGCAAATTTATGACCATCGGTTTGTGATTAACCTTCACTGCTTGTGTGAAGCTCATTACAAATACTGACCACTGAGATGAATATCTGATTGCAGATTTATGTTAATATGGGCCTGATCTGCAATTGGTAGAATGACTCCTCCTGACATTGAGAAGATGGAGGTGAAATTTGGGGTGCAATGTTTGAGCACCTTTGAGTATATTCTTGAGCAGCTCACCTTATTTTTAATTCTTGGAGGTCTCAAAAATTTTGTGCATTTCCAAAGTGGCACACAAAGGTCTCTCTCTCTCTTTTTTTTTTTTTTTTTTTAGGAGAAAACAGACTGATTATTCAAATTAGGTATTGTAGCACTTCATTTCAGGCCTTGATTATCTTTCACCTCATTAAAAAGCTGTTGAAAAATAATTTATGATTTAGTTGCTAACAGATGATAAAAAATTCATTTGAGATAATGGCACAATCAGATTATATTTTATTGCTCAGTGTTTATTGGTCTTGATAAGGGGACAGTAGATTAATTATACATCTCTTTTACCATCTTAGCAACATGAAGAAATATCGCTACTGGGAGAGGAATTACTTAATTCAGAGAAGAGTCTTTTCTATTTTAATTATATAATTTCAGTTAATAAAAGAAATAGCCATGACTATTCTGTGTCTCATATCGTTCACTTAGAAATTGTATCCAAACTGGCTTTGCAAAAAGATTCATTGAACAGGTATTTAAAAGCAAAAGTGAAGTCTTACTGTGCTATTGCTTCTTTGTGTGCTCAGAAATTATAATACAAGCAGGAATTTACATTTTTTGTCAAGTCACTGACAGTTTGGGGTTCAATGACTTTTCAGATGTAAATACGATGATTCCACTGAAGTGCTTCATTGCACTCTGCAAGGTTTCTTTTTCCTCTTTTTTCCTCCTTTTCTGTCTTTCCTCTTAACAAAGTAAAATACAAAGATCAAGTGAATGTTCATGCTGATGGAAGATGTCAGACTGACAGCCTTAGAAAACGAGGGCCTTGATTATCCCCAGAAAATGGACAGCACGGACAGCACCAGTGCAAGTTCCTTTTCACTGAACTGTTTACTTTATTCCCTGATCTCAATTGAACACTTCTAGGGATTAGAAAACAACTTAATCTCAGTGTCTCTGAGGTCTGCAACCTAACTGCTGAAACTGCTGAGAGGAGAGCCAATTAGCAGCACCTGCGGGGGCTTTATTTTCAAATCATATACATGTCTGTCCATTAGGAACTGGTCTGAGATCATCATCCCACATGCTACCCAAAAGCTGCCAGGGCAGGTACATCTCTCAGTCACGCATGGTTGCGTTACATTGTGCTGGTGACCTACAGGTGAAAAACATGGTATTTGCTTTCCTGACACTGAAGCCACACAGTCTCCACAGTCTGTTATTTTCCTCTATTTCTGAATTGTGGATTTTTGAACCTTAATCAGAGTAAGAGCTGTGGTCACTTACCTTGAGAAGTAATTGAGATTTCAGAGCATCAGAAAAAGAGGTTAGGATTTGTCACAATGTTAATATCCAAATCCTTATGGTGATATTAACTAGAGTAATTACATTTGTAGCTGTTTGGGCAGAGCTCCAGCTAGTCTTGAATATCTGTATATAATATTGTCTGTGTATTGGGAAACCTAGAAGTATGTTAGAAACAATAAAACCAAAACATCTTCCAAACCATTAAGCTGGCAGCTAGCATGCTGGCTTTTGAGTTAAATTGTATGAGAGAGAGTTGTAAGGCACTGCTTAGTGCTTTACAGGATTGCTTCCTTAAAATGTAGGCTCCTCTCACTCAAACTGTCCTTTATGGCAGAGCAGGCGATACATCCCACCATGAGCAGATGTGTGCTGAGGTGGGGCACTGGCATTGTGAAGGTACTGGATGCAGAGGCAATGCTTACATTTATGGATGAGCAATACATTTTTTTTTTTTTTTCTCATTGGGTGCAGTATTTGTGGGCTGTGAGACTGTTTTCAGTTTCCAGATCTCTTAAGAAATGTGGACAGGAAAAAGTGCCCTGAAGCAAGGGACCATGACTGAGTGGAAGTAATTTAGATACTGAAAATTGGTTTAATACATCTGCTTTGCTGCTTTTTCACTACCAAAGGAAAAGGTGGAGTATACTATGATTTTTGTTGTTGTTTGATTTTGTTGTTGTTGTATTTTTTTTTTTCTTCTTCTTCTTTTTCTTAACCCTGGACTGCATCAGGATCTGTGAGCTCCACAGAGAAATTATTTCAGTCATCATGCCTGAATTCTTCTTCCTACTTCTATTTCTGTTGCAGGTCATTAAAACTTGTGTGTGGGTAGTAGAGTCTAGAGGTCACTTCTGTGCTGGAGGGCCTAAATCAGCTTTCATACTCTTGACTGTATGCTATTTGATATCTCTCACTGAGGACAAGTGACAGAGAGGAAGAAGAGGAAGGAGAATGTAAGAAGAGTTGGGTATATTGTCCATGTTACTCTTCTTAAAATAAGCAAGATCAAATTATGAAGACTAAATCATATGACAAAGAGTCTGTAGCAGAAAACAGATGGAGAAAACATGAACTAGTTTGTTATCTTTCTTTCTGTAACCAGGCAAACTTAGTTGCTTCTCCTCTGCCATTAATAAGCGTTTGCCATAAGCACTTTGGGAATTACTTGTAGTCATGTTTTCTATAACATATTTGATTTCACTGTCACTGTTCTTTAGTTGTGTGTGTAAATGCAAGTCAGCATGGGAACTTCAAGAAGAAACATACTGACTTCAGTGCCAAGTTTTAGAAAGTGGGGTTCATCATAGGAGATATTTGAGCTGTACCTGAGCAGTCAAGAGAGGTATGTCACTCAGGGGATTATACACAGGACTTTTTGTTATTGCCTTGTCACCTAGAGTGCATGTATGGGGGTTGATGGTGTCTTACCTTGGAATATAGTTTATCAGGGACAGTGGTTAGTTTACTCAGCAGACAGAAAGAACTATCTGTAATGATAGAAATCAAGTCAGAAACAGTGTTCTTGAATTGTAAAATACATATGGATATTTATTATTTATCCATACACATAAAACACACAGAATATGAAGCTTCTATCTGCAAAATAATGTTTTTTTGTTTTTTTTTTTGTTTGTTTGTTTGTTTTATTTTTATTTTTTATTTTATTTAACGATCGTGTGGTTTTATAAAAAGAATGAGTCTTGTCCTCCACTTTGTATAAGGAAGGACCTGTATATTAATTATCATTGGCACATCAACAGATGAATTTGGAAATATCTTACGCAGGCTAGATGGTATATCTAATTCTTTCTAATTAACAGCAACAACCAAGTAACCAGAAGGAAAAAGAAGGAACATGTCTAAAGATATTTAATTCGTATGCTCAGAAATTTCATTTTGCACCACTCTATGTCTCCTTTCTTATTTATTTTTCTCTTTAGTGACAGTAGATAATGTAATTGATGTCATACTACATTTAATTCACTATGGAAATATTCAGAGAATGACTGTGAAGAAGTTCTTCAAAAATATTCTCATCTATGGAGAAGATGGTTTCAACTTCAACAAGATGGGTTGTTGGAAGCAGAGGGAAACTGAGACGAGGGGCTGAAAAGTGGTCTGATGTGCTTGAAACAGCTCTCTGTTTTATGCAATTAGGAAAAAAAGGATCTTAGGTTTCTCCACCTATGTTCAAAGACACTGATCATCATGTTAAGCAATGACACTCAGATAGGATGTCAGAGCTGGGTGATGAGACCTTGATATGAACTGGAGAGGTATAGTCTTGAGCAAATGCTGTAATCCCAAAGATACTGGTTTTAATAAAGTATGTCACATGTTTTTATGTCAAACCCTCTTTGAAAAATCTTTCATGTATTTCAATGTGAAATATAGAAGTTCCTGAAATTATGAAAATTATCAAGGAGCAGGCAAAAGATTTCTTGCTCCATTGGAGTTTTCACAATAAGGTAGGCTCAACATAGTTAAAAAGCCATGTCCATAAAATCAAGACTAGAAAAATATGTTGGCAGGAGTTTAAAAGCTAGTTAAAGCATCTAGTTAGCTCTCTAGAGAAAATCTTTGAACATGGTTCTATTCAAACGTTTAAATAACTTTAAAGCTACTCTTCCATTTCTCATGTGTAATGACTGATCTTTGGTCTTGCTGAAAAATAATTGCTACATTTTTGATACTTGAAGTTTCCTTTCTTTTTTTTTTTTGAGTTTATTCAAAACTCTAATATTTAGCCATTTTTAACACTCAAGCAAGTTTCTATAGTTCATACGTAATTATTTTGCTTTATGTGCTCAGAAGCTCCATATAACATTGATGTAACATTGCTGTGAGCTTTCTTAGGTGTAGTAAATATATATATATATATAAAGCGTATTAGATAGGAATGTATAAAAGGCAACAAAGATGTTTCACAGCATCTGTGAGATTTTAGAATTTGTTTTCAACCCACACTGGAAGTTACCAGACAGTCTGTCCTCTTGATTTGAAGAAGTCTTAATTGAAACAGAACAATGTTGCATCTCTGAGAAACTTTTGAACACCTGTGAAATGAATTTTCTCTACATATTTTCTAATTAATAATAGTCTTAAATTTCAAATTACAGTTGTGTCAAAGAAAGTCACCGGCAGTGCCCTGAACCATTAAGCACTTGATTCTAAGTAGGAACAATTGTCTGTAGCTGAGATTTTTTTTTTGGTTGGTTGGTTGGTTTTGTGTGTGTGTGTGTGTAAGTCATGCTGTTTCCTCTTCTGCCAGAAAAGTCCCCATGTTAGTGAAAATGTAGAATTTTTGACCAGTGCCAATCAGCTCATTTTTTTTTCCTTGAGTGAATTCTCATGTGTGGAAGTAGTAGACCTGAGAGTCTCACATGATATTTAAGTAATGGTTCTGTCAATAAAATTTGATTTTGCAAAGCCTTACCACTCAAAAAAGGTGGGAGAAAAATAGGGAGTTTGAGTGGTGGTTTATTAAAATATCCTTTCCATTAGGTCATGCTTCCACAGAAAACATTTAACTCATAAACCTGAGTAGTGAAATGTGGATCCCTTTCAGGATCCGCAAAGTTAATACAGTCTCTGAGAAAGAAATGGTAACTCTCAGTGGTGAACTTCCTATGCTTCTCATATAACAAGTGGAAGATGTTCATAGTTAATGCTGTTAGTAGGGGACCAAAAAGTGAGAAAAGCTCACGTTTAATAAAGAAAGTGGAAATATTTTACAATGTGTAGCATGGAGGAAAGCAGTGTAGACTTGCAAGATTGACTTTCTTTTGTAGTCAGCATGGTATGTAAATAGGACATAAGTTCTTAGAATATTACCTATCTATAGGCAGCTATTATTGTTTCTATAGTAATAACATAAATATTGCTCTGAGTGCTGCATGATTAGAAAGACACAGTTTATATTCATGCATAGCTGGATGAACGTGTTTTCTGCTTGATAGTCTTCAAGAAGACAACTGGTTGAGGTTAAAGAGATTTCAGAGTGTGAATGGATAATTAAGACAATTCGCCATCTGCCAAGCAGGAAAAAAGAACAATCAAAATAGAATCATACACTCCAGTGGAGTAGCACAGTTATAGTGGGCAGCAATTATACCTGGTGTCCCAGTGATTATTATTATTTCATTAGGCTCAAGACTAAAATGATTCTTTTGCTCGTGAAGAGAAGAATGTGGCTTCTAAGTACAGCAGTCTCATGGTGCATATGCAACTGCTGTCCATTTATCACACACAAAAGAAAAGATGTTACATAGAAGAAAAAACGCATTTTTTTATTAGTTTCTCTTAAAGAAGCAGATCTATCTCTTTACCTTTAGCTAATTTTTTTTTTTTTTTAATTTATGTAAAGATATTCATACGCAGTTTTAAAAGCAGGCATAACTGGTAACATATTTAAAATTGAAGTCAGCCTTATTAGTATTCAAACCTGATAGATTTTTAGTTTGACCCAGAACCATGTACAATATCCAAAATGTTAAATCAGTGAGCACTTAAAGAGCTGAGACTTTTACACCAGTTATAAGCCAGAAAGACTCTACTGTGCATCATTAGCAGAGGCAGTTTTTTTCTGTGTCACAATTTAAGTTTTAGATTTATTGAAGGTAGAAACTCAGAGACTGCACAGTGCAAAGTTATGAATATTGAAACAAAGGGAAAGGCTCCAAGAAATTTACTGAGTTTAGTGCTTCTGAGAGATGGGTGGCTTTACAAATCAAACTTAATCTGTAGCCTCAGTGCACCAGAATATCACAGCAGCCATTGCTGAAAATAAACAATAAAAAATGAATCATCATCTCTCCAAATGAGAGACCTGGGACAGTCAGACAGCAGCTACGCCTGAATGTTGGGAGAAGGATAATAACTGTTGCTTATTCTTCTTGCACACTCATCCAGGTTGGAAGTTTTTTTTTTTTTTTTTTTCAGATGGAGCAGAAGGGGGAAATGGATACTATGTCTGTGCATTAGTTCTTGTGATGTGTTTAAATTGCATCATGGTATTTACATTGTGAAAGTTAATATCTATCCTGACGTACTGTAATATACTGGAATACATGGAAAGCAACGTATGCAACATGGAATATCATTAATATGTTATACCAGGTTAAAAAATTTAAAATAGAAATAAACATCTACCTTCACTGAATAAATGATTTTTGGAAAAGAATTCAGCAAATTACCCACAAATTTACCACCTGGATGTCTCTAATGAAAAAATTAATGACTGTGGCGTTTGACCATCTGTTTTACAAATATTCTGGCAGGTGCTAGTACCTGCTACCCAACACTAAAGATGGATTGTGGAAAACAGCTCTTTTTCAGGCCAGTTATTTTTCTATACACCTTAAGAAAAAAGTTTGTGAAAGCCAGAACCCTAATTTTTTTATAGTTGTACAGATAATGTAGCAGTAATGTATAAATATATACCTACCATAAAAATATTAATTATTAATTAAGATAGTAGAGGAACTGTTAAAATTACTATCTGCATTTCATACTTTGTTGTCATGGCTTTCAGAATCCATTCCAAATATTGTTTGATAGTCAGCCTGTACTGGCCTTCGGTAATGGTAATTTTAAGTAGTCATAAAAAATGTCATGATCCATCTTCTACACTGTAGAAAAACAAAAATCCTTCTCCTTTATTACCCTTATAGTAGATAATTTCTTTGCTAACTTGAAAGTGGAGGGTACATTTAGGGTCTCCCTTTCTCAGGTACAGAATGTGTGTGTATATACTTTCAGGGTAGAGGAGGGAGGATGACCTTTTACAACTTAACCTGGAAAATTTTTATTGAAAATTATAAGTAGTGCCACATGTTTCAGTGTATTAATAAAGAAAATCTAACATTTTATTTCCAAAGGTATTTCTGAATTCATATGTTTCTATTCTCTCTAAGAGGATTGAAAGTTGAGGGAAGGAAGAAGGAATAAAAACAATCTGGAGCCAAGAGAAAACAACCTGTGTTGATCTGCTGTTTGAACCCATTGATTTTCCTTCCCTACAGATCAATTTTAATAGTAAATTGTTTTCTGTAAAATTGATGTAATATTTGACCCCGGTAGCATTCACAGGATGTATCCAATGGAAACTCTTGATTGTGGCTCACTTTTGTGGATTCTGTGAAGTTACCTCACATCTCCAAAGTAACTATATTGCTGTATTAGAATCAGGAACTGCTCTCACACACATATATTAGGAATGAAGAGTTATTTAAAATTTAGCAGTGTAAAAATATTTTCCCATAATCTTAGTTTACTTACTTTTTGTTTCACTTTTACGTTGTATTTCAATATACTTATTCTCTTATATTCCCTCTGCTGACACCAAGCACTGTGCCTATTTTTTGGCACTGAATGGGTTTACTGCTGCCAGTCATTCAGGTGATTTGATTATTTATAACCAACCAACTTTGCCTGTTTATAGATTTTTTTAAATAATAAAAGCAAAGATTCTACATTAAATTAGATTATTTTTTTTTTAAGATTTATAGTCAGTTTTGTGTCACTGACAGTGCTAGTCATTTTTTTCCCTGCTTTATTTCTTTGTTTTTTTTTTCCATATGACATTTATTTCTGTTACCTCACACAGATTAATTACCACTGCTAATTAGTACAGATTTGCAGTTTCTTTTTTACTGATTTATATATCTTTTGTTTGAATGCTTATGAATAATTCTTGCAGTCTGCTTTAGTAGTTCTACAATGCAAAAATGTTATCCTGCTCCACCAAGATGTTTCAGATATCTTTCTCTCAGTCATCAAGGAAGTGGGGGAAAAATTGTGGAAGTGGTTGTATCCGAAGACAATCTCTCATTACTAATAGTAGGTAAATTAGTGTATTCATTTGTATTAACCATCAAGTGACTGAGATGACACTGAAAATCAATGAGCTTCATCTTGCAGAGCTTTTGCTTAGATGGGCTGGGTTTAGTGGGCTATAGGATGGGGAACATAATTTTTATCCTTAGATATCTCTAAGGATAATCCTCTAAAGATGATCCTCTTCTCTCTGACTTGCTTCTCTCACCTTCTACAGATTTTGTATCTATGATACTTGCAGTAGCTAGGATTGAATAGTTTTCCACGGAAACAGATAAGGACAATGTGCACACAGGGAACCTTCTTTAAGAGCTTGTCTCAAGGCTATGGCAGTCACCAAACAATTGTAGATGTAAAAACTTCTTGAAAGTTTTTAAAGCCCCAGTCCATTCACATAGCTCTTCATTTCACTTTTTCTGATTTCTGTTTCCATCTCAGCTGTTTAACTCTCTTCTAGTCTGGTTTGATAATTGGACTAGATCTACCTTGCTCTGTTTTCCTGGTATGGACCTGAACTCAGATAGTGCTTTTGCCTGACCACCTTTGAGTAGGTCTGCAAACTCTGTACCCTCTAGATCCTGGCTTGATTACTGGCTGGGTTCTCATCTCATCTTTTCTCATCACTCTCTTGCTCTCTCTGGTTTCTATAGTTAGCTCACACTGACTTAATTCTGAGGTTTCAGCCTCAATCCTGTGAAGTCCTGAAGGTTCCTTCCAACTTAGTTATAAGGTAGGTTTTATGCTCTTGTCCTTCTTGCTTGGACTATTTGAATACAAAAAGTAGTCCTTGACTACAAAAGGAAACTAATTTACTTTCCCAAGATCAGTGAAGCAGAAGGAGCAAATACCCATTAAAAGAAATGAAAACATAAGTGGAATTCAAAGTTCCACTGAACAGTATTATTCTTTACTGAGTTATGATCTCAGCAGGTTTCATTTCATGTTCCTTCTTGTTATTACTAGCAGTTTTGATTCTCCTTCTTGCAGGAGGTGGAATTCCTACTAGAAAATTGCTTATTGTGTTTATTTGGCATCACATTATTTTAAAAGCTCATGAATTTTCATGAATTTAGCCATTTAAAACCTCTATGAAGTAGTGTGAATGTTATTATCTTCACTTAACAGATAGAAATTGAGACACACAGATCAATCTAGGAATTTGTGAAGACATTAGGAACAGAATTGATATCTCCTCAGACACAACAAGACCCTGTTGCCAGAAGTTCATTCCTCTTTCCAAATTAGATTAGTTGGAGTAATTGGAGCCTGCAGTCTTTCCTGTTTCTAAATATCGACGATGAAGTAAAGCTTGCTTTGAGTACACCTTTATTCTTCAGGCTTTCCACTTACCAGTTTTGCCTGAAACACAGTCAGAGTGGGTCAGATGGACTCTTACTAGGGAAGAGTGACTCTCTTCAATGTAGTTTCTTTATAGTTCTCTGTTTCTATAACTAATGTTTTGTTTCTTGCAGCAAAGATAAAGAGCTGATCAGTAGAGACGAGTGAGAAACCTAATAGAGATGAAATAACTGCATGGCTGGTGGGATGGTGTTGTGGTTTAACCCTGCTAACCACCACACAGCTGTTTGGTCGCTCCTCCCCAGTGTGATGGGGAAGAGGATCAGAAAGAAAGGTAAAACTCATGGTTTGAAATAAAGACAGTTTAATAGGACAGAAACGGAAGGGAATAATAATAATAATGATAAAAGAATATTCAAAACAAGTTATGCACAATGCAACTGCTCACCACCTGCCAACTGATGCCCATCCCCTCCCTGAACAGCAGCAGCAGCTCCCCTGGTACAACTCCCCCCAGTTTTATTGTTCAGCATGACACCGTATGGTATGGAATATCCCTTTAGTCAGTCTGGGTCAGCTGTCCTGGCTGTGTGCCCTCCCAGCTTCTTGTGCACCCCCAGCCTCCTCACTAGCAGGGCAGCATGAGAAGCTGAAAAGTCCTTGACTAAACATAAGCACTGCTCTGCAACAACTAAAACATCAGTGTGTTATCAGCAATATTCTCATCCTAAATCCAAAACATAGCACCATACCAGTTACTAGGAAGAAAATTAACTCTATCCCAGCTGAAACCAGAACAGATGTGTATACCAGGAGAAGAAGAAAGAAACAGAGGGAAAACAAAGTGTAATACATGAACAAAGACAGAAACAATGCACTAGCAAGCAAGAGTTACCAAAGAAATAAACAAAACTCAAATTTTCTGCCTTTAGCAAGAAATGTTGTTGCTCCATGGGATGAATATGCATGTAAATTGTAGGCTCCTCAACAATTACAATGACATAAAGTTGTAAACAAAGAAAGTACTTTGTATGAAGCCTCAGTTTTCATGCAGTTCAGAAATTCTCCTGAAACTAATTTGCCTTTTTTTCTCTCCTCATTTCAAAAGCATTCTCTTTCTAATGTAGACTCTTCCGTGACACATGGAAAAACTTTAGTCTAAATGTCTAGGCATAATTCAGTTTTGCCTTGGCTTATGCTTATCTTAACAATATCATAGTTGACAGTTTGCCTTTCTGTGATTTATACCTGTGTTTGAGGCTTTTTATTACACCATGGTGTGGGACTGGTGATAAAGACAGACTAAAGGAGTTTCACACAGCTTCCATATCTGGAAGTCTATTCTATTTTCCACTCTTTTTTTTTTT
>VXAA01001941.1:26500-39160 GCA_013399115.1 Anseranas semipalmata
TGTAGAAGGCTTCATCTACTTCCTCTTCCTGATCAGGTGGCCTGTAGCAAACTCCCACAACCGTATCAGCCATGGTAGCCTGCCCTTTAATCCTTACCCATAAGCTCTCAACTAACTCTTCATCCGCCCCTAGGCAGAGCTCGATGCATTCCAGTTGCTCTTTCACATAAAGATCAACTCCACCACCTCGCCTTCCTGGCCTATCTTTCCTAAAAAGCACGAAGCCCTCCATGACAGCATTCCAGTCATGTGAGCTATCCCACCATGTTTCTGTAATTGCAATGAGATCGTAGCCTTTCGACCTCACACAAATCTCCAATTCATGCTGTTTATTCCCCATGCTACATGCATTGCTATACAAGCATTTTAGGGAGGTGATCAAGACTACAGGTTTTCCAGGAGGGGTGCAAGAGAATCCTTCACAGTCATGTCCTGCACTCACTTCCACAGCTGCTGCACCTGCTGGAGGTATCCTGACTTGAGCCACTTATTGCTGCCTACCCTGTCCCGGTAACTCTCCCCTTCCCCATCTTTCCTAGTTTAAAGTCCTCCTTACTGGTACCCACAGGTCTCAGTATCTGGAAAGCTCACAAAGGATTTGTGAATCCTGCGATTTATGTGCAGAAATGACTAATGTGTGTGGATAATGGGTGGCAAGATGTAAAAAGGATTTTAGTTTCAGGGTTGTTTGCAAAATCAGAGTGCAATACTGAGGTCAATGCACCAATATTGGCAATCGGTAAGTTTTTACAAAAAGCAAAGTGAATCAAAGGTGTTTCTAGCATATTGTTCTTTTAATGGTTTTGGTTCAGGTAAGTAAGCTTGCATATAATGTCACCAGACAAGTTGTCTACAAGGTAAGAAGGTAGTAAGTTTAGAGTAACTTTTTCAGAATAATATCCCTAATCTTCTAAACCCTATCTAGTGCCTATTTGGAACTAATACTATTAGTAATGCTAATTAACTTAGTGAAGCAAAGATAGACTATAATTTTTTATTGAATCTTCCTTGTTTTGAATGCTGATTTTGTCTTTTAATGGCTAACTGACACTTCAGTAAGATGTGCAGGGAATAGTATGTGCCTTTTTAAAAAGAGAAACAAAGTAGCAGTTTTTCATATCTTACATTTGTCTGTAGAAATCTATGGTTTAGTATGAAGGTATTCTATAAATTAACATTTATGTCCAAGTGCAGTTTTGCTTGTCTGGAGCATATAGTAATAACTTTCACATCTCTGAAGCCAGCTCTTCATCACACAATGCAATATCTTGAAGGTAGCTGAGGCCTCTAAACAAAGCACTTAAATCAGTCCTACCTCTCAGAAATAATGAACTCAGGCACCATGCTGCACTATGCAGCCATACTGCTTCTGGTTCCATGAGAAGCTCGCTTACGCTGGCAGTAGCATCTTCATCTTGGAAGAGCCAAGGAGCCTGGAGAGAGGCTGCTTAGCTTCTCTAGCACATATGAAACTTTTTTATTGGTCTCTTCAGTCTCTAACAAAACAATTACTAAAGTTCTGATTTTACTTCAAATTTCTAGATGTGAGATAGATCTTAGGGAAAGTAAGCCTCCTTCATTGCATCTCTGAATTTAATGACCACTGCAACGGCAAGAAGAGCTTCTGTGTTGGTTTTCCATGATGTCTGCTCCTAAGGGTAGTTAATAATAATACACCAAAGAGTCCTTGACCTGGACTTCTGTGTGTGGTCTGAGATATCACACTATGCAACATGTGTAGAACCATCTCTGTCATGACTGTCCCAAATAATCCAGCAGGTATCAGAGGAAGGTCAGTAACAAGCCCTCACCCAAAATCTTAGTTTTTTCCTATAAAAATATAGACTTTGTATACTTTCCTCCCACCTACCCAAACAAACAAACAAACAACAAAACCCACTATTTTGTAAAAGGTACTGTAAACATAAACTCATGTTTTCAATCAAAACTGCAGTGGAAAATCTGCAATTCTTCTCTGCTTTTTCTTTTACTATTTCTTTTGCTAAAATCATGTCTGAATTCACTATAAGCCAGACAAAATCAAATGAAGGTTCATTCTAGAGCTTTAAGTAGTACTTGCAAGATGACAAAAAGTAAGTTAATTCAGCAAATCCTTCATGAGGTAAGTACACTTAGATCAGATATCTGTTTCTATAATTAGTTTGACAACATGTTAAGTAAATTAGAGAATCTCTCGCTTTTAACTTTATTGTAAAGTTTGATATATTATTTCTATTTCATTTTCAAAAATAACTTCATATTATCACTTTATTTAAAAACCTAACAACTTTGTAGGATCTTTCTGTCAGTTCTAACAATGTTTCATTCTCAATAACCCTTGAAATACATAAAGGGGTAAATCTGTCAATTCAGCGTAGCAAGACTTCTCAACTGAGCCTCAGATCTGTCTAATTTGTTGCTTCTGTTCTATACAAACAAGAAATATTTCTAAAGAGTATTTCTGTGCAGAAGGGCTGTTTTAGGACAAACCAGAAACAAGATGCTAGACATGTGATCTGACTCCAAGAGATGACAGCTGTAGCTGTATGTGTGAATGAGCTTGCCACTCTCTCTGCACAGGGGTACAAGAGAGCTCTCCACAAATTATTAAGAAGAATATTTTTCAAAAAAAAATATTGCAAAAGTAGTGGGAATATTAGAGTAGGGAATCTATGACAGCAATTGTGGACATGAATTTGAAAGAAAGGTAATATTGAAAGCAATTCCTGAGTTGAGAAGATGTGAGGGGGCTTTACCAAGACCAGTGAAAGCTCTGGAGGTTAGGGCTAAAGATGGTTTCATGAATTTCTCAGACACATCATGCAAAAAGAAAATTCACAAAGCAATAATAAGTAGAGCTATTAGACTGGGCTAAGGGGATTATAACTTTCCTCGTACGCCTCTGCCTCCAATTTCAAGGGAAAAAAAGGCTACTGTGCAGTTGTCTCTATTCCTAATGGCTTCAAATGATACATGTCATGTGCCTGGAAAAAGAAGGGACTGTAGATACTGAGGCAGGTGGAGACCCAGGGAATGGAAGACAGCGAAGTACATTAGAATTATGAGGATGCAAGTCTCTATTTGTTTTATGGTTGCACATACATGTATGGACTGTTCCTCAAACTGAATGATGGCTCTACGGGAACAGTGTTTGTCGTTCTGTTTGGCAGGATTTTACCGCATGAACAGCTGGTTAGTTTTACAGGTACCTAGGTAACTGGATTCTCTTGTAAAAATAAAATGCTCTTTCTCAAAAAAACAATATTGTTATTCTGCAGGCTGGTTAACTCTTACTTTACATTTTCCTACATTTGTTTTTCATTTTTTAAGTACTCCCAGATTCAAACACTGAAGAGTGAATAATGAAGAACTAAGCTTAGACTATGCAAAACAGAACAGAAATCTTGAGACTTTCATGCTCATCTGCTATCACAGAGAGATATATAACATTTTTAGATATTTACAAAAAAAAATCACAGTGTCTGTTACTGTTCCTCATAATATTGTTTGAAAGAACTGAGAGATTTATACTATTTGTACCTGAGATTCATATTTCTAGGAGTAAGTATACCAGTTCTGTGATAATTGGTTGGTGTTCTGTTCATGCTCAGATGCTTTGTTTGTGTGACTTTTGGAACAGCCTTATTCTTTTCTGAAGGATGCATCATGGGAGCACACAATTCCCTTACACAGTGGTGCACTCTCTGAACAAACAACCATTCAGTGAATAGCATTTTTCATGAGATATTGCAATTTATATTTCTGTATGGCTTGGAACTCAAAACATAGACTAGATTAATGCTGTTTTGACACTGGATGAACACAGCAAAAACATTTTTGTTCTCCCATAAAGCTTACAAACATAACATAAAAGGCAGCAGACAGGATATCAACAGAAGGAGTGAAAGGAGATAGTGAGAACATATTGATCAGCATGAGTGATCTGAGCACATCAAAAGCTATGTTAGCTTTTTCTTAGCTATCATAGGAAAGCAGTCTACTAAGAGGGGATATAAAAAATGAAAAGAAAAAAGAAAGACTTAGCAAAAAGAATGAGGGGTGAGTAAAAAGGAGGAATACCCTATGTCTAGGAGAGTCTTTGTCCCCAGACTGGTATCACTGAGGAAGATAGGCATCAGCAGTTTTGAGTGGTATCTGGGGAATTACTAAGAGGCTTTTCAGAATAGAAAGACTAATCTTAAAAAGAGTATGAAAGATATATGAAAATTTGCAAATATGGGGAGAGAACTTGGAGTCGGAAGGCAGAGATGCAGGTTCACCAGGTTGGGCACTGCCTGCAGCAGCCTCCACGTGGGCAGGGCAGAGCCCCCTCCTACCAGCATGGTGTCCCTGTGGGTGCTTTCCCACCAGCACATTGGGGGTTGCAGAGGGCAAGGTGGGTGCAGGTAGAGCTGCAGCACCCACATCCACCACAGACAGGCCCAAAGGCAGGGGGGATATATGTGTCTGTAACCTGCATGGACTGGCTCTGGGGAGGTGTGCGTGTAACACTGTGAACAAGTTTGTGTGTGTGTGTGTGTGTGTGTGGTGTGTGAATAGGTCTTTTTCAGACATTTTTGGGGATTAGTCATGGAAGGGTGCTAATAAACCACCAAAAAATTTAAACATTTTGTAAATGTCTTCTATTGAGGTTCATCTGTTATATATCTGATCCCGATCCTGAATGTAGAGCTCACTGATTTCTGCTTCATTGCATATCAATAATAAATCAATAAATCACTTCAGTCCTGATTTGATTTAAACCATGTACATTGAGCAGTTTTTCTCCATGCCAAAGGTTGGTCAGGAATAGTTCCCTATGGGAAGAGCAAAGGTTGAAAACTGAACTGAAGAGAGTCTTGGTAGCTCAGGAGGAAGATTTTGGGTGGAAGTGGGGAACAACTTGCAAGGCAAAAATTAAAAGGAAAATTTGAAGAACTAAGAAGAGTTAAAGATTTGATGGTGAAAGACAAAGAGAGATACAAAGGCATGCTTGCACTTTTAGGACAAAAATGGACATCAGACTGAAGCCAAGGAGAATAATATTGAAGCAGATGAGAGATGGTGTAAAGGAATTCAGGGGATGCAATGGGATTTCTGGGGCAGGTGGATGGTTTATAAAATAAGAGCAGATGAATATATTGTGTCTGTGGAATAGTAGAGGGGAAAAACATGGGAAGACAAGGGAAGGAGAAGCAAATTAAGAAGAAATTAAGGATTTTTCCTTCTTTCTTTCTTTCTGCCACTGACCAGTGGGATCCTATTCAGAGAGATATATAGTAACAGGAGATTTAAAACAAACAAACAATCGAACAAACAAAAAACAGAAGGAAGTGGATACAAAGAAACCTTTATAACTCTGAATCCAGATTTACTTACATTGGAGAAGAGTTTTTGTGTGGAAGACAGGCCAGAAAGAGCAGTAGATGTATTTGAAATTCAGAATAATAGAATTTCTGAAGATATAACATTATTAAGAAAAAAAAAGTTTCATTATATTGAAATATATATGTATATATTTTAAATTGAGTGACATATGACTTAGGTTGCTGTCCAAACAAAATACTTGGCCGTTTTTTTCCTGAGTATGTAAACATACTCTTTCCAGATTCTTTTGTGATTCAAAAGAGAAATCCATTCTAGTTTATGAACATCCTTCTAAGCTGATTGTCACATTTTGAGTTTGTTCTTTTGTATATTTGATCACTAAGAAACACTCTCCTATTTTTCTTATTTGATAAGTTTTTGTTGAGTGATTTATTTATGCCTTCTCCATATAAGGTATGCTACCAAGTTAGACACACATACTTTCCATAGTATGCTTATTATCAGCTGGGAAGGAAGTCTGGAAAGCACCTGTTTTTCTGAATTTCACCCCTGACAACTCAGATATTTAACAAGAACAGAAATTTAAGGGTTTACAAAGATCAGAGTTATTGTTAATACATATCACATCTTTTTTTTTTTTTTTNTTTTTTTTTTTTTTTTTTTTTTCGAATGGTAACACTGTGGAAAGCTGAACTAATGATTTTAAAGTGGCTTTGCGAGATGTGTGTCAAGGACATGCTATATTATGAGAACTGCATTTTTCATTGTTTGCCATATCAGATCTTGCTTGTCAAATCTTCCATGCTAAATCCTTAGAACTTTTGAAATCTCTGTACTTGATATTTATTTATTTACAGGTATTTTTCATGACCCATATTAATTTTCCATTATATACAAGACCTCTTATTGACAATTGTGCCTATATAATAACATTTTACTTTTATAAGCCATTGTTAAAAAATAGGGAAATGGTGACAGTAAACATAGCAATTGTTCCTCAATAATAACAATTATTATAAAAACAATAATAATCTGTCAATCAATTTACAGCAGAAATCAATTTACAGTGAAAAAGAAGAAAATTCATTTCTTTCAAATGGTTGTTGCTTTATGTCCTGAGGTTCAAAGAATGCAATAAAACTATAGATTGAGGCAAATTCATAAGAATCAAAACTGAAAAAAATGTGTGTGGGAGACTTTGTGAAATGGAAGTATTTTGCCCAGTGTTGTTAGCAATCAGGAAGCACTAAAAAGGGATGTGGTTTACTTAGCTACTTTAAAAACAACCAGTATGAAAAACCACAACAAACAAGTATTTTGATTAGTAATGAGGAGGACCGTAGGAGTAGCAGTGACTAAGTATTCTTGAAAGACTGACAAGAATTGATGCATGTTTGAAGGCAAGACATAAATATTTTGGTTTAAAGAAAATGCTTAGATAGATATTTCATGTATCATAACTTCAACAATATTTTCATTAGAGTAAACGTAACGTAGGAATCCATCAAGCATTAAGAATGTCATTGCTTAGTGTCAGTAAAATACATCTTTATTATCACATTACTCTGAATGGAGTCCTAAAAAAACATTTTTATGTATGCAGTACATACATGCATAGAAGAATATCTTTTTGGACACACAATATATTTTTACCATTATTTACCATTATAAATGTGTTAAACATATGGCTTAAAAATTGTTCCAAATATGCTTCCATTTTTGTATTACAATTATGAGCATAAGTTAAGGGACCTAAATGCTTGACAGATATCAAAGCATATATAATGTTTTAACTTGCAATGTTTTAACATTGGAATACCTAGAAGATACTTCTCAGATAAAAATATAAAGACACAGACACAAAACTAGAGGTCACAATGAGGCCCAGGCTGTTGAAATAGTTCTACAATTTCATGGCCAGCTACTGTGAAAACAAAACAACAACAGAAAAAAATGGCTTTATTGCCACATATTGTCCTTTTCAACTTTTCCAAGAGGGAAGCCTATACTTCATGGTTCTCTTTTCTGAAGAACTCTATCTTGTCTGGTCTTTGAAACCCTCCTCCAGGCATTAAATGGAATGATACCATAATGTCAGGTGTTTCACATTAAAAAGGATGAATGAAGTGTTTGACAAAAGGGTTTTAGTAATGTTAGTAGCACTGGAAAGTTGTCATTGTTTTGGCTGGGATAGAGTTATTTTCTTTGTAGAGGCTTGTATGATGCTGTGTTTTGGATTTTTGATGAAAATAGTGGTGATAACACACTTTAGTTGCTGCAGAGCACATTTTAGTTGCTGCAGAGCAGTGCTCACACAGAACCAAGGCCTTTTCAGCTCCTCGTGCTGCCCTGCCAGTGAGGGGGGCTGGGGGTGCACCAGGAGCTGGGAGGGGACACAGTCAGGACAGCTGGCCCAGGCTGTCCCATACCATATGGTGTCATGCTCAGCAGTAAAAGCTGGGGTAAAGGAGGAGGAAGTGGAGAGAGGATGTTGGGAGTGATGGCATTTGTCTTCCCAAGAAACCATTACGCATGATGAGCCCTGCTTTCCTGGAAGTGGCTGAACACCTGCCTGTTGATGGGACATAGCAAATTAATTCCTTGCTTACACATGCAGTTTTTGCTTTACCTGAACTGTCTTTATCTCAACCCATGAGTTCTCGCACTTTTATCTTTCTGATTCTCTCCCCCATCCCACCTGGGAAAAGTGAGCAAACAGCTGTGTGGTACTTAGCTGCCTGCCAGGTTAAACCACGACAGTCCTTTTTGGTGCCCAACACAAGGCATGAAGGATTCAAGATNCGACAGTCCTTTTTGGTGCCCAACACAAGGCATGAAGGATTCAAGATGATGACAGATTTGATTGGAGTGTGGAGCATGTTAGACCAAATGTATAGATATTATAAATGCTTAGCTGCTAATTGGTAGGCTCCCGTGCTTGTCACAGGGCTTGCTTGCCTTACTGCATGTTAGAGTCCAGTGCTTGTTAGTGGCTGCTTTTGCTTTTGCCATTTGCTCTACACCTTATCATCTTGCTTTGCCGTGCCTGGGAACATTTTGATACAGCTATGGCCATGAGCCTGGGCTGACAGCCAGCCAGGGCATCACTGCTGTTCCTGTGCTGCTATACTGGACAGGCTGGAACTCCAGACTGAACTCTTATCAGAGTGTTCCACACCTGTGGATGAGTCCATGTTGGAGCATGTACACCCTGAAGCATCCCTGGCCATGGATAAGTCCACTGCAGAGCAAGTATATCTCAAAGAATTTGTGGCCATGGAGGAGTCCGTGCCACTGCAGGTGCACCTTGCAGTGTCCATGTCCAAGTACCTTGAAGCACTTGTGGCCGTGGATAAGACCATGACACAGCAGTGTCTGAAGGGACCTCTGAAGGGACTGTGGCTAATGGAAAAGACCGTGCCACAGCAGGTACACCTCAAAGTGAATGTGGCTGTGGATAAGTCCATGCCACAGTAGGTACACCTCTGAAGAGGCTATGGACTGTTAATAAGAAGGTAATATTGAAAGAGCACTTTTATTAATCAGTATATATGGTGTGTTAAAATTCTATGGACCAACTGGCTTAAGGGTATATGACAAACTAAACTAAGTCCCTTTTACTCTTAGCACTTGGTTGCCTAGTAAGCTTTGTGAACCATTAGATCTGCTGATTATTAAAGTTAAGAACGTCACTGGGTGTAGGAATTTTGGAGATTGTGGATATTAGGGACATATAGAATTCACCTTCAGAGTGATTGGTCATATTTTTGTCAAGATACTACTATTAATAAAATAAACCTGTGCTTATGTTTGCCTCATAATACCTTTGGAAACCTTCTTATCTCCTTCTGTTCTGCTCTCCTTCCCCAGAAAATACCCTCTCAAAGTAATACATTAAACTCAGAGACTGTAGCTTTAAAATAAAAGTCCAACATAACATGAAGTTGGCAGGTGACATCATCTGCTCAAGACTACTGCACACTTCATAAACCTTCTCAGATTCACACATTGTAAATGTTGAGCTGTGCAACTGGTAAATTTTATGACTGCACATTTCCAGCTCATGAATTCATAACTAGACATTTGCAACTTGCAAATCTTATTTAAGAACTATGACCTTAATATGTAAAGACTGCATGCACTATACTGACAGCAGGAAAACTTAGCTGATTACCATGGGGTCTAGCTATTGCATTTGGCTCTAAAAGCTTTGAGCAGAGGAGAGCATTTTATTGTTGAAGTTTGACTGCAGTTAAAGTATTTGTCTCATTTTTTTTGTGTAATAAAAATTCAAATGGTAGTAGTTTTAAGCCAGAGATGTCTATTGAATGCATGTTTATATATACAGAATATGTTAATATTTATCACAGCTACCTGGCAACTATTGATATTGATACAAATTCAGATGTTTTGCTCTTAAAAAATTGAGCCTAAGGATGTGATAACAATCTGTTAAGTTATTTGCACAAGGTTTATCAATCACTATGTGTTTAATCAAAACTTGAATCGGGATTTTTTTTTTCTGTTATTGATATGTTGATAAGCTAGTTTTACATATTCATTTAGAACATTTCATATTCTAATTGATGTGACAAAAAGTAGACAACAATGTCAAGAAACATGCTACTTCTGAAGGAATTCTGAGATAGTAAATAATAGTATAATTAATAGTATAATATAATATATTAATATAATAACTAACTGTAAAGAACTGAGATAAATATCAGTTGCAGTGAACGTCCTATTTTCCATCTTAAATAAGCAAGCAAATAAAAAAATCTGGGTAAAACATCTCCCTCAAAGCAGTTTATAAACATAGACTACACTCACCATCAATATCATGCACAGATCTTCACATCTGGAAGAATCAAGTCATGAGTTCAAGATTTTGTCTATGTTTTTGCCAAAGGATTTACTTTTCCTTTGCAAGAGTTTCCCTTTGCTGTCCAAAGTTGTACCAAGCCTAGGCTCTTTCTGAGTCTAGCCAAGGGTGGACTGGAGGCTCTTTAGCTCCAGGATCTAGGCCAACAATGAATGTCTATTAATTTGTTTTCCACTGAATATGATTTTTCCTGTCCTTCGATATAAGAAAATGAATCTGCACTGAGAGCTTCTGGAAAGCAACTCTAAGAGGTAGGAATGACTATTCAACCCGTACCATTCTTATAAACAAACAAACAAACGAAGAAATAAAGGGAAGCAGAGAATGAAGGTGTCTTTATATCTTTGTGTTTTCCTCAGCACTATTAAAGGAGAGCACTATATTTAAAGAAGAATGTTTCTCACCATGTCAAATTCCTGTTTGGTAATTTGTCAGACTTTTAACTTTGGGTTTTCAGATAAGGTAAGATAAGCAACCCAAACTTGATAAACCAAACCTGAATCAAGATGGTGATAGAAGTAGCTATAACCTTAACCCTCACTAGTATCTTCCATAAAGATTTATTTTTTGAAGTTGAGTCCTGCTCAAATCAACAGTAAAATTCCCTTTCAGGACAACAAGCTCTAAAAAGAAAATGGCGGTAGATGTAATTGCTTCTAATTCTTGCCTCTAAACCTTTAGATTGATGGGATTTCAGATGCATAACATTAATAAGCAAAATGTTATAAGTGACAAAGTATATTTCTCAGGTAACAAAATAAAATTTTTATATGCTTATAATTTATGAGGGAAATAATTGCAAAATTAAGAAGTGTATGAAAATATTTTGACCTTTTTACACAACATTTTCAATTATGTCTTGAAGATAACAGCTACTGTGGTTGGGCAACACTGGAAATTCTTGGATATCTCTCTTTTAGTGGACAAAAAGGATAAAATTATGAACTGCATGTCAAGGTGAATTTCAATGTATTTTTAGATGAGTTGTTTACTGCTATAGATTTTCTTTGGCCAATATAGTGCTTGGCATAAATTGAAGAAATTGTGCTGTATTGTACTCCCCACCAGAGTTCCCTCAATCTCTCGGTAGAATTGGTTTTAGACATAAAAATAATCTTTGAACGAAGAGAATTCTGCTGAGACAATTAAAAAGGAAAAAGAGTTAGGGTCAAAAGTTCTGATTGTCTTTGTGTATTAATAAAGTATTGCTTATTCTTGAATGAGTTTTAAAAAAAAAAACATTCCATATTTATAGATCTGGTTTCTAAAACTTTGTTGCCATCTAACTCACTTAAAAGAATGTCTGAGAAATAAACCCCTTAAAAGAATACATTTTCTCTAGGCTACCCTAAAACATACTGAATAATTCATGGGAACCATTGAAATAAACACAATAAAGAATGAAGCAGTTAAACAAATACACTTCTCTGAACTCTGAGTTTATATATTTAATTATTTGTTCTATGCACAAGATTTGGTCAACAGTGTGACAGGGAAGTAATGCTTGGGGGAAAAAGTACTTAAACAATTGTTATATTTAAATGTTAGTTTAAAATTTTGTAAACTATTGAGGACAAAACTTTGAAAGATCAGTGAAAATTCTGGAAAAATATTATGTTAACTGGAATCATTTTAAGCTAATCATAGCATGATTTTGACAGTCTTTTTTCTGGTCCTGTTTCTCAGGAACATTTACTGTATGTGGTTTTCCATTTGAGAGTTCTGCAAGACCAATTAGCCATGATGATGGCTGGGAAGTGCAGGGAACAAATGATATTCTAAGTGTTTGTATATCACTCCCTTATCAACAGCCAGAAACTTGTGGAGTTGTTGCCTTTACTCAGCTGTCTTTTGGGAGCCTAACTGAAGTCAACAGGGTCCTATGAAAGTCAGGTTAGAAAGAAAGCAAACTGATCTCTTTAATATTTTTATGGGAAGCATATATATGCATAATTTAGAATGAATGTCCATCCATCTATGTCAGTTACGACAAATGCTTTGACTAAGCTTGGTTAAGTTGGTTAAACAGTTTTCAAGACGAAATAACTTGCAGGCAACTTTAAACCAAATTTGAATAAAAGCTAAACTCCTTTTAAAGCATAAATTTTGGATTAAAATTAAATTTTAGATTCTACTGTAGTAATTACTGTATGCAGTATTAGCAATATACAATATGTTTATTGCCTTGGTTGAGAAAAGATATGCTTCCCAACAGCTGTTAAAGATTTCCAGTATCATCTGTATGTTTGCTGCAAATGTTAAAAACAAACAAACAAACAAACACAAAAGTCAAAAACAAAACCAACACCTCTCTGCCCCCAGCTGAAATCCAGTTCTATGATTTTACTATGCATACAAAAAGTGTATAGGATTCCCAAACTCTTTTCTCATTCCCTTGTTTTTTCCAGTTTCATCTTTTAGAAAAACACATTCACAACTTCTCTGGGCAA
>VXAA01001942.1:1598-58683 GCA_013399115.1 Anseranas semipalmata
GACAAGCCGTCCACCAGGGCGATGGCGAGGGTGGCGGTGGCAGAGCGCGGCGGCTGCCCGCGGTCTCGCACCAGCACGACGAGCCTGTGCCTGGCCGCGTCGCGCTCGGCCACGGCCCGCGCCGTGCGCACCTCGCCGCTGTGCAGCCCCACGCGGAACAGCCCCGGCTCCGTCGCCTTGGCCAGCTCGTACGACAGCCACGCGTTCTGCCCCGCATCCGCGTCCACCGCCACCACCTTGGCCACCAGGTAGCCGGCCTCGGCCGAGCGCGGCACCAGCTCGCCCGCCGCCGCGCTGCCTTCGGGCGGTGGGTGCAGCACGACGGGCGCGTTGTCGTTCTCGTCGCGCACCAGCACCCGCAGCAGCGCCTCGGCGCTAAGCGGCGGCGAGCCCCCGTCGGCGGCGCGCACGGTCACCTCGATGGCGCGCACTTCCTCGTAGTCCAGCGGGCGCAAGGCTCGCACCGTGCCGCTCTCAGCTTCCACCGACAAGAAGGACCTCGCAGCGGGGAGCCCCTGTGGAGTCGGCACCAGCACGTAGCTCACCCGGGCATTTTCACCCGTGTCGGCGTCCGTGGCATTAACGCGGCCCAGGCTCGTCCCCGCCGGCTGGTTTTCGCGTAGCACCATGGTATAAATGGACTGCGAGAACTTGGGCGCGTTGTCGTTCACGTCCGAGAGCCGCACGAACAGCCTTTTCGATGCTGAGAGCGCGGGAGAGCCCGCGTCTGTGGCCCTCACCGTCACGTTGTACTCCGACACTGCCTCCCGGTCCAGCGCCTCCAATGTCACCAGCGCGTATGCTTCACCCGACAGTGGCGAAATGCTGAAGGGCTGATTGCCCACCAGCTCGCAGCTCGTCCTGCCGTTGTCTCCCGAGTCCCGGTCCCGCACGCTGAAAAGTGCCACCACCGTGTTCGGCGGGGCCGCTTCGGAGAGGGTGGTGGTGAGGGAGGTGATTGTCACCTCGGGGGCGTTGTCATTCACATCCAGCACCTCCACCTCCACCTTGCTGTGCGCGGACAGGCCTCCTCCATCCGTGGCCTGGACGTCAATCTCGTAGGTCTTTGTTTCTTCATAATCCAACGGCTTTTTGAGTCGAATCTGCCCTGTCTCTGGATTTATTTTAAACGTTTGACGATTATCTTCTGAATTTTGAACTATGGAATAAGCTATTTCCCCGTTCATTCCTAAGTCTAAATCTTTAGCAGACACCACTGCCACCAAGGCGTCCTCGGAGCTATTTTCTAATACTCGTACCTTATAGAGGCTCCGGGTAAATACCGGGATGTTGTCATTTGCATCTAGGACTACCACGCGGATTAAGGCTGTGCCAGAGCGCGGTGGAGACCCACCATCCACAGCCGTGATGCTGAAAGCCACTTCTGCCTGCTCCTCCCTGTCCAGGGCTCTGTCCAACACCAGCTCGGCGTGCCTCCTGCCGTCACTCCGCCTCCGGGTGTAGATACGGAAATAACCGTTCGAGCTGATGCTGTAATACTGAACACTGTTGTTCCCCACATCTGGATCCTGGGCGCTTTCCAGTAAAAAACGAGCTTCCGGCATTGCAGTTTCCGATATCTTTAAAATCATCTCTTTATTTAAGAACATGGGAGCATGATCATTAATGTCCGTGAGGCTTACCTCTGCTCGGAAGGACTGCAGTGGACTCTCCAGAAGCACCTCGAAACGCACCAGGCAGGGCTCGCTCTGCCCGCACAGCTCCTCCCGATCCATCTGTTCTCGCACAACCAAATCCCCGGTGTGCCGGTTCAGTTGAAAATACTGCTTTTTTCCTTCAGAAATGAGTTGGACCTGTCGAGTCGATAATTCCTCAGCGGTCAATCCCAAATCCTTAGCGATATTCGCCACAAAGAAGCCTCTCTCCGCCTCTTCGGGCACAGAGTACCGAGCTGTTTCTGCTTTCCCCCCCGACACGCAGAGGAGAAGGATCACAACCACCGCTCGCCCTGGGAGCGGTTCTTCGCTCTTCCTCAGTTCCATTTCCCCCCAGCTAACCTTTTCCGCCCTCCGCGAGCTGGACGGAGGTGTCGATCTAGCCCGCCGACCCCAGAGCAGAGCAGTCCCGGCTGGTGCAGCCCCGCCCGGCCGAGCCCGGGGGCGGTGGAGCCGGGAGCTGCGCAGAGCCTCTGCGGTCAGCAGCGGCACCAGGCGGCCGGCGTGCGAAAGGACGCGGAGATCTCTCTGCAAACCTGCAAAACAGAAACAAACTGCTCGATTTCTCTGTTCTGAGGCTAAATTTAACTGTCCGTACCACTCTGTTAAAAGTGTGATCACCACTTGAATGAGCAGTGCTTCTATTTGCCTTTCATTTGAAAACGAGATTTATCTAAGGCTTCTTTTTCCTAACGTCCTTCCCTAAAATGGTTTATACTGTTTATGCATAGTGAATAAATTATTTTCAGGCTGTTTAGCTAAAAAAGCTACAACTACCGCTACAATTGTCCGGCATCCAGAGTGAGCTGGTACATGAACCATGCCAGTGATCGCTAGGTAGTTCCCCTTAGTAGTTCTCCGTCTGGTTTCTGGAATGGATTGAGTTTGTTCCCCTGATTCAGGACCTCTCATGCCAGGGGCCCTCTCAAAGGGGCTCAGGGCAGCATCTCTCTTAGCGTGACTCAGACGAGCCGCTTCCACCCTGTTCTGTCAGGAGAATAGCCTCCTCCCAAGGCACTCTGATCTGCCTTGCATAAAATCCACTCCAAAATGCATGGATCTATTCGCAAAATACTGCTCTTGGGGTGGGTATTTCCTTGTCGATGACTGTGACAAGTGATCTTCGAGTTAGCACACTCACCCGAGGGATTTCCAAATAGCTTTTATTGTTTATTTTGTCATCAGACATTTGACTCCTGAAAATATGCGAGCGACAGGAAATAACACATTACTTTATATCTCAATACCGGTTAATGAAAGTAAAAGAAAACAGGATGCTTCTTGACTGCCTATATTCTACAGTGCCTTAAGATTATTGTAAATGTTTTAGCCTATTTTACCCACAAACAGTGCTTTTAATTCTCTACTACCTTATATTCCATAATCCTGAAATGCTTTTTAACCGTTCATTTCAGCTTTACATTATGAAAGAAAACAAAGCAAAACAAAAGAAGGAATGTAGTGCTCAAAGACCACTCTTTACAACATGGAGAACCTGTAAACTCCTGGTCAAATACACAGTGTGCCAATGTCAGCTGTTTCGAATGTAATCTGCTTCTGCTTGCTATTAAAAAACTCTTTTGCAAGCATCATTTAATTTTGTTTAATAGCTGTATGGCCTGCCATTGAACAGATTGCAGAAAATAAAAACACTATTAAGGAGCCCTCTTCACAATAACAAAGCATACAGAAAAGCTGATGTAGGAAAAAGTTATCTTGAAGATCTGCTTCTGTTTTTCATATTTCCCTTAACATTCAGGAGCAATAGCGCTCTCACAATCATACATCAAGTCTCGGTGTAACCAGCATGCAACACAGTCTTTCTCCTCCATCCTTATCACGATTTCAAAATACCTATATGAATAAAGTACTGCTTAAGAGGAGAGTGTCCTTGCTCTTTCACAGCAAAGTCCTGTACTTTGCCGGTGCGTGTTTGTTCTCTCTGCTCTCCTTTCCCTGTGAGGACGTTAGCCAGTGAGGACCAAGATGCTTGTCTTTCTCCTCACTTACTGATGGGTGAGCCAAGGATTTTGATCAGACCTGGCATTTTCGTTTGCTGGCCTGGGACCCGTGCCTTCAGATAGAGGAACTCGGCCCTGCGAAGAACAGAGAGGTTTGACACTTGGACGTTGAGGGTAAGCAGATGTCAGCAAGAAGCTTAGAGGGCTCGTCTTAAACCAGCGCGCATGTGACACCACCCTTCCCTACCCAGAGTCAAAGAAGGAGGAAGGCCGGGAGACAAATCTCCCTGAGATTTAATTTTACCTGAACGAGGTAAAATTAAAGCCCTAAAGCGTCTTCCAGTATGGACAACACAAAGGCACCACCGGAAATCTTTTATGAATCGGGGAAGGGGGAGAATTTAGAATAGGAAGAGCCTAAAATCTTTTTCTCGCCAACAGAAAATGTGGTTTAATGTTGATGTTTCGAGGTAGGTCCTTGTGTCCCCCTAAGGTCACTGCGACAGCAGTTCTGAGAACCTGCGGTAATGTGAGCCCAAGTCATCAGTGGTTATTAAATACGAAGACGTTACGGAGTGATCATAAGAAGGTGTTTGTGGGTCTTCATTCTCATATTATTTCCATCATCCGGACTCACGTGAAGTTCCAGATGGACACCGGACACAAGTAACCCCGTGTTTAGAGGTGACTTGGACTCAGTGTGAGACTGAGGAGGGGAGGAGCTGTTTTAATGACCATTCTTGGTCTCCACCATACTCTTTAAACAGCCGGAGGTTAAACGCCTTAGACATGAGTCATTAGAAGTTCACAGCAGCACTGTGAAGTGAGATACTCGCACTGTCGGAGAGCACCCGGCTGGGCCAGGAAGGGACAGGGGGGACGCCTTATAAAGCCCCGATCTCCATATTTTGCTGGCCAACATTGTTAACAAAGGCCACAAAAATATGCCGGATTTTAGTGGTAGAGGTATCCAGCTCCATGGCCACCAGCAGCTTGTAAGACAGCTTGGTTTCAGCCCCACCACCCTGGTGAGCGGCAGCTTCCAGCGCCGAGCTCCAGATCCTGGCAGCAGTGCAGAAGACACCGTCAGTGTCACCCCGACCCACCGCTGTCCCCTTAGACCCGATTGTTACCGCTGGGCAGGGACACCACAACCCCAGGGCAGGCGCCTCCGGGAGCGGTGTCGTTCCTGCACCAGGTCCCTACGGACTCTACACAGGGCGTGGGCAGAAACCACTGTGTAGCTCCCGCATCCATCCTCCTGGTTCGAATCTTCTCATGGCCCAGCTGCCCCCCCTTTGGGGTGGCACCAGAGACTTGATCTCATACAAATAATCAGGGCATACAGCTGGATGCAGAGTTGCGGTTAGCCTGCACCTGGGGAACAGCTGAGCCCCCGCCGGAGACTCTGAGACAACGTCCACACTTTCCTCCAGCTCCAGAGACTCCTTCAAGCATCAGCTCCGCCTCTTCGCTGCTCCCTACTGCCCCGCATCTACGCTCAGGGGTGAGCCCCACCCCGCTGCTCCCTGCCCACTCCCCCCGTCACCTCGGCCCCCGCAGGTCCCTCACCTGTGCAGCCCAGTCGCCTTCTTCCCCGAGGTTGGCCGAGCACACCGAGCTCCGCTGGTCGCCCGGGCCGTGGGGCAGCCCGGCGGGGAAGCAGGGGAAGAGCGGCCTGAGGAAGCGGAACTCGCTGTTGACGGTCCCGGCGGCGAAGCAGACGTCGTACACGTAGCTACGGGGCAGGGAGCCAGCGCTGCTCTCCGCGGCGGACTTCGGGAAAGTGGGTAAGGTCCCCGCCTGGCTCCGCCGCACCTTCACAACCACGGCGGCCGCCGCGGTGGCCAGGAACAGCGCGGACACGCAAGCCAAGCAGATGATGAGGTACAGGGTGAGCCGCCCGTCGGGATCGGCGGCCGGCACCTCTTCGCTCATCCGCAAGTGAGCTTCGGAGAAGCCGTCCACCAGGGCGATGGCGAGGGTGGCGGTGGCAGAGCGCGGCGGCTGCCCGCGGTCTCGCACCAGCACGACGAGCCTGTGCCTGGCCGCGTCGCGCTCGGCCACGGCCCGCGCCGTGCGCACCTCGCCGCTGTGCAGCCCCACGCGGAACAGCCCCGGCTCCGTCGCCTTGGCCAGCTCGTACGACAGCCACGCGTTCTGCCCCGCGTCCGCGTCCACCGCCACCACCTTGGCCACCAGGTAGCCGGCCTCGGCCGAGCGCGGCACCAGCTCGCCCGCCGCCGCGCTGCCTTCGGGCGGTGGGTGCAGCACGACGGGCGCGTTGTCGTTCTCGTCGCGCACCAGCACCCGCAGCAGCGCCTCGGCGCTGAGCGGCGGCGAGCCCCCGTCGGCGGCGCGCACGGTCACCTCGATGGCGCGCACTTCCTCGTAGTCCAGCGGGCGGAGGATGTAAACGTCCCCGTTTTCAGAGTTGACCGACACGTCGGGCTGCTCCTTGCCCTCGTCCCGCACCAGCGCGTAGCTCACACGGGCGTTTTTACCCGCGTCGGCGTCCGTGGCATTCACGCTGCCGATCCGGAGCATGGGAATGTTGTTCTCATTCACTGACATGGTGTAAACCTCCTGTGTGAACTCCGGGGGATTGTCGTTCACGTCGGATATCTGCACGAAGATGCTTTCCCGAGAGCTGAGCCGCGATCTGCCCCAGTCCATGGCTGTGATGGTGATGTTGTACTCCGCCATCCTCTCCCTGTCCAGGGCGGCGTTTGTCCGCAGCTCGTAGTAATTATCGAAAGTGGGGGTGAGACTGAAGGGCAAGTCGCCGTCGATCGTGCACTCCGTCCTGCCGTTGTCCCCCGAGTCCCGGTCCCGCACACTGAACAGGGCCACCACGGTCCGGGGCGGGGCGTCCTCGGGGATGGAGGCGGTGAGGGAGGTGAGCGCTATCTCCGGGGCGTTGTCGTTCACGTCCAGCACTTCCACATGCACCTTGCAATGAGCAGACAGGCCCCCGCCGTCGGTGGCTCTCACCACCAACTTGTGGTTTTTTGCTTCTTCGAAGTCCAGGTTGTCCGAGACCCGGATCTCCCCGGTGGCAGCGTTCAGCTCGAAGAGCTGGCGGGACCGCTCCGATGTCTGGGTGAAGGAGTACCTCACTTTGCCGTTGGACCCTTCGTCGGGATCCGCGGCCGTGACCCTGACCACCAGCTGCTCCGGGGGGCTGTTCTCGGCCACGCGGACCTCGTAGACCTCGCGGGAGAAGACCGGGATGTTGTCGTTGGCATCCAGCACCACGATCCGGACCTGAGCCGTGCCCGACCTGGGTGGCGACCCCCCGTCGGTGGCAGTGAGGAATAAATTCATTTCCCTCTGCTGTTCGCGGTCCAGCTGCCGCTGTAGGACGAGCTCCGCATATTTTGCTCCATCTTTCCCTGTTCCGAGAGCTAGGGAGAAATGCGAATTGGACCCGAGGCTGTAGTTCTGCAAGCCGTTGCTCCCCACGTCCTTGTCCTGTGCGTTTTCTAGGGGGAAACGAGACCCGGCGGATGCCGTTTCCAGGATCTCTAAAACCATTTCCTTCTCCGGGAACACGGGGGAGTTGTCGTTCACATCACGAACCTCCACCTCCCCTCGGATCAGCTGCACCGGATTTTCGAAGAATATCTTAAAGAAGAGTGTGCAGATATCGCTCTGCGGACAGATCTCCTCTCGGTCCAGCGACTCCTTTACCGTCAGAACTCCGGTGTTTGGATCGAGGCGGAAATGCTGCTCGTTCCCCTCGGACACAACGCGGGCCTTGCGAGACGCGAGCTGGCTCGGAGAAACCCCCAGGTCCTTCGCGACATTGGCGACAAAGGAGTCCCTCTCCATTTCCTCCGCCAGAGAATAGCGGAGGGTTTCGGCCCCACTTTGACACACGCAAACGCACAGAATAAACAAGATCACTTGCCTCTCGGTGCCTCCGCTCCGTCTCCCACACGCCATGAGTCTCCGAAAAAGCCCTTCTTTCCAAGCATCCTCCATTGCTCCGAGCATTTTTAAGCAGCGTCCGAGGCAGAGCAGTGTTTGTCAGGAATCCTGGGGCAAGGAGCTAAGGCTGAACGTCCCCGAGCCCCCCGGCTCCGTGCCCCGCCGCCCTTCCAGCAGCTCGCGCGGCTTTTCTGTCTCCCTGTGTCTGAAAAGCCGGTGCAGGCAGAGGAACATGCCGGTCCGTGGCCAACATCCCCACCCAGCGTTGCAAGGGGGAATATTTTCTTTGCATCCGGGGCATTGCTGCTGATCTCAAGTTCGCTGCTTGAATCTCCACCTTTCTTGCAAACAGAAGCCAAAAGGCGCAGCGTAAATGTCGTGTTTGGAAGTAGGCTTGCTCCCCACACACAGTGATACGGCTCTGGGTATCATTTTCCAGCTCACCACCGCGAACTTTTGTATATACAGCTTTTGGTTTTCCTCCTTGCTGTGTAGGAATTGCAAAAAGATGTCACTTGCACGGGATGTATTGTGGTATTTGCTTTCTTTTCTCCTCTTGTTAATCAGCACAGGACAATTAGCAAGTGGGCATGCCAGAGAAACTGCTGAATAGGAGAGCTGGTGCCAGAGAGCTTACAGAGAAAGGTCTTGGAAGCAAATGATTCAACATCACTCTATCTCGCCATCACACTGGAACGCTCCTGTTCCAGGACACATAATCCTAATGTTGTTTTCTTCACATTGTGTGTCACACTTCGCCCAGAGGACACAGGACTCCAGTGCTTTTCTGCTTAAAAAGCATCTTTCTCCGTGAATTGGCAGAAATATCTGCCTTTGTACCCATGCCAAGGTGTGTCACCACACAACACAGAGCTCACACATTCAGGAAAAAATGTCTCCATCCGTACACAAACATTGAAATGCTGCAAACAGCTTTCACATTCTGCAGATGTGCGGTCCTTTCCCTTTCCCCTCTGATATTACCACACGGATTTAGAAATACCTGCAAGGGCGCTGTGCTCAGAGTTCAAATCTGAACTCTTGCACCTGTGTAAGGATATACGGCCAAAGGCTATTTAATATAAAAGGCGAGAAAATTAAACACCCAGACATACAAACCCTAACGAGCAGGAGCTAATGGAAACAATGACAAAGGGATCTTAGGACACTGGTCAATGGGCCATTAAAGGAGCCATTCAAGACTAGTCTCCAAGGGGTTCAACCACTTTGTAAACCATTAAAAACCTCCAAGGGGGGTGGGGAGGGGCTATCGTGGATTGTCAGAAAGGGTGTCATAAGAAACAGCAAACTGATTACGAGATGTCTGGGGAGATGTGGGAATCCGCAAAATTTATTACGGGATGATTAGAGGCAGGATCAAACTCGGGGAAAGGAAGAGTTCTCATCTCTGGGAGGATCTGGGAGGAATAACCGTGAGGAAGCATCTTTGGGAGATGGGGAGCGTGCCGGAGATGGGATAAAACCCCCAGGGTCAGGCACGCGTCGCCAGCCCTGAGGATCGCGTTACATTGCGACTGCTCCTGCAGACCCAGGGCAAGCTCAGGCCAGGGCACACACAAGGTACCGGTGATGCACACAGCCGCCTCCGAGACCAGCCTTCATCTTACAGAATAAGAAAGCGGAGGAGAAAACAAAACATGGCTTGCACTACATATCTCTAGTTCAAGTAATTTTAATTCAGCTTTTAATATAACAGGAACGACACTACTTTTTTATATATAAGTTATCCTAACCTCTTTGGTTTTGATACCTTTCCATTAATTTCCTAGATGTTTTCCCCTTAGTTTAGTTTGTTAGAGCTGAAACGGTCAGGCAATATCCACCAGGTGAAGTCTGAGAAATTCGCTGATGCCTTCATATTTTTTTTTTAAAACTTCGTGACTGTGTCAGTAGGAGAAAGTAACAGGGTCGACCTTAAGATTACCCAGATTTTCAGCTAGTAGAGGACTTCACACAGATGCAAATATTTCCGTGTTTTCCTCTTACATCCCTTTGACCTGGAAGCATGACAGGATCTAAAAGGATACATTACATCAGAGACCAGGTAGACCAGGTCGGTTTTCCCTCCCTTCCTTCCTTCCTTCCTTCCTTCCTTCCTTCCTTCTTTCCTTCCTTCCTTCCTTCCTTTCTTTCTTTCTTTCTTTCTTTCTTTCTTTCTTTCTTTCTTTCTTTCTTTCTTTCTTNTTCCTCCCTCCCTTCCTTCCTTCCTTCCTTCCTTCCTTCCTTCCTTCCTTCTTTTCCTTCTTTTTCTTCCTTTTCTTCCTTTTCTTCCTTTTCTTCCTTCCTTCTATCCGGAGATGTGTCTGTCTCTCGAGTTTCTGTCAAGCAATACAGAAGCTTGTTGTAAAAATAGCCATAGGCCAAGTACCTCAGTAGACGAAGATGGGAATGTGTTTCCTCATTCATGCCATGCAAAAATAACAGTAACAGCTGGTATCCATTTGCTTATGCCCTCGCCAGTGCTTCTGCTCAGCTCTTGGGACCTCAGAGAGAGGAAGGTGGGCCTTTAATCTTGCTTTACTGTAACCTGATCCTTGGCTTCACTATGTCAGGGAACAAATCCAGGCTGAGAAGAGCCTCCACAGACACTTCCCACCTTGACTCCCCTCTTTTCAGAAGAGAGATGTTGTCCTTCAGCTTCAGGTGTAGAAGGGTGTAAAAGGAACAATGATCCTTAACGAAGCTCTTAGCTATAATAATGTCTTTGCACATCAGAAGATGCTGCCCTTGGACTGAAGCTCACACTCTTTCAGATTTTAGAGAAAAGCAAAATCAAGTAGGTCACTTACCGTGCATCATTGGATAGCTAATGCTGCTGTTTTCCATTGAGTCACAACAATAAAATGGGTGTGTATGGAAAAACCTCACAGGAGAAGCAAGAAGTACCTGGACTGCCAGAAGACGGTACATTGTGTGTAGGACAGACTAAGGAACTATAGCCACAATAAGATTATATAACCTGTATAAATGTGTCAGAGAATTTGCTTATCTCCTTGAACACATAGTGATGTTTCAGGCTTCCTCGATTTTTGATTTAGAGATGACTTCTTTATCCTAAGAAAGTAGTTTAAAATGGCCAAAAAACAGTTCTCCTCTTTAAGATTTATATCTTAACCCTAGGAAAGAGCCACCACAACATATTCTGCTCAGTTCCTGTTGGGTCTCCATATTCCAGAACACAGAGTTCCTAAAACAGAATTCTTCCCGCATTTCTGCAGCCTGAGCCATTTCAGTTTTCAAAATCCCCTGCTTGGTCTTCAGTCTGGGAATTCAGATCAGCCGAGTGAAAGCTCACTTCTCCCAGCTCGTGTTTAGCTCCCCCAGATAAAAACTCCTCTCCATCCCTGGAGCCACTGTCCCGCGGGTGTGAAAACCATCCTCTCCGGCACGCCCTGTGGCTCGGGAGGAGAAGCACTTCCTCACATCAAAAGTACAGATGCTTTCCCGAACCAATGTGCATTCCATAGCCGAGTGCAAAGAGGGAGGCATGCTCTGCTTCCCAGCCAGCTCCCAGGACGAGTTTCTTCGCTCTCTTCTGGCGCTCTGAATTCCGAGCGCTCCCGCAGAGCCGCCGTCCTGAGCTCTCAGCTGGATGCAAACGTGAGGAAAGCCGGGAGAATCGTTCCGCACCTCCTGGCTCTCCATTATACTGCAAATATGACTGGTATATATCCTGTTTGTGATTTACAGAGAGGCAAACTGGCCTTCTCTCTGCATTCAGTCCAGTTAATGCTTCCCCCATCACTCCGTTAAATGTAAACACATCTTTCTCGCGGTATGAAGCCGGTGCTTACCACCAACGGGCTCTGCCTGCCTCCATATTCCCCAGGACCGGCGTATGGCATCAGCGGGCGGGTGACAGCCTGGGCGACCTTCTCCCTCCCTGACATTCCCAATTCTGCCTTGCGCTCTTGGCATTTCCGGACCGTTCTCGATACGGCAGATCTCTTGGAAAGGTTTTGAACTGAGTCGTATTCCAGTGCAAGCGGGATATTTCGGCTGGGCGCTCAGCAACCGTCAGCCATGCAGCATCTGGCTGGTGCTCCCTGGTTTCTCCCTGCCCAGCAGCGGCACTGGGCGTCCGGCGCAGGAACTGCACATGGGCGTCCTACCAGCCAGCCTCAGCAGGCACCTCCTCCGTCAGGTCTTGGCTGTTGCTGCAGCAAATCATGAAATACACTTCCCAACTGAAGTATTTGGCAAATAGACACACTTTCGTAGTATTTATTGAGACATCTCGTCTGGCACTAATAACCCAAGCCGGTATGCAACGTCTAGAAGGTGTCCTATACAAAGCTTGTGTTAAATGTTCTTCACAAAGATGTGTGCTATGGGCAAACGTCGGGAGCACCGCTTGGGCACTGTGCAGAACATCTTCTGGAATCAGAGAGATAATCTAGGCGTTTTCAAGCACACGCTGGTTGCAGGAGGCTCAGGGGTTTGAATATTTTCTTTTTCACAAGAGGATCTCTAGCTGTTGTGTTTTCTCCTAAGGTAATCTGAAGTGAAGAACCAACTCAGTATTACTGTCAACACATTTTCTCTGAGGTAGCAGTACTTACTTTCTACTAACACCAGTTCATGAGGATATTTGCTCTAAAATCTCTCCTGAATATCTTCCAATTTGAAGAATGAAGGGAAATCCTCTGCTTCAAATGTCTAAGTTCATATACATTCTCAGAGACATTTTGATAGATGCACTCTCCAGTCTGCAAAGATAATGCTGGACATAAGATACCTGCCAGACATCTACCTATACTTTTTCCATCCCGCTTCATTTGGAGGCAACGAATTCTCAGTCTCATCTCTCTAGTCCTGGCAGTCTCAATTTCTTGTTTAAAAATGAACCCTTCTCAGCTTCAACACTTTGCTACTACAAATGTCTTCTAAAGCCAACTAAGTAATCATTCTCGTCTTTGTGAATTTTGTGCTCAGTGAGATCTAGTTTTTCCATCTTCATCCTCGCTTCAGGTCAAATATACAGCAGAAAATATTTTTATAAACTCTTAGAACAGCATGTTTTCCTGTGTTCTAAGATCTCAAATGGCCCACAAATAGTATTTTAATCTCTAGATCTATGTTAATGTGGGGAGAAATGACATCTATTGAGATATCTTTTTTTTTTTTTCTTCATGTTTTTGTATCCAAGAGATATATGAGTGTTTTCACAGTTTTCTGGCGTGGCGGTTCAGTTGACTGGGAGGAGATATATATGGAGAAATCATATAATGAACAGACAAGCAGCTCAAAGGTGCCAAGCAATTCAAGTCCTGTCTTTCCACATTTTCATTAAGCAAAAGAGGAGAATAAGATGATAGTGACATTTGGGTAGTCTTGAAAAAGTCTTCAGGGACAGAAGGACCACAAAGGCATCACAGGAACAAGAGCAAGAAAATTACAGCTTGTGGACAAATGTTTCTCCAACTGACTGCCTGAAGATGGTGAGTAAGAGTGATTGAAGGAAAACAGGTGAGTAACATAGTGAAAAAAAGAGAAGTAGCCACATTGTTTGCTGTTTTGGACACAGAAATAACACATTTTCTGTGTGGATTGTTCAATGCACAAACCTGGAATGAAAGGACTTGGGGAGAGGTTGGACTGGGAAAGACTAATTTTGAAATTCTAGTTGGTCAACTGAGCAGAAAAGGAGGGCTTGGAATGAGAAGCAGATTTGGAAGTGAAGGGCAGAAAGGGAGAGCAGGAGGAGGGACAGCAATGGTTAGAGAAGTGAAGGCTGCCATGAAAGAGAGCCAAAGAGAAGACAAGCATGAATCTGCTTGGATGACAAGGCTGATCAAGGAGGGTAAAGACAGAGAAATGTATGTAGGATCCGTCCTGAAGGCAACTTAGGTGGAGCTTGTCATTGTAGAATCTGTAAGAAAAGAATCAGAATGAACATTACCAAAGGGAAAGTGGTGTCCAATCAGTGAAAAGGACATGGAAAGTTCTGGAGAAAAGCAGGAGGGCAGTAGATATAATCTGAAGTCAAAATAGCAGCGTGGATCAGAAAGGAGATGAAATGCACGTAAAGAAAGAAGGAACAAAACCATTAGGAGAGGGGAGTAGGAGGAAGAAAAGCTGAGATACAGTCCTCTGGTTTGTGCCTGTCTTCCCCCCATTCTCAGTGATTGGCTCAGGACCTAGATTTCTTCTTTTCCATCTTTCTTCCTCAGAGTGTCTCTCTTTCCACTTGGGGAGCAAGAAAATCAGCAGAAAGTAGCAGCAAAACAAAGGGAACCCTCATATCCTAGCCAGCCAAACAGGATGAATTGCGCAGAAAGAGCAAGCAGCGGTGCCCAACGTCCTCAGTCTCCTGATGCCAGCCTTGGTCATCTTCAAACCTAGTTCCCCAATTCTGTAACCCTTGGATTTCATTCTCAAAGTGGCATGAAAACATTGGGAAAGTGGAAACACCTGTTCCAGTGCCACCTGAAAGAGAGGTCAGTGGTCGAGCACAATCTCATGGACAGAGTAGTCACTGCCCAGCAGGAAAGCAGAGCTTCTGAACAGAGGTTTTCAAAGGAGACAGAGAGATCAAGGGAGCTGTCATGTTTACTCACTGTCATAGGTCAACACGAGGGGACCCCACTTAACATCTACTGCTTCTGAATATACAGTGACTAGTCCAGTGGTTCAGAGTCTGGAAGTGGCCAGTGCTATTCATAAGCCAAATCCAGCTAAATGGTAAGGGCAATTTTACTCCAGCTCAAGAGAAATCTGGCCTACACTTTGCAGAAGCAGCAGAAATCTCCTGTGTTGGAGATCTCTGAGAAGATCTCTGGAGATCTCTAACCTGAGAAGACAAAGGCTTTTTGTGCCCTCTGTTTATCTCCTGTTTCTTTTCCCTCAGTTATATGTCTCCTCCTCTCACATTACGGTTCCAGCAGCAACTGCAGACCAGGCACCCTCCAGGATCACAGCATGACCCTTGTGTCTGCGACACAACTAAACCATTCCCAGAAACACAGTGTGACCAGTCAACTTTCAGGCACATATTTGACACAAAGTAGTGAGGTTTAGGCTCTGAGTATGCTAAAATAACCTGGTATCTTGGCTATTTTGCTTTATACCTGTTGTATCTTGTGCAAAGCCATCTTTCCTTTGGAGGATGTTCTGACATGCTCTGCACTGCTGACCAATGACACAGATACTCTGGAAGACAGGAGCCTTCCAGAATAGAAATCATCCATCCTGTGGGGAGAAATCCAGAAAGGGTTTGTTTACCTTTTAGGCAACAGACATATATTCACACCAATAACACATTTAGTAACAGAGTGGACACAATGGCAATGAAAAACTGAACACAAATTAAAGACAGTGCATGTGCACACACAGTCACACACTGAATTATTACAAAGCAAGCAAATATGAAAGCAGTGCATTTAGCAGGTACTGCTGAAGGTGCATCACAGTTAATTTACTTTCCAAAGAGTTTGTACCTGGACAGGTGCAGAATCTTACGTCAAGATTCTTTGACTGCTGGGCTCATAGTCCTGGAGGAAAAAAAAAAAANTTTATATTAAAGCTATGGGATGCCATCAACACATCAATAGTATAGAATGCTAATGGAAAACAACCTGTAGTCCATGATCCCGGCCACATATAAAAAATTATTATCTGCTCAAGACCAACAAGAAAGTGATGGGACTTGGGCACAGCTAACCCTGGGGATCAATTAAACGAAGTTTCGGGTCCACAAGCAGCTTGGTCCCTGTCCTGCCCTGGGCTGCCCAGGATGGAGCAGCTGCTGCCCCGTCCCTGGCTGGGCAGGCGGGGGATATTCTGCTGCAAAACCCGCTCTGCGCCGGCGGAGGGCAGCCGCCACCAGGGAAAGAAACCGAGCAGGGAAACTGCAAGTCACGGAAAGGAAGGGCGAAAAACGGCTTGGAAACAACCAGGCTCAGCAGCATCCCGGGTTCGACTAGGGCAGGGTCCCCCGGAGAGAGGCAGGTCTCTTTATTTATCTGTCTGTCTGTCTGTCTATCTATCTATCTATCTATCTACCTATCCATCCATCCATCCATCCATCCATCTAGCTATCTATCAGCATCCTTGTCCACAGGAGCTGGCTCCTGTTATGCTGCTCGGTGCCTGGGGGAGAGGAGCACACACTCCAAACAAGCTCAAATCGAGAGAGTTTTAGGCCCAGAGCAGGAGGCTGGAGAGAAATGGGAATTACAGGGTCCTTAGTGAGGCAGTAAGACTTTGAGGGGGATCCAGCACTTTGAAATTACCTGGGTTTGGGAAGGGATGTAGGTCATGAAGCAGCCATGGAGATCATTTTAACCCTCAGGGGCCCTAATGCTGGCTTCCTGCCCTTCCCGGATCAAAAATGAAATTAAAATAGTATTGAGCAGTGTGCTGGATCCCCCCAGCACTGGGTCTGCAGGGCAAGTGGGGACAGCAGTCAGCTTAAACCCTGGGAATCAGGGATTGTTGTAGGAGACATCAGAGCTGAATAAACTCTTAATTTCCTTCCCTGACGAACCAGAGTGTGTCTAATGCAGAAAATGCTTATACTATTTTAAATATGCTTAAAGAACTGTGTCCACACATTACTATTTTTTTTTTATATATTCTGTTTTAGTCTTTAGAGAAGACAGAGAAAGGGGATTTAGAGAGAGACAGTTTTCAGGATTTCATATATATAATATTACTAACCACATGCCTCAATTTAAAGTGAAATTCACAAAATCATCCATAACTGACTCATTCATTTGAAAGTTGTTAAAGAAAATGCACCTAAAAGTGCTTATCCAAAGATTTTTAGATAAAATTATTTATGTGGAGGCATTTAATATCAAGAATTTACAGACAAGGTACACTAACCAAGTGTGATTTTTAAGAAGCAAGCAAGTCATGCACTGTAAATCTCCTCCTTAGGTCCCTAAAGTCCAAGCAAAATACTTTTTTCTCATTTTTTCTTCTTGTCTTTAACAGAGTTTTGTGCAAAATAAATAAATAGAGCAAGCCTTCACTTCACAGCACAATTTCAGTTCTGCTCAGCATCGGTTTATTATTTAATATTGCATAGGCTGTACAGCTTTAGACCAAAGTTCAGCAAAAGCAAATCTAGTTAGGCAAAAATATGTGAAATCTAAATGGGCAGTGTGTTTTGTATTGTGTTAGAGAAGATGAAAATAAATCTGTATACTTTGCAATAGGGGGATACATAAGACTTCCACTGCTGAAGAAAATGATGTGTGTAGAAAATGTGTATCTTGCTTGACCTCACCAACTGCTGTGCATGTAGTTAAGATTAGCTATGACGATCCAGATGACAGGAGACTACTTAAAATGTCTTAATTGGAAATTTTGAACGGATTTCTAAAAGTGCAGTCCTGAAAGCCCAGTTCAGCATCTCCTGAACTTGGAGATATACTGGTAAAGATCATTAGCTTTTTAACTGTAGCATTCTTTAAGTTCACAAAATTCTGTTTCTGCCATGCCCACATGTCCTGACATAACCAAGCAACTTGTTTCTTCCTTTATGTGCCCAGGTGGAGTCCAGAAGTTCATGATCCCATGTCTGTCTTCCAGATGTTGCTAGTTTCATTTGACATGTAGAGGGCAGACACTGTGCATAGCCTATGCAGAAAGCAGTGCTGCTATGCGAAGTGCAGTGCTTTCTTTTTAAAACTCTAAAAAGGAGAAGAACATTGTATGACACCCCCCCCCTTTTTTTTTCTGATACAATCATGTTTTTAAGGTTTCAAAGTTAAATTCTACCTAAAAGGGTTCAAACTTACCTCTGGATATCAGACTGTAGGAACTCTGACATGGGACTGGAGTGCTTCTTAGCCTTCCTCTCAAAACATGTAATATATTCACAAGCAGATGGTAGTCCACAACTTAATCAGCATCTTTGCTTCCTTACTTGCTTTCTTTCATCTATCTCATTCTGTTGGTTGATACTTTAATCAAGGTAACTAAAGAAAGAAATGCTCCACAAAAAATGCCAGTACAACACTCATGGGTGATTCTGGGAGAGCTTTAAGAATTAATACAGGCTGCCTTAAGCTGGACTTTTTAATCCCAAACCCAAATCTAGGTTTGTATAGTTTTGAACATATGGAAAAAACAGCTCTGTGCTATATTCACCATCATCTGCTATTCTGAGAGTAAAACCAGGGTTTTGACTACAGTAACTGATAAATGTTCATTACACCGTTCTGCAGTAGATGGAGTATGAGTTACTTTTACACAAAATTTCTAAAGCAATAGACTCCAAGCTGTCCAGTCACTTTCTACTGACACTTCCCATTAAATACATATAACAAAAAGGCATCAGAAAAAACTATTTGTCAAAACCTTTAGGCTGAAGAGAATAAACCTATGCAGTGTTTCTTACTTTGTACACAACCTTCATTTATTTATGCCTCAGGAGCAAAACATGAGAAAAATCAAGATAGGTGTTGAACTGCATGAATAACTGTGATCCAGCATCGCCAGGATACAGGAAAAATTTTCTTCAAGACAGCAATGCCTACAGGTGAACTACAGAAAAAATAGACTTTAAGTTTACATAATGTTCAGACGTCTATAGATGTTGTTTCTCAGAATCTGAGATTTTTAGCTTTCTCTCCCTCTTATATCATTGATGGCTCAAATGCTATCTGACTTTGAGACACAGATGGCTGAAAATATATCTTCCATAGGGTAAAATTCAATATTTTCCAGGGTGTTGCAAAGGAGAAAACCACTGAGGTCTAGTACTAACAACAAAAGCTGGATAAAACTGGGTAACTAATTTATCAGCTTTCAAAAAAAAAAAAAAAAAAAAAAAAGGTTTTTTTTGTGCGCAGGGGGGNGCTGCAGGGGAGGAAGGAGTAAGAAATTCTGAGGAACAGAATATAATCAGAGATTTATTAACACTTATTAATACGTTTATTAACGTATAAAGTCGGAATTCTATATTTCATAGTTTACGTACATTTTCATAATAAGCCTGGGAATCCTCTCTAATTATATGTGGTTTAATTTGTAATGGAGCAGTTTAAAGAGAAAGACAAATAACCCCCCTATAAATAAACACTGGGGACAGGATGTCTCGATATCACAGAAGAGAAATGTTGGGCAGAAGTTTTTAAGGAATGTGACTAGGATGTGCGTAAAACAGTCTGAGATGTAGAGTGGTAAAGAAACATTAAAGTTTGCTCCTTTGAAGGGCTATAAGATGACAAACGCATGAATATTACCAACAGGAACGAGGAGGGAGGATTTATATTAGGTATTTTGAAGTAGAAAGTTTTGCAGAAATGAGAAGGCTGAAAGCAAAACTTAATGCTAAAGTTTTGAGAGAGATGCTGAAAATGTGTATGTATGAAAATCAGCGAGGCAGCTCATGTGTGTCACCATTAGCATGTACATCACTGTTTGCAAGACAGCAATACAGCTTTAAAAGAGTAGAGATCAGAGATTTCAAATAAATACTAATTAATCCTTGAATAGTACTTTGGCCACAGGGACAGATTCCGTGTTACCCCTGCAGACTGGAATATTTCACTATCAGGGTTTCCTCAAGGTCAGGGTTTACAGATATAGTTCCCCCAAACTAACCAAAAACGATTACTGTACAGGACATCTTCAGTCACTCCCTGAGTCCTTTGCTAATGACCGCGTTAACTTATTACCCCAAAAGATCATAACATTGTTTGTTTCTGACACTGTTGTTTCCAATGTGTTCATATTTGACTCTCACCTCTTCTGTCTTTCATCTTAATGATAGCCAAGTTTGAGAAAAGTTCTGGAAGATATTTCATAGCAAAAGTACTAGGATGCAAGGGAAATTGATGGAAAAGAATAAGTAACCTCTATACCAACTCCCCCCTCCCCCCCCCCANCCCCCCCCCAAAAAAAAAAGTCCAGACACAACCCTCCAAACCAAAACTGTTTACATTGATTTTAGTAAGTTATTAATTGAGAATTAGTCTGATGTTTGATATTTCCAGGTTGCTTATCTATGTTGCCAGGAGAACAACGAAACACCAGCTTTTGGTCTTCTCATTCCTTCCGTTACTCAGTCTCTTATTTACTGAAAGATCAGGTACCCCAGCTCTCAGCTCTGCCATTTTTTTTTCAAGGTGGCTCTGTAGAGCTGATCATACACAGAAAGACCTGGAGGAGCAAGTGAAGGAGAGCAGGGTAAAGGTAGAAAACTTCTGCACACCACCAGAACACAAAAAGCTTTGCCTAAAAACGTAGGTAGAGTCCCAGGAGCAAATGGAAAATAATTATTGCTGTTTAATGGTACTGTTACTTCCTCATTGGGATCAGGTATGACAGACACAGGAGGAACCTGCCCTTGGTTTGGATGGATCAAAGCGAGAAGGTTTTGAATCCTCTGATTTATTTGTGTCATCCTAAAACTTGTTCTGGTGCATGAAACTTTTCCTAGTAATTCGACTGTGTGCCTTTCCATGCCTTCTATTTAAAAAAAACATGCATTTTAACCAGCAGACTAGCAAACTGTGTGCTATATTAAAGGAAGAGAGACTAGCAGGAGGCTCAGCTTACATAAAGGTGGAACTTCATATATTAAATAAATACCATACTAATTTTTTCATACTGAATGCTGTTCCCATGCTTTGTGCATTATTTTTTTTTAGAAATTTTAGAAAATCATAAGGAACTGATAAAAGGGTTAGACAGGATCTTAAGAAGATAACACTTTTTCCTAAATCCAATTTCCTAGTGAGCTTGATTCTAATATTCAGGTACATTTCACTCTCCAAGACATCATCCATAGCATTCTTACATGAGGAGGTGTCATATACCAGTCCAAGGAGTCATGAGTGACACTTGGCAGTCTAGCATAAATGTCAGACTGGACACTTAGGTTATCTAGTCTGGAGAAGAGAAGGCTGAGAGGTGACCTTATTGCTCTCTACAACTTGCTGAGGAGGGGAAATGGAAGGGAGGTGCTGGTCTCTTCTCCCTGGTAACCAAGTGAAACTCAAATGACCAGCACAAAGCTGTGCCAGGGGAGGTTCAGATTGGACATTAGGAAAAACTTCTTTACCATGAGGACATTAGGAAAAATTTCTTCACCTCTCTGGAACAGGCTTCCTAGAGAGGTGGTTGTTGCCCCATACCTGTCAGTGTTCAAGAGACATTTGGACAATGGCCTCAATAATATGCTTTAACTTTTGGTTAGCCCTGAAGTGGTCGGGCAGTTAGACTAGATGATCTTTGAAGGTCTCTTCCAACTGAGCTATTCTATTCTGTTCTATTCTGTTCTGTTCTGTTCTATTCTATTCTATTCTATTCTGTTGTGTTCATAACATCCATCATCCACATCCTAGACTGTGCAAGTTTCTTTATTTATGAAAATTCAGGAGTTTGTCACAGCAATTGTATCACTGTTCGAGTACAGCCTGAAGGAATATAATAAGGTAAATTCATTGTATTTGAAGATGAAAGGTTCCAGAAGAAGTGAAAGAGCAGACAATGTAGGTAGCAGTTTTGGACATACCTAGAAAATGGAATGTCTCGTGCAAAAATGCTGTTTGATTTCCACCGTGTGGTTCACAAATAGGATCTGAGGCAAAACCAGCATCCCCTAGGAAAACCTTCCTTGCCTGAAGTTTTAGAAGTCACATTTATTATGCTAAAAGATGCTTTGAGTTCTGACAACATGTATGTGTTGGGGAAGCATATAATCACTAAAGACAGATGAACTTTGGGATCTCACATTTCTCACACATTATTAGTTATTACTTGGAATGTCAGTTGTTCAGCCAAATGGTCATATTTTGTTTGTGTTTTTACCTAACTAGGTCCATATAGTTGCATATTTAAATTGCTAAATCTTAACATAAATCAGGTTCCTTTAAAACTTAAAGTTTTGCTCACCAATAAGCATAGTTAGTAAGGATCTCTTGACCTCAAGAAGTAACCTTGAGAGGTGTCCCAGCCCAAAGGGAGATCACTGCCATGCAGCCCACTCTTTCAGGAAGGAGAGCTCAAATTAGGCTTTCTCTGACTGCTAAATCTATAAGATAAGGTGGTTGGCTCGTAGTCAAACTTGGAATTTCACCACATTGTTTTGACCATTTGATCTAATTCATTATTTCTCCATGAGGGATTTCAATGGACCACCTGTTCTAAGCCTGTACTTCCTTTCTTTGTGGTTATGGCCATGAGCACCTACTTGGTGTTCTATTATTAATGAGCTGTCCCGTTCAGGGAATGGTCATATTTTGGCAATTTCCTACATTTTTGCTTACTGCTTTGTTCATATATTTCTTTATACCATCCACTGTAAATTAAAAAGACAACAAGTTCAAATACACTGCTACATCTCTGTACTTTGTTTAATACAATGAACTTCCAGTAAGCTTCTTATTTTCTAAACAGCAGACAGGAAGCTTTTGTAATATTTTTAATTAACTGCAGTTCCCAGGTCCATGTATAATTCTGACTGATTTATATTCTCTCTGTTTCTATAATATCCGTTTTAAAATAAATGGATGGCCACATCACACAGGATAGCTCATGTGTTCATAAACTCAGACAATCCAAAGAAATATTATCAACTGATAAAAGTCTTGAAGGAAATTAAATGTGAGGAAAGAGAGCTAAAAATGTATAGCTTAGGGAGAAGAACATGAGGAGGTGAGATAAAAGTCTACAAAAAAAACAAAAGTGTGTCAACAATGAAGCAAGAAATAGCAGAGGCACAGGGGTACAAAACTAACCATGTGCATAAAATGGCTTAGGGAAAGATGTAGTCTACACATGGAGGAACAGTTGGGGTTTATTTACATATTGATCGCTGTAAATCCAGACATAATAAATCCAAACATAATCTCCATATAAAATCACACTCTGAAGTTGGTTATAGCAGATTTTTGTGAATTTTCTGGAGTAAAACTGAGAAATAGAGACCAGGAAAGAGAACGATCAATATGCTTGACCTACTTGATCATTTGCCTTCTAATAGCTCTTCTCCTACTGTAAATTATATTAGAGAAACACAAAACTTTACAGGGAACTACCTAAAATTTAAGAGAAAGTGCTGTATTTACTGAAACAAATTAGTATTCCTACTGTGAAAATTCCAGGTTTAACCTCAGCTTTAAATTTATCCAGCCATACAAAGATAAGGAAAGGCATGAGTAAGAGATTGTGTTTCATCTCTCCACCACAGTTATACCTTGTATTACTTGTATCACTTATTAAATCTTCATCATAAGGCAAAAGACTTTTGCACCACCACCTTATTTTTATCACCATCAAGTATACTATATTTTTGAACAAGTTTGTTTTTGTGCAGACTGCATACTTTTTTTGACAAAGAACCCATGCCCTGACTGTTCAGCAGTAACCGTGATATCAGCCATCAGTTAACAACAGACAACAGTATTTCAGTTTCATGGAAAACAAGAACATACATGGGAACTACTAAAAAACATATAATCATTCAAGCAAGCCACTTTCCCAAGAACGGATGCTATTATTCTAGAAAACAAAACCTGCTGAAGGAAACTGGTACGTTGCCAGATCTGGTACTTGGAAAAAAAAAAAAAAAAAAAAAAAAAAAAAAAAAAAAAAGAAGAGCATTTGAAGATTAAGCAACTGTGCAAAATGAGAAAGTCTTCATCCCAGAATCCTGAGGCAACTGCTAGAAAAACTGGGCCAATATTAGCATATGTATTCAGTGCGCTTCTAGAAGCAAGGAGACGTTTAGAAAGATTCAAATGTAACACCTGTCTTTTATACTAGGGAAAATACAAGAATTAAAAAAAAATGCAGATTTAAGACTGGAAGGGTAACAGAGGACACCGTTAAGCCTAGATGGAGCAGGCCAGCTGGACTGTTATGATTTAATTAAGGAGAGTTTGACTCTGTGGGATTCACACATGGGAGATTATTCCTATCAAATCTGACAGAATATTTCACAGTGGTAACAAATATCACAGAAGGAAACTGTGGACATAAAACTGATTTGACACAGTACTGCATACTGTTAAATTAGAAAACGTAATTATTAAGCAATATACAGCACGAAAAGCTTACAAAAGGAAAAATCTGGCTTTGAAATTAAGTATATGAAATCAAAAGATAAAATGTAGATCAAATTTTAATTGGTTCAGCTTCATCACATTAAATGTATCTGCCTACACCCAATATCTTTTGATCAACTAACCATAGAAGCATAATACACCACTCTCACTCAGTTTAACTAAATTCCCATGATTTTCTGCCTCATCTTCTACTTAAAAGGGTGTAAACTGTACACTGTCTAAATGTGACTAATACTTTATTTCATTCTGGTCTTGTCTTTTCCTCCTGGGAGCTCACTGTTGAGCTGCTCTATCAGAAACCAGTTTTCCTATCATTCCCAGAGCCACAGAATGGACAAGGTTAGAAGGTACCCTCTGGAGATCATCACTTTCAATCTCCCCCCTCCTCAAAGCAGGGTCAGCCAAAACAGGTTGCTCAGGCTCTCGGCGAGTGGGCTTTGAATATCTCCAGGAATGGAGACTCCACAGCCTGTCTGATCAACCTATTCCAATGGTCAATTACCCCTACAGTATAGAAGAGTTTTTTCTTATGTCTAGAACAGAATTTCTAAGCCTTCTCCTTTCCAGGGTGAGCTCTGTCAGCATTCTGAGCCTCTCCTCATACTGGTCTCCAGTGAGTCTTCCTACCTCTGGACACAACCCTTTGATCTTGGCGGTTCAGCCAGTTTTCAGTCCAATTCTGCGTCCACTTATTTAGGCCAGACTTTATCAGTTTGTAGGAACGTTATAGGCGATAGCGCTGAAAGCCTTAGTAAAGTCAATGTAAACAACATCCACCACTCTTCCCTCATCCAGTGAGCTAGTCATCTCGTTGTAGAAGGTTATCAGATTGGGCAGGCATGATCTCCCCTTCATAAATCCATGCTTACTACCCCCAGTCACCTTCTTGCCCTTCACACGTTTCAAAGTGGTTTTCAGGATTCTTTGCTGCACCATGTTCCCAGGGGTCGAAGTGAGTCTGACAGGCTGTAGTTCTGTAGCTCCTCCTTGCCTGCCTTGAAGATACTGGTAATATTTGCTTTCTTCTGGTTCTCAGGAAACCCCCTTAAACACCATGACTTTCCAAAGAATGAGAATGGCCTTATAGTGACGTCAGCCAGCTCCCTCAGCACTTGTAGGTGCATCTCAGCAGGTTCCATGAACTTGTGTATATCCTGTTTGTTTAAATGTTCCCTACTCTGATCCTCTTCCACCAAGAGTAAGTCTTTATTGCTCCAGGCTTTCCTACCAGTGTCAGAGACCTGAGATTCCTCAAGGCAAATCTTACTGTTAAAGACCAAGGCAAAGAAGGCATTGAGTACCTTGGCCTTCTCCTTGTTCTTTGTCTCCATCTCACCACGTCATTCAGCAGCAGACCCACATTTTCCGAGCCTTCCTTTTGCGGCTGATATACCCGTAAAAGCCTGTTGTCTTTCCCATCCCTTACCACATTCAACTCCAGATGGGCTTTGGTTTTCCGAATTCCATCCTTGCACACTTGGACAGTGACTTTGCATTCCTCTGGGATGACCTGTCCCTTCTTTCACCTTTTGTATGCTTCTTTTTTATGCTTGAGTTATGGCAGGAGCTCCTTGGTTCATCTATGTAAGCCTTCCGCTAGCTCTGTTTGATTTTCTACACATAGGGGTGTACCATTCTGGAGCCTGGAGAAGGTAAAACTTGGAAATCTCCTGCACTCCTCTGCATGACTACCTTCTATGGGATTGTTACAACCAGGTCCCAGAACAGGCCAAAGCCTGCCCTTTTGAACCATAGGGTTGAGAGCCTGCTACCTGCCCAGTTCCCTTCTTTCAGAATCCTTAACTCCACCATTGTGTCATCCCTAAAGCTAAGGCTACCACAGCCTTCACACCCCAGACCAGTTCCTCCTTGTTTGTAAGTATCTGGTCCAGCAAAGAACTTCCTCTCCTCGATTCCTCAATCATCTGTATCAGGCAATTGTCACTAGTGCACTCCAGAAACATCCTGGTTTGCCTGTGTCCTGTTCTGTTGCCTTTCCAGCAAATATCAGAGTGGATCAACACCCCCATGAGAAATCTGTGAGCTTAAATGTTACTTTTTCTGGACATTGTTCCTTATACCTTAGTCAAGTATCATAACTGTCCCAGCTGGGGGGAAAGGACATACAGTAATACATCACTACAGTAGGAATATACTAGTAGTTAGTCAAGGAGGCACAATTTCTTCAATGAAACCACAGACAATAAAAAACCTTTCTGCTTTATCTTTGCAGTTCTGTTGTGTGGCACAGAGAGGAAATAAGTCAGTATATTCCATTCACTTTTTCAGGATGGTGAATATGTCAGGACTTAACAGAAGGGAATGCATCCCATGCTCAGCTGAATGCAAGGACTTAATTTTAACCTAAAAGACTGCTAATTTGTAGGTCCTTTCCAACTGAACTATTTTATTCTATTCTAAACTTTGGTGAGTTTTGCCCCTAAGGTGTACTTTAGACAACACTGAAGTTATTTGTGCTAGTCCAAAAAGTGTTTCTAGATTAAAGTTTGTTAAGGTTGAAGGAACACGGGCAGTCAGCCTAGATAAAATCAACCAAATAACACAGAATGTTAAAGAATATCATTTATTTTAACAACAGTAATGTTTACAGAAACATAATCTGTTGCAGAGATCATTTTAAAATAGCCTAATATTTTGAAGGAAATTAAATGCTGGCTTTGACAGTTATCTGTTCTGAAGATCAGAGCTGGGGCCATATATTGATTCTCTGTAATAACATTCTGATTTCAGAATGCAGAATTAGAGCTTTCTGTCTGGCAGCAAGAAAGCAACATTCATCTCTGTCAGGCTGGTATTGTGGTCATTTCATAGACCAAAGAAAGATAGCAGGCTCCTTACTAAGAAAATGTAATAACAATGTACACACTTAAAGTAATGCTTGGAAAGTTTAGCCCCATATATACTGTAACACATTTTTAAAATCAAATGTTAGTGTCTCATTTAATTATCTGCTTTGTGGGGTACATATGTGTGAAAGCTGCATTGCATCGCTTACCTGCATCGTATAACCCTATCCCAGTATTTTGCCTTGGGGAAGAAAATGCATAAATCCCCTTTCCAAAGTGATCTGTGAATGGAGGGAGGAAGCCAGAAGAGGAACACTTCTATACAACAGTACTGTGGTGTACTTCTACAAATGCCTCCAGCTGATGATTAGTCCTGGACTATTTATGTATATAGAAGTACAGCTATTGCTCAACAGACCTGAAGAGAGGATTGTGCAGTACTCAGTAAAGGCTCAAAAGCAAATCCCACAATTGTTTGATGCTGAGGACACCAAACTGGACATGTTTTCCTTCATGGCTACCATGGACCATATCACCCACCCCACCAGGGAAAACAGTCAGCCACAGCTTTCTAGTTGCACTAGTGCACCAAAACTGAGTCTTGAGCTCTGAAAAGAACTGCTTATTGGGAGGTAGATATATTGGACATAGGCTGTGAGTGTGAGACAATTAGAATTTGGTTGTTTTTTTTTTTTTTTTTTCCTCCCCAGGTCTAATCCCTAAAGAAAGTTTTATCTCTCAGCTAGATAGCATAATACCTCTCAGTTCTGCTAGTATTTCAACATCTCTGAGCACTTTAAAAGCTGTGTAAACCTTCCCCAGTCAGTATCTCACCGTAGCATATGTTATTCTGGAAACTTCCTGGAGCACAGACACAGCTCAGTTAGCACTGGAATAGTTTTACCAAGACAAGCCAGGGCTCCCCTGGGGGTCCAGTATAGGGTTCTACCTCAGGCTTATCTTCAGAAATGGCAAACGAGTCAGCACTGCCCCATCCCAAAGTCATACCATTTGTACTCTGCTCAGAAATATGCAGTTCCTCAGACCCTCGCCATTTCTGGGTCCTTCTCATTACTGCTCTTCCTGACATCTGTGTTGTGACATATGCCGTGGAGTTCAAATGCAGATGTGAAAAAAACACATCTGACCACATCATCTCTCCTTGCATAGTCTACCTGATATCTCTCATACTGTTCTCTACAGTGGCCTATGCCCAGAACAATAGCAGTCAGAACCTTTCACTTGTCCAAAATGCCTTGATGCCTCAGTTGGATATCTAGAACATTTATAAAGCCACCTCCTTCCTCTCCTTTACTTAAAGGAGCCTAGGTGTGCCTTTGTATATGGAACTGAAAGGCACCAACTTTTCTGACATCTAGTCAGTTATCATACATGGAGACTGAGTTTGTGATGACTGGTGCCCCAGAAAGCAGTAAGTTCAACCTAAAGGTAGGCTTCAGTGAATTGAAACTAAGATTCAACTCTTTCAGCTCTTAAACAAAATAAAACTACAGTGAACCATCAAAAGGAAGGAAGACTTAGGCTTCTTTGAGTAGGAACAAAATGCCCTTGAGCAACAAAAAGATTCAAAGTGAAGGAGGCATCAGCAGAACAAAATGATTCACAAGTGACAGACACTGTGAACTGTGCAGTAAAAGGTGCTTATTGTGCACAGGAGCATCCAATTACATGAGCACCAGTGTGCTTGGCTTTAGCCCACTGTGCTGTCACCTGTGATTACAAGGAACTGAAGTGACAGTGAATGTATAGGGAAATCCCAGGCTGCTCTGACAAAGAAAGAAGGAACATAAAGGAGGGGCTTGTGCCATGAAGAGTGGTTACCCAGTAGATTTTCTGTCCTTCACATAGAAGTATAATTCCTAATACCATCTCCTGCTGGCAATGATCCTGATTTGGCTCTTGACATTTACAGTTAGCAGTCAAAAATGGGAAATCTCATACAATTACTGCAAGGATTAAACTCCTTAAAATCTCTCTGGTTTAGCAACCTAGCTTTGAAAATGGCTATGTGATCTTAAGCTTACACTGTACATAGTCCATCCCAATTCCTGTGGTGAGTGACATCTTTTTTTTGGAGGAGACAAACAGGGATCTGTTATCTCTTACTGTTCTTTCCCTTCATCTGCCTGTTCATCTGCCATCCACACCTTCAATCTCCTGTCAAAATGTGCCTTCCCTTTGTTATAGCATTAAAGTTTCTGGCCTGTTTTCTCGGTTGCTCTTAGATGCTTTTCCCATTCTTCCAAAAGGGAGATATTTCCATAAGGAAGAGCTGAAGCCTATTTCCCAAACACACTTCTGCTGCTTTCGCCTGTGATGTGTAACAATTCTGACAGAAACCTCTAGGTAACATGGTCTTTCTACTTTCCAAATTAATTTTCTATTTCAAATCCATTCCTGACTAAAGAAAAATGCATCTCTTCACATATACTTCCCAACCTATAGGACATCTCTGATAACATTCTTCTGCTCTTTTTCCTCCAGAAAAAGCTTTGTGAATATTTGTGCCTGGCATCATCTTCTTCTTCCCCAGCATACTTTCTTTTCCTGATGCCATGTGGACCAACAGTAACTTTTAATGCCCTATCGGTGCAACTCCAACCTCTTCTTCCTCTTCTGCTTCCCACCCTCCCCTCAACTTTCAACCTGACACTTAACATTTTTATGCTTGAGTTTGCAGATAAATGTTATAAAGCAACCTGGTTACACCCTAGAAATGGTTTAGATTAAATCACAATAACATTCATAAGTGATTGACTGAGGAGAAATTCAGAGTTTAAACTATGGTTTACTGTCAATATGTGATGACATTCCATATATATACTCCTACAGAAGTCTGTCATGGATCCAACTCTATAAAACTGTTTCACTAACACTGTGTCTGTTACAGTAATGCACACTAAATCTTAGCTAATGCCAAACTGGAAAAGCAAAAAAAGCAAAGCTTTGGGGAATTCAAAAGAACCTGGACAATTTAGGAATAAGTCTAAAATAAGACAAAATTTCATAACAATGTGTTCAAAACTGTAAGGTCTGGAAGATGAAAGCAGATATAGCAGAGCAAAATGGGGAAATAAAGGGGTAGGCAGTGCTGCAGAAAATGTCTGGGGTTATAGTGGTTCACAGACTATGAAATACCACTTTCCAAAAAAAAAAAATTAAAAATAAAAGAAAATATATCCCAGAATGAAATTTTCCTTATCAGAAATGTAATATGTAAGACAAGGGAGGCAATTATTCTGCTCTACTTGTTACTAGTAAGAGCTTCGTGCTTTTGGAACAGCATTTAAAGAAGCCTGGGAATAATAGAGAGTATCCAGAGAGCAAGAAAAATAAGATTTTTCTAAAAGCTACAATATTTAAAGAAGGGATGAAAGAACTGGAATGATTTAAATGATAAATAAGGAGGTTGAGAGAAGGGCAGAAGAGTCTTCCAGTTTCTCAGAGGTTATTACAACAAAGACAGTGATCAATTGTTCTCCACGTCCTCTGGAGGAGGGCAAGAAGTAATCAGCTTAACTTGCAGCAAGGAGGATTTAGGTTACACACCAGAAGAAGCTTGCTGTTATAAGGACAGTTAAGGTCTGGATCAGGCTATGTGGGGAGGTAGTAGGATCCCTTCAATACAGAGTTTTAAGAACAATTTTGGCTGATGTGTCAGGGAAAGGAGCTACCCATATTTCATGTTTCAAGTGAGGTGGAAGATCTTTTGGTCATCTCTTGCATCTTTGAAATAATTTTACCACTGCATGTACACATACTCTAAGCAATGATACTGGACTAGATTGAGTATGCATCCAGCCTCACACTGCTGAGCATTTTGTTTGCAGAGTTAACAGAAATTCTTGTGGGAATCTTGCTACAGTGTTTGGTAAATGATATCGAGTGTATTCCAGTCATCTTTGATGTAACAGGCTATTAACACACATTGACAAGGATCATTAACAGTATTTATTAGTAACAAGTATTTGATGACAATGTTTCATTACAAACTAGAGATGAGTATTAAAGTCATTTATTTCAGGGCAGACCCTGCTAGAGCAGTCAATGACTTTGTAAACAGATTGCTACAGTATCTTTGACACTGGACTTCTCAGATTTCCCAAATTCATGTGGGAAATAATACCCACAGAGAGTACATCATACCTATATTTCGAAGTTCAACATTTTCACATTTGTAAATTTCAAGCTAATGATTATTATATATAAAACTCAGTTGTTTGTGTCTTGTTAACCCTGGAAATCTTCATTATCGCCACGTGACACTGAGTGAATTCTTACTTAATGAGCTGCTGTGACACATAGCCACCTTTTCAAATTGGGGGAAACAAATAAGACAAGAGGCAACATTAGTCTCTCAACATGTAATGTGGCTAGTGGATTTTATTAGACTGAGTTTAAGAGCTTTTGGTTTTGCAGAGGAATAAGGCATTTTGTAGATTTTTAAGGATACTGTTTGCTGGGTTCTTGTTTCCAAAATTTTATAAGTGTCTAGTCATCCAGGAAAGTGCTTTGAATAAACTCAATTTAAATAAACAGATAAATAATCTGCTTGTATTGAGCTGTGAAAATGACTTTGTCATCTTTAATTTTAATAATTTTCACTTGCCCATTTGTGGGACTTCCATTTTGTGACTGCCAGTAGCAAGCAGATTTTGAATTAAAAACTGTAGAATTAACAACTGCTTCAACTCCTTTCAAAACACCAGTACTTGCTTCAGTGCACTTCAGATGACTTATTTTAACAGGTAACCAGTGATGCACTGGTTACCAGTTAAACCAGTTAAAGGTGAGAGGACTGTACTTCCAACTAACACACGATCTTGCAAACACAGGACAAAAATTGGGCAATGGTGTGCAAGAAATAATGGCTGTCAAATGCTGTTACAACATCATAGAGATGTGAGAAGAGCTTGTCTACATAGAGTTAATTAGATAACTACTTATTATAATACAGATCTGTTAAAAAAAATATATATATTAAGCAAAGTAATCTGAACAGAAGTTACATGATAAGTCAGCCTAGAAGAACAGGCTGGCCCAAACACAAGCCAACTCTGTTGCTGCAGTAATTCATGACTAGTGAACTCAGAAGTTTGTATATGGAACTCCATTACTTTAAGCTTGTGAGAAGAATAGTCTATCCCGTCAGGTGCTCCCAAAGACCCCAGATAACTACTAAGAGCAACATAAATCAAAGTGCTTTTTTCCATGCCACTAGAACAACAGAAAAATAAAAAAGTGACACCTCAAAGACCACCAGCAAATACAAGCTGTTTATAAAAACTCTGGGGACTGCCTGTGCATTGTTCTGGGTCTAAATATGAAATGATTCTTTGTTAATTCTGAACTAGCCAGTCCCTTTTTTACATCAAGAAACAATGTTTGAATCCAAAAGTTTTCAGCTTTCAACTGGCATTTGAGATTATTCATTCAGATTAAAAGCAGCAGCACCTCAGGAGTAGGAATTGGGTAGGTTGGGATGTGTGCGCTCTTACTCTTCCATGATAACAGGATTGAGTTCCATAATTGGGTGATAGGACCAGAAGTCTGCACAGGCCTCAAGGAATCCACCTCATTATTCCTGGAGAGAGCAGGCTGCTGTGCTACACTTCAGGAGCTGGAATTGTTTAGAGACTCCAAAGACACACTACTGGCCTGATAACAGCAGGGGAAAGAGAATGGGGCAAAAAGTGTTCTGATAGTATTTGTACTCTTTCTTCATCTGTATCTTCATGTGGCGTTTATCCTAATTTAGATTTTAAGCCTAAGGAGGCACATTGCTTTATGTTCCCAAGTTGTATATCAAGTCAGGGAGCTGGAATATATACAAAAGAGCATCCCTTTTTTCATTGAGTCAGCGGTACATGGTTGGTGTAAAACACCTGTGTTTACAATGTGCCTTTAACCTGTCTGTGATCTGTAGAAGAATACATCCCTAGAGTCTTTTCTAGTCCTTGAATTCCAGCACCTGTCACTTTAAATTTATTTATCCCCTTGTCTGGAAGCTATTTTAGTGCAAATGCAAGCACATGTGCTCTGAGCAAGACTCCAAAGAGCAGCAAGCATGACAGGTACACACCTAAATATGTGCATTATCTTCTTTCAGCAGTCTAGAAAACAATGGCAAATATTTTCCCTTTAATGTATTTTGTTAATCCATGGCCTGGTGCCGTAATCCTTTTCCTCACCATTTCCCAATCATCCCCTAAGGACTAAAGCATTGGTCACAGCAGCTTAACCAAGATTGAGGTGGTGTTGGGCTCAGTAGCCAAAAGATCCTGGAGTCACATTGCCCAATTTCTGTTTTTCTCATCAATCCTCAAATGTGTTGTACTTTCCTGTCTCCCCTTAGGGTGCAGATACCTGCAACAACTTCTCTAGCACTTTTACTGTGCCCATTTGTCCTATACTACGAGCTCATGACTGCTAGTAGAGACTGAATTTAATTCCATTAGTAATCCTCTTACTTTACCAGTACAAATTGCATTGCCATCAGACCTCGCTCTCCAGAATGATTACCTATTAACCTTCTCATCAATTTCCATTGAAACCTGCACCTCATACACTGGTATCGTGCTCAGATGGGGTCCACATAGAAAAAAAACTTAAGGAGGAGGGAGACTGGGAACACCAGTTTTAGCAGGAAAAAAAATTTTGCATAACACATTTACTGTGGACATATTCGTAACTAATCAATATCTAACCCCAGAAACTGGGTTGCTTGGAGAAGATTAAGAATAGCAAATGAGTCACCTTGGTGGGATTTCTTATGTTGTTTAAGACAAGATTCTAGTAGCTTCCCCTGAGAGGACACAGAAGAGAAACTTCTGGTGAGTCGAGCTTTCAGGAGCAGATATCTCTAATAGCTAAAGGGTGAGATTCCCCCATCAAACTGGGAATGTTCACAGTGCAGACTGTCACCTTTGAGCTAGTTGTCTGTGCTCTCTTTACAAAGAGACAGAAATAGGGCTTTCAAGGGTCACCTCATCTCGCTCAAAGATAGGACAAATGACTAGAATTTCAGAAGAGTTTATTTCACTCCACTGAATATGAGAGGAGACTCAAAAATTAGATCAGATGCACGTATCTGTGCTGCAGACTTTCCAGATTAGGTGAGATGAGTCCCACTGCATTTTCTAAATCTTGCCTATTCATTTCTCAGTTGTCTTTTGTAATATGTAATATATAAATGTTAGATATAATATTAAATTAGATATTTGATTCTTTCACTACTGAGCATAAAACACCTTACTAGACTCCTTACTATGCTGCAGCTGAATACACCTGTACTAATCAGGGAACTAGAGACTACTGTGATGGGAGTTTTTAGAACACAGATAAATAAGGGAAGCTTTAAACTCTAAATTTAACTCCTCATGACTTGTCTGATGTTAACAACACACATAGCTAGTATTTGTTGGTACTTTATTAGTAATCATCACCACATAGTCAAAGGAGTTATTTTAACAATCTTACTCTAAATTAGCTTTGAATGTACATGGAGAGCCATATAGTTAGGGCCGAGGGCCCTGTCCTTGATAACCTTAGTCCTTTAGGCAAAGGTGGCCAGATGGTCAGTTTTGAGAACCCTTCAACAGGGGAAGCTGGGATCAAAGAGGAAAATTTTTTTTGTTTATGACCCCCATAGTCCATGTCTTCTTTTATGTTTCAGTCTCTAGCCAATTCTTAGCCATTAACTTCTGCACTGCAGGATGCTGTGGGGTATTACTTTCCCAGGCTGCTATGTGTGTGTTGGTCTGCTGCTTTTTGTTTTGTGGTTTATTTTTCATCTTTTATTTGTATGTTTGTTTTTCTTTAAACTCTCTTGAAAAAAAACTGCTGTTTCACCACCACCCCCTCGAAGCAAAAGCAATCTTTTTACAGCTCTCCAACACAATCTGTGTCAGTAGCTGATCACCTGCAAGTGGTCAAGCCATTGCTGGAGGCTCTGTTTCAACATGCACCCATATTTTCCAAGGCCTTCACTGCTATTCCATGTTTAAATTGTTTATATAACAAAAGATGCTAGATCAAGCTTGCTTTCACCCAGGAAGTTCTTGTAACAAGCTGTTAACAAGCCTCATAAGTAAGACTGCAGTCTGGCACAGTTAGCATAAAGCCTGAGGCCTCTTCCTAGCAATGGCAAAACTACTTTTACTAGGACACCGGGTAGAAAAATGGTTTTATACACACACACACACACACACACACACACACTAGTTATGCAATATGAGTGTGTTTACGTTTGAATTCAAAACAAGCTGGTATCCTGCTTATTGAGCTTCTACTTCCATGAGTGCAACTGACCTCTGATAGGGCTACAGAATCCTTCATCGTCACGTTTTGAAAGCTTTATCTTCTCTAGAAACAGCAGTCTCATCTACCTTGTCCAAAAATAGAAGTACTTATTACAGTAAGGAAGAATTAGTAGCCTTATTCACAATTTACATGACTTTATCTTTCATACTGCCCTGTCTGGAAGAAGTTTACAGTGTTTTTTCAGTGAGACTTGTATGTTTGCTTTTTCATAAGCATAAAAACTTAATGTGTGATAAAAAGGAACCATTACAGAAAAGAAAAAAAAAAAACTACTCTGAAAAGTCTGAGAACAACTAACTGTGAATATTACAGGTTTCAATAGCATAGTTTCACATCTATAATTTAGAATAAAATTGTTTAGCACAATTTGCAACACTGGGGATTATACAAGCAAGCCTAAAAGTTTACATATCAGAAAACAGTGGATTTTCTTTTAGAACAAGTATTCAGAAACAGCTGAGATTTCTTACATGGTGCTAATCAGAAAAAAAAACACAAAACTCAAAATACAGTGTTCAGACTCTAGACCAGTGTCCAGCTATGTTAGGTCCCATGTTATACAAGCCCTTTTGAAATCTGTCATAATGAGACAAAGCAGCTGATTTCTTGAACGAAATAACTTCTGCATAATAAGGACCATGACTAACATCAAATATTACTTGACATTTTAGCAATTTCTTGAGCTATTCTTTGCATAACCTTAGCCAGTTAAGTAGTTGGTTACATGATCTGAAGTGTTCCTACACATACACACGACTCTGATCCTTCAAAAGAGAAGAACAGGCACCTCCAAGTTGTAACCCACCTCTTCTAAAAGCACTCAGACGAATTGCCTTTCAGGAATGCTGTTCTTTTTTGTTGACTGTAGAGACATCCTGGTCAAGTGGCTTTGAATAAACTTGTGGCATTGAATAAACAACAAAAAAAATAGCTTTCATGGAACAGCTTGGGTTGGAAGTGACCTTAAAGATCATCTGGTTCCAACCCCCTTGCCATAGGCAGGGATGCCACTCACTACATCAGGTTGGCCAGGGCCCCATCCAACCTGGCCTTGAACACTTCCAGGGATGGGGCATCCACAGCTTCTCTGGGCAGCCTATTCCAGTGCCTCACCACCCTCACAGTGAAGAACTTCTTCCTGATGTCTAATCTAAGTCTATCCTCTTTTAGTTTAAAATCATTGCCCCTTGTACTATCGTCATCTACCCAAGTAAACAGTCCCTCTCCATCCTTTTCATAAGACCCCTTTAAGTATTGAAAGGCCACAATGGGGTCTCCTCAGAGCCTTCTCTTCTCCAGGTTGAACAACCCCAGCTCTCTCAGCCTTTCTTTATAGGAGAAAGCAGAAAGCTTTAAGTAACTATTTCACTTTTGGATGGCTATAACTTGAAACAAGAAATCCTGGCTTTCACAGACTGATACTTCTGTAATTATTTTTAACTGCTGGATTGTTTTTAACAGCTTACCATACATAATATATCTAGCCTTAGGGATGCTACCAGATTTTCAGGCAACAATCGGTTTCAGATCTGTACAGAACAAAATTTTTTCTGCTCTTTTTTTGAAAGATTTTTTACCAGTAAGTACCACAGACAGTTTGATGGCTTTAAAATTCTTAGAACTAAAGTTTCTACCATTTCCTTTTTCACTTCAGACTCTACTATGTCCTTCAGGCAAGGAACCAAGCTATCCCTTATCTCTATAGGCTGAATCAAACTGGGTGTTTCCAAGCTGAAACATTTTAATTAATTGGTATCAGTGCAAGCACCTGTTGCTCAGCTGTTTATCCCATTGTCTTTGGAGTTATTCTCCCAGCCCACGTACTTTTAGATTTTACATGTCTTCTCTGCAATATTTCTACCAGACTTAAAGAGAATAGGTAAAACTAAACACTCATTTTCTTTAAAAAAGAGATTCCCTAAGCTTTGATGAAAACTCTTTCTTCTTTTAAATTCTTTTTTTCCCCCTCCATAAAAACAAACAAACAAACAAACATATGTTTCAAATGCAAAAATCCTTCTCCCTTGTTGCAGTCTAGAGCTGCCACTTGCCCCAAAAGCAAGAGCGAAGGCAGAGATGCACCTTCTGCTCACTCATTTCCTTACACCATGAAAAGCAAGGCCTGCTTAGGACTAAGACTGCAAAGTAAGGCCTGCAAGTGGCTGGTGCTCTAGAGACTGATTCAGTCTGAACCTTTCCTGAGGTCACATCCTGCTCTGACATTGCTGATCTAGAAAGGTATATGGAGACTTGAATATGATGTGATAACATTTTCTTTCTTCCCTCTCTTTCTTTCTTTCTGTTTTTTTTTTTTTTTCAAGGTACAAATAATAAACCTAACCACTTATAAATAGTGATTTCAGAGCCTAAACACTTGCAAGTACTTGCCTTTTTTAAGAGGAGCAAACAAATCAATGTGATGCATTTGTTTACCAGAAACAGGGAGGGAAAGAGAAGGGAAATATTTAAGCATCTTCCTAATATTTAATTCTATAGCAACCCCGACAGTTAATATTAAATTAGGAGTTTATCCTTATAGCACAGCAAATGATGATATAGACTTACATGCACACAAATTAACTCCCAAGCATTTACGGTTGACAGCACACAAACTCTAACAGAAAAACATGTTACTGGGCAAAAGTGAATTTAAAAACAAAAATGCAGATAGAACAGAAATTTAAACACTCCCCAAAACTGAATAAGCATCTTCTCTAATTTTCCAGCTATAAATGTATGCTTCCATTGTCACTTATTAGGTTAATAGTCTTGATTGGAGCAGGTTTGGATCAGGTGGTGATGTTGCAGCACTGATTGTCCTTTAGACTTTGTGCTGCCCATCATTGGGTAATGTCTATTAGATGTTTAAACGACCGTTGTCTCCTATTGTTATGTACTGTGCAATGTGGTCCCTAGTAGTTTAAGATTAAAGCTAGAAAGTGAGAGGTGGAAAATGAAAGCCAATTAAAGCAGCAGTGTCCCACCCCAAATCCAACACAACAGACCTATCAGGTACTCGGTGTGCCCTGAGGACTGGGGCACTTTGGATGCAGAGGTGAAAGCCCCAGAGCCTGGGGGTGGAGGTTGCAGAGCTGAAAGTGAAAAGCGGGCTGCAGTGATGTAAAGAAAAGGCTTCAGACCTGCAAATACCAGTAAGTTCCAATTACAGCAGTGAAAGCACTGTCAGCAAATCTTTGCTCTCTTTGTTTATTTTGGAAGTTATCAATGTTTGAACTTCAACCTACCATGAGCAGAATTACAAATAAATATTTTGTGGAGCTATTAGGTTCTTAAGACATAGAGCCTTCAAACTTCTATTCAGTTGGTGTTTTCTTCTCTCTCTCTCTCTCTCTCTCTCTCTCTCTTTTTTGTGTGTGTGTGTGTGTGGCCAAATTACTCTTTCACATTTTTTTAAAAAGAATTTTTTCCACTTCCTCTACTCTTGAGGTTTGACAAGGAATAACCTTCTTTCCTGGTCTGAAATGTATTAAACTGTCCATTAGAAGAAGCTCAGCTGCCCTTCAAATGACAAATTCAATTGTAAAATAATGTATTATCTTTTAAAAAATGGCATGAGTGAGAAGTGCACTAGATAAAGGATTAAATTTTGTAGTCTCAAAATAGAGAAACTGGATTAATAAGAAACAAGATTTCTAACCTGGATCAAAACAATGTGCTCAACTGAGCAGTACTTTTGCTCTCAATGGTATTCAATTTCCAGATCAGCTGTTCTGAACAATAGCAACAACAAAAAATCGTTAAATGTTTTAAAAAATGGGGTTTTGTTGTTCAGGATGGGATCTCCCACACAATGCACACTGGCAGTGTATATTCAGGGGGACAACCTGGTATTTTCCAAAAGTCTTGGATTTCTTAAGCAAGAGGCTCCGTACACTTGCCAGTTACAGACCATTTCTCTAACAGTGCATGCCTGTGCAACTGCCCATTTCCATGTAAGACCTGGACTGGGCACTGCCCATAGCAACAGCATACAAAGAGCAGACACTTTGTTATTAATGTTGTTTGGGTGGAAAAGAAGTAGTGCCTGCTAATGCCTCGAGTCCACATGCTTCTTCTCAGCCACTTCCACAGTGAGCCATTATGATCTTCTATTAGCAGAAAAAAAGACGGTGATCTGATCAGAGTGACCTGGCTGGACATATTTCAGGAAGATGCCCATCTATGTGACTGTGGCAGGAAATGTCTTGTAACTGACTGAAAATGTCACTGAATGAGAAAAGCAGTGTATGCAATGCACTGTTTTCAAAACATACCACCAAAGGCAAACTTGTTCACAGATTCTATCATGGCATGTTACTTTTTTTGTTAAAAAAATAGAGGCTGATGAAAGACTTTGTTCCATTTGCCTATTGCATGTTCAACATTCCTATTTTATTTCTGTTATTCTGCTTGTCTTTGTCACACAGAAGACAATCTTGACAGCATGTCTATATTTTGAAGAGGCTGTCCTAAGCCATGAGCCAGTCAGAGAAAAGTGAACTGTCACATCTCAAAGAACTGAAAATGGTGAAATGGACTAGTCATAGTTCAAAAATCAATATCTTTAACTCTTTAATTTTTATACACATTTACAGAAAAGTTTGCTGATATCTTATCTGTAACTCCTTCCTACTTCTTTTCATGTGTCAAAAGTTCTAGTTCTTCTCTAATCATTTTTGACACTTTCTATGAGGTTATTTTCTGTGAATAGGACAATAAGAGGTCTTGGGGAAAAAAGGAAAAAGAAAAAAGTATGTCATGTATGTAATTTAATATTAAAGCAAACAGTTCAGAAGCACTCTACTGATTATATAAGTAATTGAAAATGAAGCTACTGCAAATTTCCCAGTCTTTTGCACGAGGGACTTGAGATACTTGAAAGAGGGATTTAGGATTCTTTGCAGCAACACATACATGGCCTTGATTATTGTGACATTTCCCTACATCCACCAAACTGCATTAGGCAGAGGCATTATATTGAATATCACACTTCATAGTGACCTGACTGAAACATTTCAGTAGAATCAGAGCTTCAGTACACCCCACTGTCAATATAAGGGTAACTGCTTGTGAGATAAGAAGCAAGCCCTGAGAGGCTGTGAGAGCTTCATTCTACAGAGCCTTGAAGGGGATGAGAAACTGCTACATAAGTATCTGTCAAAAAATGACTCTAAGAAATGAGAACATTTCTAGAGAGGTTTTTAATGTCTATGTATTTTCACTGACTAGTGTTATTTTATTAAAGTGTTGTCCTAGAACCTTCACTGAAATGGTTGCTCTACTATGTTAATTACAAAAAGATCCCTGCTGTGATAAGATTACAGTCAAACATAGAAATCACAACAAGTGAGCAAGAGTTAACATCTGTTTATATTTTTGCATGTGTAAATCAACCTGGAGTTGATGGTAGGTGAGATAGATATTTTCATTCAAGAGCAATACAAGAATTGGCTCAGAGCCCTTCTGAGATTGATTATTTTCACACCTCTTAGAACCCTGGGGAGAGACCAGTGAAAGAGGCCAAATGGCATGAGCCAAAATTTTGGGCAAAGGGCCAGGAAAAATTTGGGAAAGACTGGTATTGCGTGCAAATAGGAAAGAATATAGGTATGGTTTTATGAAAAATAGGTCTTGTCAAATAAATGTAATACAATTTTTAATGGATCATCAACCTGATTTATAAAGAAAACTGTGCTTAAAAAAAAATGGCAAATTTGTTTACCTTATTCTTACACAACACTGATCATATATCATAAAGCCATAAATTGTCTATGAAATCCCTTACAACAGACAAAATGAAGCAAGTAAGTGTAAAGAGGAACCTCTCATCCATGAAGGATCTTGCTCTCGGAGTCTCTAGGGGATTTCTTCTTCACCAAATGCTGTTAAAATAATGATGTGGAAGAAAATACAAAATTATTTAAGGAAAAATACGTAGGCAGCACATATTATTGGAATAGAAAATAAGACACTGAGGTCAGTTATACAGACTAATCTGAACTTGTTTGGAAGGTGGAGACACATTTATTTTGCCACATCCAAAGACATGATCTTACATGATCATGAGTGTAGGTCATGTGTCTGACTAGAGTCGTCATATGTGTAATTGCCACATACTGAAAAGAGCTTTGAGCTAGTAAATGAACCAGTTCCATTAGGAGCTTGTGCTCTCTATGTCAGCTAGCACTGTCCCTGGATGTATAAGCGCTGGCAATGCATGTCAGAGAAGGACTGGGACAGCTGGTTGATGGAGGTTGGGTGTATTTCCTTTCTCATTCTGTTGGTCCTTGGTCCACTCACCTTTATAAAAGGCTAAAAACCTGTGAACCATCAGTTACCAGAAAAGAAGGTACGGAGCTTTTCAAAACAATTTTCTGAAACAGAGCTTGGGTTAGGTGGCTGGGTAGGAGAGCAGAAGAGAAGCAGTCATGAGAGGCCTAGGCAGGAAGAATTTGGACAGTCTCTTCACTTTGAAGTAATATCCAGTCATGGGCACAAACACAGTCTGGCTGAACTTGCCCAATTCTGCATTTTCACACAAGTTGTTGGAGGAGGCTATGGGAGCTGAACTAAGGCAGGAGGGGGTAGTGCATGGTTTTCACCACCAAATAATTGTTTTCTTTTGACAGTGTATAGAAAATACAGGAAGAAATTACACTCCCTGTGAGTTTTAGAGAGGACACAGGACTTGTTGAGCTAACTTATCAGAGGAGAGGAGCAGCAGCCCTGACCTGGCATGGCTCCCACCGGTGCACCTGGAAGGCTGGACAGGAGTGAAGAGACCTTGGAAGGGGTGGGGAGGGGAGCAGAAAATGTACAAGCTCTCAGAGCAGGTTCCAGCAAATCACAACTTGCCATGTGGGTGTGTGAGCATCAGGGCATCTGGGCTGTTCCCCACCACCATAATCCCACTACTGATTGGCAGCATGCATGGATTTTTGCAGCCAACCCTATGTCTTTACACAGAGCAGGTACCACCAACCCAAAGCCCACAGGCATCTGCCGTCAACAATACAGACATGTATGGTGGAGTGTACGTATGACCTTGCAGAGCAAGGTCAAGGAGCATGGGCAAGAGCCTCTGTGTGCAGGAAATTCTAGTACGTATCTCCATGTTGGAGAGAGACAAGACTTAGCACAATACAGCACTTTTCCAGAGTCTACCCTCCAGGGTGTGCAGCAGGCCTGCAAGTGTTCATAACACAGCATACAATTGGGCTGCACATGCTTACACTTTATGTTTGTCTGTGGCCTATTTATTATTTTATACAATTACACAATTCTGGTAAACACTGCAGCATCGAGTGTTTCACCACGAACTCACTTGCTGTAGGGACTTCACTTTGTAAATCAATCAATGCAAAACTAAGTGCACCATCAACATTGATCAGGTTATGAAGGCTTTGTCATTATAGGAACTGCAATATCATGTTACTTCCAGGTTGCTTTGCATTAGCTGTGCGCACACTAACGAATGCCAGCACCTATGTAATTTGGCTTTGCAGATTCACAGGGGTAGCCCAGCAGTGCACATAAGGAACTCTGTAAAGATACTTGATAGGAATTTCAATTTTTTTCTTAGCTACAAACAACTGAAGAATATAACTCACAGGTCAGCAGTTCCTGCCATCAGCCAGTGTATTTGACAGCTTTGTAAAAAGTATGTGCTGTCCATCTGTGAAAGCTTGCTTGACCCAGGGGGCCATTAGCAAGATCTATAGGCAGAGTAGGCCCTCCCTCTGACTGCAAGGAAGTGCATTTAGTGCCCTGGGTTGACCTGTCACACTTTGAGTCTCGTATCTTCTAATGTTGTGGAAGAATTCAGCTACACAACACCCCCACGCTTCCTTGCTAATAAATGTCTGAGACTCCCTGTCTTCCTTGCTTGTGTTGCTGGCCAGAATCTGACCCTATATGTAACCAGATGAGACCTCCCCTTGTGTGTGTGAAGGGAGCCTGAGGATAAAATCAAACTGGTTTCACATTTTTGTGTCACTTCCCCCCTAAGAAGAGAGGTAGTTGCTTGCTCCTGACAGTGCGCAGTGCAGTCACCCTTCAGGGTAAGATGCAGCTTATCTTCAGATTGTATTTATATTGCAACTGCACTGAAGTAGATTAACAAGATACCGTTAGCTGTCATTTTGCAAGGATCAAGGTAGTTTTTGTGATGCTTGGAGACAGCTTAAATTCAGTCTTATCAGGAACTTTCTGAATCTACAGGTAGGTGGTCTAACAGAATTTATACACCCTTTGGTTTAGGCAGCTCCTCTTTATTCACTTTTCTATCCCAAGCTTTGTGGGTCACTTTCTCAAATGTCAGTACCTAAATATTGCCTAATCCCCTTTTAGGCATCTGAAAAGACAAGCAGAGTTGAATGCTTTTAGGCTTGTCCCCTGTCTAGCATGCAGTACGTTCTGCAACCCGGGTAATTTCCACACTGTGAGGTAGAAGCTTGAGTTTAGCAAAGTTGAGCTTCTTTGTCCTGTCACCTCAGGGCCATGGTGCCAGCTGAAGCTGCCCAGCACTGGGCTTCACTGAGCCTGGGAAGGGCCAGGTTAGTATAGCTGGTCCATGCAGGTCCTGAGCCTGCTGTGCCAGCTCTCAAGAATGAGGTCTTGGATCCTCACTGAGCCTAAAGCTGTTTACACCACAAGTGATGAAATGGAAGGTAGGTACCAGATGGAAATGGCTTTGACAGTGTAGATAATCCTGGGAGCATGGTGGTGGTGCTGCATTTCACTATTTCACTGTCAGGTTTATTTCCCAATGGGGCAGGTGATGTCTGAAAAGGCACCAGCCCTAGTGCACAGAGTGATTCAATTCAGAGCTGCTCAGCACAGCATTTCACAGGTAGAGACACCTTAGGTATGATTCTTTAAACACTGAAGGAAGGAAGTTCTTCAAGGTAGGGAGTGATACATATCTTCCTAAAGTAGGGTTCTGACACACCAGGGGCTTAGTTAGGGCATAGCATTATATCTCTGTAAACTTTCAGTCTCGTTTCCTCCATAAACAGACACATTTTTCACTTCACTGAGTGGAATTTGAGTCCCAGAAAAGAAGTATGCACCTAACTGTAAAACTATTGCAGGTTTAAAAGTCTAGGGTGGCTGTGATCAATATGTTGTAATAACAAATATGTTTTGTCAGGCTTCCTGTAATTAATGGACAAGAACTTTCTTGGTGCTGCTCAAATGTTGCCAAAACACTTGAAGCTTCCACAAATATGACCGGAGGAGATGGAACAGGGCTGCCAGGGCCAGCTCTAACATTATCCCATCTCAGTGCTCCAGTACTGGTGCAATATCCACTGGTGAGGCCACAGGGCAGCCCTTCAAGGTCTCACATTCGATAGAAGATTCAGATGTTTTTCCTGCTGGAATGGCACACTGGTAACAAGGACTTTCACCCTTCAAATAACACAAAGCCCAGTAGGTGTGCCCAACACCTGATTTATGTGCCTTACCACAATGCTATCACTGTAGGGTAACATTTCCCAACATATGGGTGTCTTTTCATCACGTGTCCCATTCACTCCACCACCACCATGCAGTTCATATTGAGGGACAAGTTAGTTGAATGGGAGGAGTGACGGCAAGCTTATGGCTGCTGTACCTGGTATGAAGACCAGTTTAATGCTTCCAGCTCTTTGCTTTTGAAATACTGTTTTCAGGCCTACCATGGCTGCTTCATAATACACTCCAGACATCAGATCTTAAATGTTGAGGAGTTATGTGCTGTCTTCATTCAGACAACAGTTATATAGCTCTGGGCACTACTAGCAGGCAAACATTTTTAATAGCTGCCAGGCTGTATGGGTTATGAGAGATGTTTACTTTGCTACATCTCCGTCATCTTTTGATGTTAAAACCTCAGTGTCAGAGTGATTACATCAAATACTCTTGGGATATGAAAGGGAATTCACAGAGCAGGGTAAGGTAGGCTCTTTTCAGCATGGCACAAGCAATTATGTGGTACTTCATGCTGAAAGACTCCTTTCATTAGTTCTGTAAGCCAGCCAAAGGCACCTGAACAAGACAGAAGTAGGTATGTAATGTCACCATAATAGCATCACCTTGAAAAATCAGACAGATTCAAACAATAGGCTTTACCTAAGCAGCATTACCACTGACAGTAGATGTTGCAGCATCCTGTATAGCAACAGAAGCAAGTCTCAGATTTTTGTATTTACAATATACATATATAAAAAAATGTTTGCACATATATATATCTGCAAGCACAGAGCAGAGTTGTTGGACCCTCTAGTGAGGGATGGGGGCCATAGAGGGGAGAAAGAACTCAGGAGTAGAGAGTACAGCAACTTCATACCAAAAGTTAATGGAAAAATAATTTATATGCTAGCAATATTAATTTTCTAGTATGTTGGTTTAAGCAGCAGAAGGTCTTTGTCACAGCATGCATTTTGTTACAGCTGTTCTTTGCATTCTTAGACTTTTAGCATGTCCAGCTGTGTTAGTACCGTGCAAAGTCAGCCACTCAGGCATATTCAAGCATCATACAAGGCCTAATAGATACCAGCCACCATATCAAGCCCTTCATATACACAATTCATTATTGCATTCCTTAGAGTCCTCAGCCTGTGCTTTCCAGGGCATGTAACAGCTTCGTGCAGATTAACCTATATGTGATGATACCAAAATGCTGTTCAGCTGTTCACTCATTTCTCCTTCAGAGATATTTGAAGGAGGAAAACAAAGGACTTCAGTGTACGCATTCACCAAAGCCAAACTTTTGATCAAAGTGATACTTCTGTGTATTTACGGGAGCTTTAAGAGAACATGGGACTCTTGGCACCATCTTAAAAAAAGGTATCTGTGTCAAGGAACAGCCAGTAGTTCTCAAATGACTAAGTAACAGCAAAGCTGAGGAACCCACTCCTTCTTTAGGACTCAAATGAGGGTAATATCTGAGTGTCTTCATGAGTGCCTGTCTTATAGGGGATCCACAAAACTGCTGCTAGGGGAGAATGGGACAAAGGAAGAAAGATCGTATATGGTTTATTTTACCCAGGTGTTGACACAAGCTTGGCAAGAACCTGGATTAAGATAAGTGAGGCCAATTATGTAAAAGAAAGGCAGTCATTGACTTTACATTTTAAGAATGCAATTACAGTTTGAGAACAGGTGATTTTAGAAAGACAGAAAGCTCTAACTGAAGTGTTTGGTGGAATGAAGCTGGAAGAATCCTAGAGTCATTTTGTACCTAAATATGTTGCATATTGATTAGGCAGATGATGAGATGAGTTTTCCTGGAAGAAATGGTATTTATTGGAACCTTGAGATTTTCAAGCACCAGAATGGGCAGATATAAGTTTTGACCATCCAACATGAATTATATAAATTGTGGTCACTGCATCATGTACTAATAAGCACCATTCTATAAAGGTAGCTTACTCACACCTCCTGGGAGAAAGTCAATTAACACCACAAGGACTTTTTACAAAAATGGAAGTGGTTCTTGAAGCACATCAAGTGAATGAAGAGGAAGGGGAAATTAAAGATGACCCTTATGTAAGAGCATTGGAAAACTTTAATTGGAACCTCATCCTCTGATGTTCTATGACCCATATTCTGAGCAGAAAGAAACTACACAAGACTATGTCTTAGAAACCTAATGTAAAATGAAATACCTTCTTAAGAACAGGATGTAATTAGTATGCAACATAACTCAGCCTTAGTTGTTATAGAAGCCTAGTGGTTTTGGCCGCCAATCTTGTATGCATAAAAACAGACTTCTGAAGACAATGCTCACAGACAATGCGTAGATTCTGAGAGGAATAAATTGTTCAAGTGGTAAAAAGAAAAAATCCAAAATTATAATTTCCTTGTTAACAAATTCTGCAATATATTTTGGTTTGCTAACTTTATTGACAGCAGAAGGATAAAAGAAACTTTAGTTTCTTCATTCTTGTTGGTCTTGGCCACCTCTACTCCTCATTTCTCATTGTGTGGTATTTGTACTGTAACCCCTAATGCTTGGCCAAATGTGTTACCTTAATTGTGACCTGCAACCCATAGTACTCCAAAGGCATGCCAGGTGTTTCTCCTCCTCCTGGACATCCAAAATCGAGGATGTCAATGGTATCATTTGTATGCTAGTTTTGAAATAGCCAGATGTCACTTAAGATGTCTCAGTATTCCAGTCATGCTAGAGGGTTCATATATGCAAAAATCTTTTAAAAAAATCTGGTGAGGCACCTGAGTCTACCTTCTGAAAACACAGAGTGAATCTGTGTGAGGTATATTCTACTGTTGCAATCCAGCCCTTTTTAAACCTTTCCAGCAAGAGCATCTACTTTCTTCTCCCTTGAGAATTTTTTCCCTGTTCTATCAGACCTTCATACTAGGGTGCTTGTCTTCAGATGTCCTGTTTTTCTCTAACAGGCCATGCAAGCATACAGTCCTCCTACAGTAAGCACCTGCAACAAAGCCAGCATTGGCAAATATATTTTCATGTTAGAACAGGCAAGTAAGAGACATACTGAAGCTTTTGATTTGTTCTGATAGAAGAAAGCCTTGGAAACCATCTTGATATGACCAAGGATGAAAAATGAATGAATCAGATTGGCATGTATAGAGGAAGATACAAGCACTCAAAGGAAATATATATATATATACATATTCAATTAGAATCTAAAAATGATCAAATACTATAGATTCCTGTAAGAGTTAAATCTTCGTGGTGGATTTTTGCCAGAGGAATTGAGGACAACTGCTTTATAATCTACACTACAGCACAACAGTATCCTTCTGTGTTTTGAAGTTATCGCTGTAACTCCATTTTAAGAACATTTGGGGAACTGTTTGATTAGTCACCAAATGAAAAAAATAAGTCTAAATTTACATGCATACCACACTTGCATATCCTTTGCAAGGCCAAAGAAAAGAACAGCTCCCTCCCCAAACCTTAAGCTTTTTCCTCTCAGCTAGCTTTTAAAACTGAATCAAGGATTTCCTTTCTCAAGTAGCATCTCTTTTATTGCCAGTAAAACAAGACTGGTAGGAAAAGAAAACTAAATAAACCACATGAGGCCATTGGTGGTTCACACTTTGAGGTATTAATTCTTTTATTACAGCTTTACCTTCCGTGATGTTTTAAGACTTGCAGCAGGTTTCTTAAATGAATAGGAATTGACCTGTTCTGAACTGCCAGCAGTTTGGAAACTTAAAACATCCAGGACATGTCTCAAGAAATCCAGTTGTTCTCTTTGATCTTAAATTAAAGGGACTGTTAAAAATTTTAGAGCTATGTAGTTTCTTACACAGTTCCAATTAATACGACACTTGAGCTTTATTCTGTGAATGTACAATAATGTAGAAAACTCCTTGGAATTCCCTCCTCAGCTATACTCTTTGTAAAAATACATGTATTGGTTTTAAATCAACATCCTCAACCACATTCAGTACTCCATTTATACCCTTAGGCTTAGTAATTCACAGAACTTTAGCTTCACAGATGCTTACCAATAAATCCCAAAATGCATGCGTGGATTGATTTAAGAAAGATATTTTACTTGTGTTTCATACACAAAAAAACTGATAGTCAACAGTGGCTTAAAAAATTAACACTACTCCACTTTTTCACAAGTGTACAAAAAAAGAAATAATGAATTTACATTCAACGGTAAAGCTTAAAGTCCACTCTAATAATAGTTGCATTGACATTCACATACACAAGCACAGAATAAATATTTCAGGATTCTTATAAGAGCATACAGCATACATACAGTACTTGAATTTTACATAATGAGTGTTAGTAGGGTCAGAAATTCATAATTTCATAGAAAAAGTAAAAGTAAAATTAAAATCAGAACAGGGTGTGTGGGAGGTAACACCAAGGTACTGCACAGAACTAGCAGGTTAGTAAATCCATTTGTGTGAGGAGTTTGCTTCTCCTTCATATTAGGACAGGTTGTTTGCAAAGGTGTATTCAAAGTGCAGATTAATGCAAAAAAAATAATATATCATTGCATTTATTAATACATGCAAGAGGCAGCCCCCAAGTGACCCGACAGAATAAAGCTGTTATTGGCAAGTGGCCGATATAATACAGATGTTTCAGGCAATTTTTCTAAAGCACTTTAATAGCAGCAATTGTAATTTATAATGGCTCTAGATTGACTTCTGTTTGGGTTAAAGGGCATCATATTTCTTTAACATTTACAGCTATATTTCTTTATAAATAAATATCTCAAATAACAAATAGCATAGTTAACATTTCTTTTTTCCTCTCTTTTGCATAAGTGTCGTGGAAAAACTCTGACCTTTTCAGAGACATAATGTGCAAAATAATGTTAAGAGTGGCAACAAGGACACAGAGCATCACAGTCAGTTACATTCCTGGGATGTCAGCCCAGCCCTTCTTATACTCGGAGGGCTAGCCTTGCCAGGGTAATGCAGGGCTTTAGGGGACAATTTTCCCAATGGCTTGCTTGGTAAAGAGATAAAATGTATGGTATCTTAAAGAGCTGTAAATGTGAGGTTTTATTCGCAGGATTGTGCACAATACGTCATGTATAGGACTCAGTATTCCCGCACAGCGACTTCTCAAGGTTTGAAAAGTCTGGTCATCTTTCAAACATTTCCTCCCCAGCCTGAACATCTTTGAACATGTATGTTCATTAGGTATTTTCTTTGTTGCATATTTACCAGCTCTTCTTGCATCTTATAACCTGGTCTCATATCACCTAGCTGACATCTGCACACAAAGATTTCCAATCAGATATAGGGTGCACAATATTAAAACTTTTAAACCTGTCCTGTAAGTGTCATCAAGACAGGAGCACAGGAACCACAGTGCAGAGAGTCCAACCTCTCACTGGCTGTACTGTGAAGATTCTCCTTTTCGGCGTAGGAGAAAGGAGACTTGTGTCTGCTTTTTAGATTCTGAAAACAAGCCAGAGTGGAGAAAAAGAGTTAACACCAGACTTAATAAAGCTTTTTAAGACAAAACCTGTTAAGCAATTTAGACAGACACTGTGAATTTCCTGCTGATTTTCTGAAGTCTGTACATACAGGAAATTTGTTAACAGTAGGAAGAAATTGGGAGTTGCTACATAGGAGAAATCTGCCATTATTACAAAAACTGGCTAAGTGGTTTCTTTCAGTATAAACCCCTCACTGATCACTGTTCTCAGTAGTGCTGTTGCCCTTTTCTTTTTTCTCCTGAGTCTTGTTTCCCTTCTTCTTTTTCTTCTTTTTCTTGGTCTCTTCCTTCTTGCCAAAGGTTATGAAGTCACTTTTGTCAATTTGGCTGTTTGGTGGCTCCTGCCGGATGGAGATGATTGCGGGAGATCCTGGGATAATGAATTTGTCTGGCAACTCACCAGGACCACCTTGTTTGGGATTGCCCGGTCCAAATTTAAAGGTCCAGCTGTTGCTGTTCACACCAGCTCCCACTGGGGGGGACACCTCTCCCGCCTCAGGTTCTGAAAAAGTCAAGAAACAGCAAGAAAAGCTTAAAACATCATTACATACAAGCACTCACTGAGTATCAGCTTCATGTTTGAAAGCTATGGCTTTAGCCTGGGTCTGCGCTGACTCTTGGTGGCCTGGCTGCTCATCTGAGTGTTACCAACCGGTTTGTTTCTGGGCTGCTTAGTGCTACTGATTCACTCCACGTATTGCTTGGCCCCACATGCTCTGGATCCCGTGTCGTGCCTTGAAGTATAATTGTTCTCTGTGTTTCTTTTGAATTTGAAGTGCTTGGAATAAAAGATCACTGTGATGCAGCCCACTGGGGTGTTTTACAGCATGAAACCCAGACATGGGTGCTGCATAGCACAAGGGTATGTTTGAGGGTGCCAAGTCTTTTGGGATAGTGTTAGATGAGTGTCCAGGGCAGAGGGAGTCAAACTTGTGCACATCCATGCTGGACTCCACAGAAAACTATCCTGTTGTGTCCGGGATTCTGCATAGAGGGAATGAGTTATTGCACCCCAGAGAGGAGCCTGAGAGCCAACCAGCATGTACATATGTATGCAATGTAGTCAGCAGACAGGGCCCTGAGCAAAAACAGGAGTGAGCTGAATTGCCTGGACAGAGATACTGTATGCAGGTCTCCTACAATCAGGGTGTAGAATCTGGTCTCAGAAATATTCATTGTTTTCTTCAAGGTGAGGCTCTATCAACCTGCTGCCTTTTGTCAGGAAATGTGGTGACTCTTGTAAGAGAGTTGGAAAGTTCTTCTAAACTAATAATTTATATGCAGAATGGGAAATCAGCAAGGGCTAGAGTTAGATTTGTGCTGAGCTGTCAAGAATGGTTTGGAAGTAAATAATACTGCAGTGAGTTCTCAAACCGAGAAACTCCTCACTACCGAGTTTCGTTTTTTCCTATTGTAATGTCACAACATAAAGGCTGAAAAAAAAAAAAGACTGGTTTGGCTTTTTGAATAGACAAGGCAAAATGGTAGATCACTATTTTATAAAGGCAAATATAAAGTGAAGTTCTGTCCCCAGCTTTAGGCTTGCACTATGAAGCAAATTTTTAATTTTGCTTCCATGATTCTGCCATGATTGAGCCAGTGAGACTGAAATTTTTATGTATGTTTCTCTGACAAAGATGCATAATGAGCATCTAGCATAATGAGATGCAACACAAATCAGGCTTTTCTATGATAGAGAGTCTTAAAACCTGGTTGTTTTCTTTCTTCTTAAACTCTGAAAATTATTTGTAATTCACGTAACTCCCAATCTTGAATAGGACCAACATATTTACTTTAGTATATCATTTTAAGTACTTAAGGGATTCTGATCAGGTGAAATCTCAATGCTTATGCATTAATTCAAAAGCCCTCCAGTCTGATGAAAATGTTCTTATCTACTCCCTAAAAGTGCAGTAGTGACCTGTCACACTTGTAACACTCCTAGCCACACACAGGTTCTTGCAATACCACACAAACAATGCCAATCCCATGGATCTGATTAAGTCTCGACATTGTGTTCTGCATCAGCTGTCCAGCTGAACAGGTGAAGATCTCCAGTGGGGAAGAAGGGAGTGGGATCAGCATTGCTGCAAGGAAGGGTTGGGAAACCGGCACAGAGGGACTGCACATCCCTTGGAAGAGAAGACTGGGCATAGAAAGGAGGAGAAGGAACAGAGAAATCCTAGGTGTCACACTGGTGAAAGAGGGTGGGAAAAGGAAACAAAGCAGAAAATCTAGGGAGAGATCTCCAGTGTTTTGCCGGACCAGAGGATGCTATTCAGTAAACCTCAGCTGCTGACTGTTCTGCACCCCTGTAATAGCAATGAACAATACTGCATCTCCTTTCGAAACCACTTCATGAAGTGAGCAGCATCTCCTGTACTTCTGATTCTTTCAAAATTCTTCATTTTCTGTAATGGTGTTCATACAATTTTCTATGTTATGAAACAAAATGTATGTTGTGTGCAGACATAAGGCTTTCCTGATTCAAAAGCTAAAGGACACATTTTGCTGCTTGACAATTTTTCTGCTGCCTGGCAGAGAAATACAGTTCTGGAAAGCATGATTCCTCTTAATCTTTTTCATACTTACGCAGTATGTCCATGTTACAGAGCCAAAGAAATTTGTATACATGACACATCAGCACTCTCTGAGACTAGCTATGTAATAGGTTTGTCACAGGCAATCTTTTTAAAAGAGGTGATATGACTGCTTTTACCATGTGATGTTTAATCAAGATTTAGAAGAGCTTCTACACTTCTTATTCCTCTATGACCGCATTTGATGATGAAGATTTAACTTTGAGTTTACGTTCTTTCCAGAAAATGCTCAAGTATTTTTAGCGACCTTAACCTCATCTCCCTAGTCTCAAGTATCTTTTTTTTTTTTTTTTTGAGGTTTTTATTAATGTGGAAGTTCCTCTATTTTGTTTTTATCAGTTGTAGCTTTTCTGTAAATTTCTATGACCTTAACTTTCAGCTGCAGTTTGTTTTTTTTTTTTTTTAATGTTTGTTGTTGGTAATGGAAATGTCCTAACAAGTCCTTTCATACTAAACACTGAACCAGCTTTCATTTCTGTTTAATAGAGTATTTTGGTCAGGTACCTTTCATATTGCTTTTGTTTCTTTGAGATGATAAATCACAAAGGTGAACATCGTGTGTCTTGGCTTATTTCCAAATTATTAATCATTTGTCTCTTTTCAGCAATATAAAAAAATGTGAGCTTTCACATTGTACACAATAAATTAAGCCCTATCTGACAAATAAAACCATCCTCCTTCCCAACAAGCCCATGCAGCATTCATTCCAAACAACACTGGCCCAGACCCAATGCTCTTTTCCTGTTCCTGGCAGAAAAAAAAAACACTGAAGGTGACCTCAAATCATTGTTGAACCATCCTTGCTGTGGCCAGAGAGAGCCCTGTAACAGTGAGTAACCTAAAAACTGATTTGAAGTGTATAGGGTTACACCACCACTGAATGCACCTCATTGCCACAACTGCACAGCCAAAAAATGTTTTAACATGTAGCCATTAATTATTTTAACATGTGGCAATGATATTTTGATGTGACCTTATTAGGCTGGAGATATGACATGAAGCAATAAGAGTGACTTAATATTACTTAATATTTACTTAATATCACACATTTTGCTACACAATTACAGTAACTTGCAAGAGCCCTTTAAGAAGAGAGGGTATCCTTACAGTGCAGTATCTTTTTTTCCTTGAATGGAAACCCTTGCCAGGCTAACAGGCTGCACGTACACGCCTGCATTATTGAAATCTAATTCAGAACAGGATACTGACCCTTTAATCTGGTTCTGCCCAGACAAATCCACTCACCAGATGAAGTCAGTAACATTTATCACAAATCCATCTGACATAATGCATCCAAACACAACAAACTCATCATATCGACCCTGCAGTAAGGATTCTGTTCAGCTAAAGACTAAGGGGCTTGCCTGCATTTCTGTATGTTTTTTCTCCCCAGCCCTTGAATGTTTGTTGTCCATACAAACTAAGCATATTAATACTCCTTAATACTCACTAAGCCAAGGGAAACCAATTATCCTTACAGCTGTGTGGAGCGCTCACATACAAAGACAGAGACAGACGGAACATAATGAGTTAATAGCCATCATTTCCTAGGAGTGGGGCTTCAACAGCCTCCTCGGGAAATTTCACTTCTGCTTGATTTACCTGGCAACCTGTGTTTTTATCTGGATTGGCAGGCTGGAAGGTCACAGTTCAGCTGTCCTAAGAGTGTTGTATGTTTAGGTGTTTCAGATCAGGGATAAATGTCATGTACCACCTAGTTTCCAAAGCTCCCTTAAGCATCTCTTCTGTTTCTTTTCAGTAGGACTTTAACAACGAAAACTTTCCACTTAGATGCTATTTTACATTTAAGAAGATTAGTTGTGCTTCTCTTGCATGTTTTCTGGGTCTTATTAAATGCTTTAAAGTTATTAAACTTAGAGGAGTATCTAAATAAAGCAAATCCCCCAGCCACTTCATTTAAAACATTAAACTTCTGACAGCTACGTAGGTGGTTGTTGTTTTTTTTTCACCATAGAGCCTACACAGAAGTGCAAAGTCTGGCCATTTCCTGGTGTAACTCAAAGGATTACTTTGGAGACTGTCCCCTCTCCTCTTTGCCTTATTCTCAAAGAATACAGCAGCCTTCATGTTGAATGACCAAATGATTTATTTTTAAAATGTGCGCATGCAGCAGAACTAAAAATCTAGGCTGCACCTGCAGCTCCTGATGCTCCCTTGCCTGCGTGTCTGCACGCTAAAATGGAAAATGAACTTTTCACCCTTCCATTTCTTCGTACTCTCAAAATACAAGTGTCTCAGTGGACTTTAAATAGAACCTACAACCACTGAGACTCAGGAATATGAGTCTCAGTGTAGTCCATGTATTCAGTTGTGGGGAAAGGATTTTAGGTTGTCTTTCAAAATACTTCTTTTTCTGTCCAATGACTGTTACCTGAAATGCACAGGCAGATCTGGATGCAGAAGAAAACAAAAACAAAACCCAAATCCTAAAATCATACAACTTAAAGCTTAAGCCGTTGGAATATGGTGTCTAGCTACTTTTTTCTTTTCCAGAGGCACTTACAAGTCATATGCTGTAGCCCTCTACCTCTCACAGGGCTTGAAAAACAATCAATAAGCACATGTTTGCCAAGTCCCATTTGTTCTGAAAGCACCTGATTTCCTACACACAGATAGAAGGCATCATGCAGATGGCATGGGCTCCAAGGTCCCAGAAAGGGAGCAGGCTGCAGGTGAGATGTGTCACCCCACTGAGCACAGAGCTTCTTGTCTGTGGGCTCCAGTCCTGGTCTCAGCACACAGGTTGCTCAGAGGTTCCTAATTCTCCCAGTGCCCTAGGCAGGGAGCCCATGCACCTACTACAAGGCATGGGGGCCCCAAAAGTGAGCTTGTGGTACCTAAACTGTAGGCATCTCTCTTTTTTTCTTTTTTCTTTTTTTTTTTTCTTTTTTCTTAGATGTGATCCACTTCCTAACCTTAACCACCAAAACAGTAGGCATCCAGTCTAAACTGGCTAATCTATTTTTCACTATAGAGACAGGCATCCTCAGAAGGCAATTCAACCCACCTTAAACAGCTATTTTTAGTTGCACTGAATTTTCTTCACTCCTTTCCTCTCTCTGCTGGACCTGTCTTACCTTTCCTTCCTTAACTACAGATAAAGCCCAGACAGCCCATATAAACCAGACAGCTAACTTCCGGGTGGCTAATGCAAAATGAAATGAATTCCACTCTCAGAAGCAAGCCAGGCATCAGCATGGCTTGGGGCATGTTGTATCAATGGCAATGCCAGAGTATGTTAAAAAAAAAAAAAAGTCTGAAACTAATCTCTTTTAAGAGTGACAGCCACAAAATTCCTGTGCATCTATTTGCAAGATAAGACCACCTTCTCAGCCCTAATTCCTCCATGGGATTTTCATTCACGCAGGCATTGGTATCTTCTGTTTAGAAATATCTGAGAAAGATCAGCCATGTTGTTATGGTGGCACCACTTCCACCTCTTAGAAGACCCTTTTAGTTTTGACAGCAGATACACAGGTACAGTTTAGGTCTTAAGTGATACTCTGCTGCAAAATTCCAAAGTACAGGTCTGTCACTGAGATTTACAGTGCTGTCCTTCCAAATGCAGTATTTGTGAATTCACTAAATTGAAGGGTTGGCATTCTTCAGCTTGTAAAACCGTCCGAGCTGATATGTAAGTGGAACAAAGTTGAAATGCTGAGTGCTGGGTACAAACAGCCTGAATCTGAGATATCTTCTAAATCTTGGGGCAAAATGCCTGCTCACAGGACATAGCATCTCTCAGCCCACAGATCAATAGCCCGTCAAGCCTAGACAAAGACTGCAGTTTCTATCTCACTGACATTTTTCTCTCCTTTGTGGCGGGGTGCACATTTTCTTCCTGTCCCTGTATAGCCCCACAGCTCCAATCTGGTGCTTACTAGGAACAGGTGGTGTTCACTTCCCATAATGCGAGCTGGCCATATATCCTGAGTGTCATGTACATCGTCTCTTCCTCCTCTGCCTCTGCTTCTTTCTTAAATAACCTTTGTCAGAAGAAGGCCAACTCATGTTAGAACAGATGTGCCTTGCTCAAGGGGGAGGAGAGAAAAGCATTTCTGTGCAGCTCTGTCTCTCTGCAGAGACATTTTTAACTGTGTGACATCCTCAGCCAAGACAGCAGCTTGCTTTCTGCTCACTGCTTTGTCCCTGTCTTTAAAATTTTGGTGGCTCATGGACACAGGAGATCATTTAGATAAAAGCTTTCAATCAAACCATCAATTATTATTAAATTCAAAGGAAATCTTTTAGAATGTTTTTTTCTTTTCTAGCCACCACAACATGCCAACTAAAGCTGCTGTGAGACTAGGAATAGCCATTCATTAATCACAGACCCTTCTGTCCCCAGGTCAAAGTAGCAACACACATTAATTAAATGAATTTATTTAAAATGGAGATCAGGCAATAAGCAGGAAGCAAACTGCAGAGAAAGCTAGTCATTAACCTGATTTCTCCCTTCCCTGCCTCCTCCGCTGATGCTGTACTGACTGCAGTTTCTGCCTCTGGCAGGCTTAATGAATATTCACTCTTATAAAGAGCCTGACATTCTGCACTGATTCTGAAGCAGCACATCAAATGCAAACAGTGTGCACTGAAAAAAAAACCCTCCTTGTGTCATTTGGAGGATCTCTGCAGACATTCTGACTTCAGTGATCATCCCTAAGCCTTTTTGGGATTAAAATGCCCATTTAATCTTTTTTTTTTTTTTTTGGGGGGGGGGGGGGGGATGAAAAGAAAAAAAAAAATCA
>VXAA01001942.1:58744-100380 GCA_013399115.1 Anseranas semipalmata
AAGCAAAAATCCATCATCAGCATGATAAAATGATATATACTGAACTGAAAGGTGGGGAAATGATTCAGCCAGAACAAAGTTGAACCATTTTAACTATCAGTTTAACAAACAATCCCATCCATCTCTAAGGACTATGTCAATTTTGAATCTTAAAGGAAAAGCAAATAAATAATTCTCACTCTCTGCCCTTCCATCTGTTTGACTTGTTCTGCACTAATGACTCAGAGACAGGAGGAATGAACAAAAGGAAATCTTTTCCCCACTGAGGAGCCTGTAGCTTTAGTCCATTGCTTGGATTTAAAGTCAGTAACATTAAACGGGGTAATTATAGCACATATGCTGTGGGAGATCTGTAACCCCCCGCTGCTCCAACATCCAGCTGCAAAGCTGGGGGTGGGCACGGGGGTCACTTCCAGCTCAGACTCAGGTTACTGTCCATGCTGACACTTAATTTAAATAAAAATACCTATCTCATTATAGGAAAATAATCTTACATCACTGTGTATTAAAGCAATTGTCTCAGATACCAAATAGCTCTGCCTGCATATTCAGAGATCCATGAAAGCAAACACTGATTTGCTTACTGCCACAGCCTGCTGTGGCCAAGAGCACAACACACAGAGCAGCCCCACACACTCTCTCATCACAAAAGGAGGCTTTTTCTCCCATGAAAACATCAGCCTTCTCAGGTAATATCCTTCTAATGCTGTAGCTGTGCTCAGTCTTGCTCCCACCAATTGAAATTGTCATGGAAAGAAGCTGTTAGTCCTTGCTCAGGACCCAGTTTAACCCTTTCCTCACCAAAATGAGAACTACACTTTTGTCTGCTGCGTCGCTGCGCCAGCATGTACACAACCCCAGGCTGCTCCATGTCATCCTTCCAGCTCTAATCAGATGCTGGACTCTCAAAGTTGCAGTGTATGAATGTTTGTGACGCATGCAGAGATTCTTAGGGGGAGGCGATGCCTGCAATCTACAGTAGATGGATTTTTATTTGAGCATTTCACCCTGTCTGCTGGCCATAGTGATCATTTTTCATAGAATCATAGAATGGTTTGGACTGGAAGGGACCTTAAAGATCATCTAGCTCCGACCCACTCCTGTGGACAGGGATGCCACCCACAGGTTGCCCAAAGCCCCATCCAACCTGGCCTTGAACATCTCCAAGGATGCCGCATCCACAGCCTCTCTGGGCAACCTGTGCCAAGGCCTCACTATCCTCATAATGAAGAATTTCTTCCTAACATCTAATCTAAGTCTACCCTCTTTTAGTTTAAAACTGATGCCCCTTGTCCTGTCACTACACTCCCTGATAATGAGTCCCTCCCCATTTTTCCTATAGGCCCCCTTTAAATATTGGAAGGCCACTATAAAGTCTCCCCGGAGCCTTCTGAGAAAGTCGGGATTATTTAGCCTTCTCTCTTCTCAACCTTCCTTCATAGCAGAGGTGCTCCAGCCCTCTGATCATCTTCATGGCCCTCCTCTGGCCTCGCTCCAACAGCTCCATGTCCTTATGCTAGGGGCCCCAGAGATGAACACAGCGCCCCAGGTGGGGTCTCACAAGAGCAGAGCAGAGGGGGAGAATCACCTCCCTCGCCCTGCTGGCCATGCTGCTTTTGAGACAGCCCAGGATATGGCTGTCTTTCTGAAATTTTTAAAGTTCTTAGTTGAAAACAAACCAGGGAAAAAAAAAAAGTTTATTTTTTACCTTATAAATGTATTGTAAATATATGTGGGCAGCCAGAGTACTGGCCGTCCTGTCCTTGTTTTAATGCATTAAGGTAAAAGGGCAGTGAGTAGCACAGAAACACTGGGCTTGGTGCTGGGGGGCTGATGTGCCCCCACGCACCTGGGTAGGGAGCACTGAGGTGGTGGGGGCAGCAGCTGGGGCCAGCTCAGCCCCGGGGCCCTGTGGCAGATCGGCCTCGCTGTCCCCTCAGCTCCCCCAGCTCCCTCCCTCCTCTTCCTCCAGCCACTGCCCCTGGAGCCCTGCCAGGGAAAACCAGCGGGGTCCTGGGGGCCGCTCCTTGCATTGCCCTCTGCAAAAGTGATTCCCAGAGACCTCTATGGAGTTCTCAGCATCAGGTGCTCAGCAATTTAAAATCCAAAATATCCAAAGTTGCTGTTCTCTTAACTTCAAGGTAATGTGTTATTTTGTCACATTTGTTGTATTGAAAAGCCAGCATTGTTTTCGTGTATTCTAACATGCTCGTTGAGAAGAAAGTGATTCAGACTCTAGCTTGAAGAGTAAAACCTATATTAGTTTCTGTATTTTGATCACCCATTTGTTTATCACTTTTATAGCAGTGACTGTAGTGTGATCACAGTCACACTTTACAATTTACCTTGTAAATTGTTTATCATTCTGGTTATTGGTCTGATATAGTAAGCCAGCTTCCTAGCAGCTATTATGGGCAAATACATGCTTTACTATCTGCAAATATAAAACCAGTTCATGCTTCTGAAACAAAACAACCCAGAAATGTGGAAAAAGAAATGCAATGCTCAAGAAAAGCTTAAATTTTGTGCTTTGATTTCTTTTGAAGTATTTTTCATTTCCTACTGTGACTGTGTGCTTATTGAATTGATGTAATGGGCCTGCATGGTGTATTGCTGATGAGTCCAGCATGACTCTCGCTGCTCTAAGAGAAACTCAGACAGGTAGTAATTCATACAGATGGAGGCAAGAAAGGCAGCAGGGTAAGCTCAGTTTTATTCTGTGTTCATACAGGCAGATATAAGACCTTCCCCCTTCCATTCTACATTATAGATCAATGGAGAACCAGCAAATTGTATAGGTGGAGTTCAGCAAAGGAAGACTGAGCCTCCACTACAAAAAGAGTCACCTTAGGTGAACACAAAGAAAGAGGAAAAATTGTGAGTCCCATGGATAGAGTTCCAGATGACCTACAGAAATGTGGGACACCACATGAGACCCCCTGTCTATGGGTATTCATGGCTTTTTGTCACCTTCAGGCCAAACCTGGTGCTATCCTTAAAATACCCTGAACCTATCAGAGCAGCAAACAGTTACCCAGGCCTCTGCTGAGGGCTGATTTTAGGACTGCTAGGTGACACATCACAAAAATTTGGACTTTGAGATTAATCTTCAAAAACTGGGATGTCTGAATTGTGGCTCAAACCTCACCCTGGGTGTGACCAGGATGGAGGCGGCATTCTGGCTGCTTTCAGCTGACTGGTGCTGGCTCTGTTATATAGAGAAATGAAATATTGTGAAGAGAGCAAAAGTCATTTCAGAAGACAAAGCTGCAAACAGCAGGAACAGATCTGTGCACTGCCTATTCTGGATTATGGAAAGCCAATTCTGGTTACTGTATTCTGTCAAATTTAAGTAAAAGTAACTTCATTCTTACATACAAGTATTTTTATGTGGAAGACAACAGGCTCACAGAGCATCATAAATCCTGCTGTGAAGGTGAAAAGGAGGAAGCATTTGCTGGCTGGTGCTGCAGTGTGTAACAGTATTCTGCAGACAACCACCCCCTCTCTTTGCTGCCTGCTTGATGAGCTCTTGAGCTGCAGCCAAGAGCACAGATGCACTGTCTATATGGTCACCTCCTGCCACTGGAGGCCACTCTGCTTCTGTGGGGTGATCACAGGATCAGCAGTATGGATCAACAGCCACCTTCTGTCTTAGCCACTACCTCTATGGCTGGCTGTGATTGATTCCCCAAAGAAGCAAAATCTCAGGTCAGGGGACTTCAGGCTAGCTGAAGGCAGGATTAGATGTTCTCCTAGCATTGGATCTCCTGGACAGGACTAGCTTGTTTTTATTTGTGTCTGCCTTAGAGAATGAACACTTCTAAGTGAATTCACCTGAATTCAGTCCCCTTCAACAGAACTGTTGACCATGTACCAGTCTTTACAGCTGTGAAGACCTTCTGCAGATAAACTGACTTTGGCAGTCCATGTCACTGTTGGTGCAGAAGGAAGAAAGAGCCCAGCACAGCTGCCAAAGCCCAGTGCTAGCAGGTAAAAGAGAAACCCCACTTTATAGCTGAGCACAACTTATAAAAAGGCAGTAACTATGGAAACCTGCAGCATCAGTTTTAGTCTTCTGAAGCAGAACCTAATTTTAGTCAAGTAACTGGATGATTGAAGTGATAGTGAGAGAAAAAGGGACATATTTATTTCAGTCCTTTTAGAGGCGTCTATTTTAAACATGAATGAATGTGTGAGCTTCACCACTTAGACAGGATAGCATAGTAATGGGTCTTGGACACCTAAGAAATGGTCATAAAAGATAACTTCTTTCTTTTTCTCATCATCTACATTCAGCCTACAGGCCTCAATTATTCCTCTTGTATTTGGTTCCCATCCCAGCAGCCCAAAACACTATACTCCGCAGGCTAGATGACTGCAGTGTGAAGCTTTCTGCTTGGAACTTCCTTTTAGAAACCATGCAAAGCTTCAGAGAGTGGACAGTGCAGTGCCTTGTCTCTCAGAGGTTGGAGGTGGCTCCATGCTCTGAACCTCAGAGTTGGAACCTGTTCCCTGGCTCCCTGTGGATCTCATCACAAATAAAGGGATAATTTTACGAGTATTTTGTGGATTAAATTTGAAACTGGCCATTTCTCTATCTGGATGATAAAGGGAAGAAAGGGTGCTCTTACTACTTAGTGTAGTTTGGTTTTGTTATCCTCAAGGGATTCTTCATTTCAAAAGCAAACTATACAATACAGGTGCAAAAAATCAGTTTAGACCTACAAAAACCTTCAGCTGAGCTACTCTGACTAGTTTATCACTGAACCTCTGCAAACTTTATCCTCCTCCAAAAGGCAGTTACTAGTTAGTCAGAGCTTTGTTACTCTCATACATTCCATCCTCCCTGTGAAGCCGAAAATGTTGCAGGCTTCAAAACAGACCCTGGCAGCCACAGCACTCTTTCCCATCCCCAGTATGTATCTCACATTAATAGCTTCCTATCATCGCCTGTTAGGATCACATCTCATTAGTATTCCTTTTCACTGATATGGGATGAATGGAGCTAATAATATTTCACGTCAGCTAGAAAGGAATCTTAATTAAATGTGATGGGTAACTGCTAATACAATATGATAAGCCTCCCGGATAAGCACACTACATAATTTCTCTATTTTTCAGAATCCTTTAAATATTTTCCAAGGAGAAGATGGAGGTGACATTGTGCAGACTCCCCACATTCATTCTCCTACTGCTTGGCTCTTTCAGAAGGAGAAGTATAAGCAAGTTTCACAGTTCAAGGACTTTTTCTTGGGCTCTAAGTAAATCCAGATATTATGATAATGTATGGTCTTCTGGGCCTTTAAACCTTTACAGAAGATTATTTTGGTACTGATGAGATGAACCCAGTATGACTGCCCTGGGAGCTGTGAGTCTGGACCTACCATATCATGGCTATAGGCCTTCTACCTGTTTGCACTTCCCTGCAGCCAAAGGTGTCCTCTCTTAATTGAGAGGACAGTACCTGCTTGAACCATATGATGAACGCATGATGAATACTATGATGAACACATCAACAGATGCATGTCTGTATAATCCTGCTGAATTTAATAGATCTGCATGACGTTCTACTCTGGCTGTTGACAGCCAATTTAAATGCATTTATGAACCTCCTAATTTGTTCAATGCTTTATTCTACCTGGTCACATACATTGAAATCGCAAACTGCTAGGTGATGTGCTGTAAAGGACATATAATGATGAAACAAAATACATTCAACAACGATTACTTGAGGGGGCAATAATGCACAATTACATGCACGGAATATTAAGATATGGTTATCTAAGTAAATTTGAGATCAAAGTTGGCAGCTGCTTGAATTGGAAGGCACCACATTGCAACAGTCATTTTAAGAAAAGTTGCTGATCCCTTCCATCACTGTCTCTAGGACTATACTTCCTCAAATATTCATCAGATGGTAATATAAAGTCTTGGAGGCTTAACACTTATTCTGTAAATGATTATACATATATAAAAGTGGGTAGAGTCATCTCTGTTAATGTTTGATTCCTGTAACCTTTTCAGAATAGAACCCTCATAATCCCAGTTAATAAATGACCTACTTTATATTTTAATTGTTTAGATTTTAATTTTATAGCCCCACTCATGCTTTAAGCCAAGAATTGTTCTTTCAATGGAACAATTGGAGAAATGCGTCAGGCTTTTCCTCCCACAGAAAATGATGCTGTATATTATACTAATGAATCCCTCATTTGCTAATGAACTCTCTGTCAAGAAAGGCATTGCTGAAACCATTTTAGCAACATATCAGAAAGTTTTTCATATAATATGCTTGCCGTTTCACTTGTCTGACGGAAATATTAAAGTGGAAGAACTGGCTTGAAATGAACATGAAGATCAAATCTGGGAAATGAATGATTACACATTAAGTATAATGATTGTACAATAGATGTCTGAGAGCAAAGTAAGGAAAATGAACTTTATTTCTATATTATTGCTTAAAGGAGGCTGACTTTGAAAAAAAAATCTTGTCCTGATTAAATTTTAGAAAATTCCTATTTCTTATAGCTATGATTCTTCTAAATCAGAAGTCAGTGAGATAATTAATCACAGACTGTATCTTGATTGATAGCGTAGTTACTTTCATTCCAGGAAATGTGTCACATGTCCGGGTAACTAGGACAAGCTGACAAAGAATAAAGACATTTAAAAGCTCTTAACAGTTATGGAGGCTAAAAGGTGATAATATTGAATCCTTCACATGAAAAGGAATTTTAAATTACCATCTGGTAGGATCTACATGTAGAAAAATTTTAAACACTTTTAAAACTGAATTAACCTTTAAACTTTTGTTTTCCCATTGTAACTGTGTGTATACACACACTTGAATACACAACTGGTCCTCTGACTAGCAGATTGAGGGCTCTGCAAGGCACTTCTTTGTCAGAAAAACTGATGATGATGGTACATGCACTGAAATATTCTCTGCACAAATTGTGGCTCATTACTACCAGTAATAGTCCTTGCACAAAGGTGAACATACATAATGCAAAGAGAATGTTTCTTTCGGGAACTCTAGGCCAAATCAGATGCTTACAGCTCAAGAATACTTTAAAGACTGATGTGAGTTGGAAAACTGAGGTGAGACCACATTATTTGTAATTTCATGAAAACCATCTGCAACAGGGGCCTCCTGTACCAGTCCATGCACTTCCCAGAATGGGCCAAGCCCTCTCCCACCTCAAAGAACATCTCATTCCAATTTCAGCTTTCCCAGCATCTTTCCTCAGTTCCACCACTACTCAGGTCATGGTCATGGCTGAATGTGGGCTTGTTACATAATGAGCTCTGTATCTGGAATGGTAGCTTAGTGGGTATTGTGTCCCAGTCCATTTTAATCCTTGCAGACCACTCAAGTTCACTGGGTCCTGATGCATGATGATAAATGCATATTCCTGCTACACCAGGGAAAACTGCTCTCCCACTCAGCGATTCCAGGTGCCAAGCAAACCAGCCCACCAGCCAGATCTCCACATCAGCTGATTGCGTGCGGTGTACGAGCTGGCAGCAGCAGCAGTTCTTCATTGCAAAGGTGTGAGACCAGCATGTGTCAGCCGGGAAGCCAAAAGAGCTTCATGCTCAGAGGGAAACCTTGCAGTTCTATAAAATGGGATTTTTGTCAGTTCTACCAATATATTCCACCACTGGAAATGTTAAAAAAAAAAAAAAAAAAAAAAAGCAACTTCTGCAGCAAAAGGCCAGTTGCCTGGACAGCAGCAAAAGCAGCCATTCGTTAATCTTAATATGCTTTGTCTCACTAAGCACTAGGTGTAAATGTCTGCAATCCTCACATTTCTTCATATTCTCCCTATGATCCATGACTGCAGCACTCAACCAAACTGAAACGTATTCCCTTCACACCAGACTTGAAGAAGAAATGGCTTGGGGTAGCCAGCAGAAACACAGTTCATGACAATAAAGAGGAAAAAGCTCTATTTATATCTCTTCTTGCTGACACATGGAATAGCAAACACTTCATTCAAGCATACACACAGCTGCTCAGTGGCTGAAATTTCTGCATTGGTTTATAGACTGGAGGAAGTGCAGTCAAGGCACGTAAATTGTGTACCGAGGAGAAAACACAGCAAAAGGATGCTTAAAAATGCTGTGTTTGATCTAGTTCATTCTACTCATCAGAGGCACACAGTTCCAAATTTTATATTCATAAACGTGTGTTTACTGAAACTAGCACTAATGTTTAATACCTCTTCCTGTAAAAGCAGTATAATCCTGCATGCAGATCTCAGGCAAGCAGCTATCGACAATTTTTGCATCAGCAATTATCCAATTTGTATCTCTAGTGAAACAACGCAGTGAACAGGCAAAAAGATTTGTATCTCTGTGTGGATGAGCAAATCTGCCAGTTGCTTACAGCTGATGTGTCAGCCTTCAGAAGGGGACAATGCACGGAGAGAGGACAAATATTTAGGCTCAGCAGCAAATACTGACATGAGCCGTATGGCCCTGCCTGGAACAAATAGCAGAAATGAATTATGATGGCTTTACTCTTTGGGAGAGCTTTTCCTTTGACACATAAGTATTTTTAGAGATACAGATACAATTTACTAAAAAAAAAAAAAAAGTGAGAGGAGATGCAAACAAAGTGACAACAAAATAACTGTTTATCAATACTGAAAATAAACTGTGAATTGCTCTCCTCAGGGCCTCAGTCACTCACCAACATATCCCAAATCGTGCCAGCTGGGATGATTTTTTCCGTACTGAAGAAGCTGAGATAAACTCATTGATCCAAGTCCACAATGGGACCCAAACTCACCTATTTGGACAACTATGTCTGCACCTGCACCCAAACCTGCAGTTTCTTAAGGCAATAAACACTATTTTCCCCCACCACAAATAACTTGGGAATCAGTTCATACACCTCCCAGATATCCTTCCCACTCCTCCCTCCTGAGAACCAGCTTTGTTTTAGTGTCTGTCTGCAGAAGCTGAACTGAATTACCCACTTCCTTCCACCTCATCCTCAGTGATCACAAGCCTATCTGTAGGTTTTCTGCTCTGTGCAAAGCATAGAAGTTGCATTACTAAGCCAAAACTCTGAGCAGGTGGCACTGCCATCATCTGCACCCACAGAATGGAGTCAAGCTTGTCCCTTTGTGATTTGTAATCACAATTCAATAAGGTAAGAACATAAACTGCAGCCTGAGCTTTCTCCTGTAGCTTCTTCTGCCTGTGTGGGGTTTTTGTGTCTCCAGCCTTTGCACTGTGGGATCATGTCATGCCCATTCATCCTGCCTATTCTTGAATTATTTGTCACTTTATGTAAACATAGGTAGTTCTGCAATTATATGAGAATCTCAGGTTTCACAAGGAAAAAGAAAAAGGTTTTTTTTTTGCCTGTTCAGGCAACAGAAAGCAAATAAGAGGAACTCTTTCTCTGTTTTCAAAAAATCATGACTTTTAATACAATTTTTATTTGAGGCTTAAGTTTTGAGTGTTTGGGATTGGCAGCATAAGACTGACCCAATGCAATTTCATGGTCTGTTTATCTATCCTCTTCTCTACTACATCATGCATTTAATAATCGGTGCTCTCCTGTACCCAGGCATCTGTGACAAACAGAATGTGCCATGTAGCGTGACTGCTGCAGAGAAATCAACTGCTTTCATAAATCTAATTCCTGTCAATGAAGAGCTTGTGTCTCAGAATCACAGAGCTGAGTAATCAATAATCACGGTCTGCAAGACAGAAAAACACCTTACGATGGCTTCCTTCAAATCTGTGCACTGCTTTCTGTATTCTTTTTCAGCATTCCAGTATTATGCTCCTTCCCTAAAGGCTGTGTGGAGCAACACTGTTATCCTGCATAACCGTATCTGGCACTTGACCTGAATATGTTTCTTCCGATTAGGCAGTGACATTCTCATCTGGAAGCTCTGTTTGTACACCCAAACTGTTATCTCAGCATAAAGGTATACCAAGTTATTCTGAAATCCCAGCTGAACATTTGCTAGGATGTACTGTCTGCATCTCAAAAACATCAGTAATTAGTATGATTTGGGAGCTATCATCTCCAGACTCCACGGCAACTTACACCACCCAGCCTATGTGACATGAAATGATGGGTCTCTGTCAAGTGGTAGGTGGGACAAACTTTCACACTGCAAGTAAGAGGGACATTTTTTTCCTCACTGACAACCTCAGCAGAGAAATAAGTGATTAACACATAAATAGGAAGCAGCCAGTGGCTTGCTAGACTTGATTCTTCCAGGTCAAAGATGAAGCACGAGCAGGTTTTCAGAAGAAATTTCCTCTCCTCTGCAGTGTACAGGACACCTCACCACCAAGTGCAACAATTTGTCACCTTTCACAAATACTACAGTTATCTCAGCAAGCAAATACTCCCCTTACTTTGTATAACTTTCTTATGTTATATTTTTACCATCAGAATTACACAGCCTCAGACCACATGTTCAGTATGTAAAAAACCTGCAATACTTGCCTCTTTTCAGAGTGAATAAAGGCCATTCAAAACACAAACAAGCCTCTCTTGTCTCCTCAGTTTCCAACTGAAAGTAGAAGTACTTTGTACAGAGCCCAAAAGGCCACAAACTCACTATCTGTCAGAGCAGAGAGCAAGGTCTGCACTACAAGAATACCTCTTCACCAGTTTCCAGAGTAATAATCTTGGTATCTGAGCTGGCATTTAACCCAACATAAAATGAGTTGTTGTGCACCCAAAAGTCAGGACCAAGGATATCTAAAAATTCACAGTTCAGCATCAGCACAATACATTGAACATTGGCTCGACTGGAAAACTGTTGTGAAAAAATGTTGTGTATTTATATGTCCATAAAAATTATTATCAGGGGATTAATACAGCTCCACTTTTTACCAGTAATTACTCTGCAATGCACAGTGGCCAGTCCTCTCATTTTATGCATGCTGCATGGTGGCTGCTAGACTTTCTGAAGGCTCACGTGCTGCATCAGCACTATATAATCTCCAAATTTGTTTAATAAATTAAAATCTATAACCCTCATGGCTTTGGGGGGAAAAAAGAAAAAAGAAAAAATGAAAGAAAAGAAAGACTAAAGAAAAGTTAAACAAGGACTTTGGGGTTGTTTTTTTTGTTTGCTTGTTTGTTTTGTTTTTTATCAGATGATATTTGGATGCTTAACTACTGATCTCTGTACATGGGACTGGTAACAATTAGCTCACAAGCAACTCCTCAAGTATAATGTTCTGCACAGCTCAAAGGAAAGGCTATTGTTGTGAAGCCCAAATGGTAGAATGAAGATTTAATTACTATTTTCTCTGATCCCCAGCCTGTACCTCAAATGTAGCTGTAGGACCAGTCCAATGCAATCTTTTCCACTTTTGCCAGAATCTGTCAGCATATTACCCAATTGTTGGGCAGTAGTATCAAAGACTGCTGAAATGTTGGAAACAAAAAATAGTTTGGAGATCTAGGCAGTGTGTATCTCTAAGAGAAGACATTAACAAGACTGGGCAACCCACACTCCATAAATGAGTTAAAAATATGAAAAAACAAACAAACAAACAAACAGGTAATTAGGAGTCTCCAAACAATGCATAAATCGCCTCACCACAACATCAGCATTTTACTTCTTCAACAGAGGCAGGTGCAGGTAAGAAGATGAGTGGTCAGCCCACGTAAGGAGGGAACAGCCACTCACTTGAGCAGTACAGAACTTCCCTTTCCACAGAAAGCACAGGCTAAACATACACCTAAGATTTTCACTCATTTCGAAGACTCAGAAGAAAACTTGAGGCTGGATAACCTGTTCATTTCAGTGCAAACAGAAAACAATGAGATTTCATGTAAGTCCTGGTCTGACTGGTCTTGGTCTAGGAGTGCTCTTAGAGCATGGGATGTAGCGATACTCCATGCATTACGGGAGTTCAGTTGTTCACAGATGCAGTCAAGAAGTGCATGCCAATGCAAGGCTGAGGCACCTAGCCATGAGCAGAGCCGGTCATCTGTCTGTTGGGACTGTGCTTGGAAAGGAATCCCTGAGGGCAACAAGGCCACTATGGCTTGGGGAGGACAAGGAGCAAAATCTGTGGTTCAAAGAGAACAAAATGTGCTCCATATCCTGTGCTTTCCACTCAGATCTTCTGTCCACTTTTCAAGTAAATGGCAGGAAGCTAGAAGCAATAGCTCAGTGCATGAAAGTAATTCTGATCACCTACAAGTGAGGTAAAAGTGCATGAAAATGACCCTGTCACTTAAACAGGATGGAGGAAAGCAAGAGAAAAAACAGAACAATGCATTACATATATGTAGATTACAAAAGAAATTTTGTGGCCATGTAGGTGGAGAATTCACCAGAAGCGAAGGACTAATATACAAGCGTCTTCTCTATGCTGAGAAATCATCAGAAAATCTGTAGCTAAAAGGTTTAATGGCACAGAAAAGAGAGGGAATGCAGGCAGGGGCTCTTGATTTAATTTTTCAAGAAAATTTTTCAATTTTTCAAAAATTTTCAATTTTTTTAATTTTTAATTTGAATCTGGTCTTCATTGTCTGCCTGCATTTCTCTAACATTTTATCTGCTCTTTTCTTCTTTTTGTTTTGCTTTGGTTTGTCATTGCTGTCTTGTGATTGGGGGGTTGGGGATTTTTTGGAGCAGACCCAAAACTGAACTAGAAAGTCAGACTTGCTGACTGCTGCAATGCTAATCCACACTTGAGGCTGTGTGGAAGCAAACCAGGGAGCATAAATGGGAGAAATATTCATTAGTTTTCCAGGTTCACTGCAATATGCAGGAGACATGCATGTACATCTAAGTACAGTGTAGATGTAACCCACCTGTATCCCCTCTCTAATTTCAGAGATCATTGTCTCCAGTGCAGGAGTTCTATGCTCTTCATGCAGATATCTATTCAATATTCTAGTTTGTAAATATACTTCAAAAAATAACATATTTAAAAGCATTACTTCTGCCAGGGAATTACTATACTTTTCAGACTCCTTATCAAAAGCTACATTTTGGACAAAGTATCACCTTCACTGTTTGTGTTCTTCATACTCAAATAAATGAAAGTCCTTATCTTCCCTTTTCTCTTCATTATCTTTTATGATCAACTGTACAACAAGATCATTTCTTGTTTCTTCTTCCTGTCATGTTTTCACAAGGTTGTTTCTCTACAAGCACAACAGCCCTTTGTTCTGAAGATGCTGTTCCACCCAGATGTATCAAGGCTAGTCTGTGCTACCCGTTTCCCTTGTTGTGCCAGTATTAGTTCTCAGCAGCAGCTAATTGAGTTGAAATTCAAGCCTACATAAGTCCTTTCAGGCAGAACAACTCCCTGAACCAGCCAGCTCTACTGTCAGAGAAATTATGCTGATCTGGCAAGAATATCTGGCAAGAACTAAAAGAAAAAGCAGAACCAAAAATCCCAGACTTATCCCATGTAAACTGATATGGGACTACACAAAGCCCATCCCTTTGGTCCACACAGCCTGCCTGAAATGCAGGTGAGCTCTTCCCTGCTAGAAGCCTTACTGCTTCCCTGCCAGTTGCCTCCATGCCTCATGAGACACAAGCTAGGTAAAAGCAGGGAAGTATTCCATTGTCCCAAAGTTGAAAACTGACTCTTTATTATCAAAAATTACTTCCAGTAAGCCTGCAACACAGGTAGGACTACAGTCATGGGAACAGATCAGCTTCCCAGTCCTCCCTCCAAACTCTCCTTTGTGCAATTTCTTTCCTCCTTCCCCTACGCTGCTGCATCCACCACAAGAATAACACGAATAGGAGCAAAAATCTGTCATGCTCAAGATATCTTTGTGCTTCACAAAGCACGGGGTTTTATTTTGGTTTCCTAGCAACTCTGTAGGCCAACTTGGCAGCGATTTTAACCCTAATTAACATAGGGTTGTTGCTGCTCTTCTCAAATATATGCTTTAGACTCTTTAACTGCCTCCTCTTCTCTTCCTTAATACACAAGTGGAATGTGCCCAAAGGCCCTCCTGGAAGATCAGTGAAAGCAAACCATGCCTCAGGCAGAAACGCCTACATTTCACTTTTACCTGCATCTCATCCTCTGGTGATTTTTCCTCTACATAAAGGAACTGTGAAGAGTTCTTAAGCTAGTATTTAATTCATATAAATCAGAGGAAATGAACAAATGGAAGGAAAATCTAAGTATTAGAGTGAAGTTATCATCAAACATCTCCAGACAGAGTTGACCTCACATCACAGCTATGAAGGACTCAGATGCAGTTTCTGCAACATCTGTGACAAAAACTTGACATCAGGGAATGGCATGGACAGAAATACCAGGCAAGAAAAAGGAGGTTGATTGTGAGCCTTGACGATCATTAAGCTTTTAAAATCAGATTTGATATATAATTTGGAAATTCACAAAAATGCATCAAGAAATATACAGTCATAGCATTGGTGTGCATGGATAGATAGCTATTTTACACTAAGAACAGTTACAAAGTTGACAGAAGCTTCACATCACTCTGTCTCACCAATGTCCTCAGACAGGATCGGAAGCTGACCTGCATGGATTTAGTCTGCTTGACCCCCTCAGCCTCCCTGCTAGGGCTGCCAATTAGGTTCAGTTGTAATGGTGTTTCCTCTGATGTGGCAAATTGCCAGCAAGGAACTGGATTAGGATCACCAAATTGTCTGTCAGCCCAGAGATGAGTAGTGCTCTTTCCCATTAGCAGTTCTTCTAGACAGATCAAGCTGCAGTTTGAAAGTCTGTACACTGAGACGGACATACAGATTTACAGGTTGGACAAACAGAAATGTGTTCTGTTCCGTCTCCAAATTTAACTGCTGAAAATACAAGTAAAGACAGGGATCAGGAGTGGATCACAGCATGTGTGATCCTTATGAAACTCTGTAACCTTGCCTGTCCCACAGGAAATACACTAACTCAAAAGCAGGAAGGAAATCAGAAGCTGATTTTGTTCATGGTACTTTTTTTCTCACAACTGCAGCAAAGTCTGGGAATAACTGAGGCAGATAATCTGAGATTAATGTTAATCATTTATCATAATTCTTCCATGTCCAGCTACACGTAGCAGACTGCTACCTACTTAGCATAAATTTTCAGCAAGAACAGGTAATTTTTGCCATGAGGAGATGACATTACACACAACAACTGGAGAGAATAAATCCCTTGGAAACCTACTGAGTATCGTGGTGCTAGCACATGTCTCCTCTTACCATAATTCCACTGATAGCCCATGCATGCCACAGTTGCAGGCTATTTTTGGTTGGTTTAACATCTATATGAGACTGAATTCATTTGATTCTAGGGATTTGGAAAGGACACTGCTTACAGTTACAGTCTGTCTGCTTATACTGTGTGAGATGACAACAGGAGCAGTTAGCAATGGTGTGGTGAACACTGAAGACAAAGTATTCAGTTACTGTAGTTATTAATTATGACTACTTAAACACCACCTTATTTACCAATAAAAGGAGGGTCTCTTGCTGCTGGGAGCATGGGAAAGTAATACAGCATGAAATAGTGAAAAACTGAGGGCAGGAGGGAGGAGAAAGTAATTTCCAACTGCAGATGCTGAGATGTGTTTAATGTGTGATGTTCCTTGGTAATGAAAAATCCACTCTGGATTTTGTCTTAAATGCAGTGCTGTAAGGCCTGCAGGCAGTGTTTGAAGGAAAGCTGGGGGAGGAGTTTTTCACTGTGCATTTTTCAGTATTACGATAATATTTTTATTACAGGTTTTGCCATTTTTCCCTCACTGACTTTGTTAAAGCTCCTCTGATTTTATTCTTAAAGCTTTCTGCTCTGCTGATAACCTCAGCTATCACACTCAAGTGATTATGTATAACAAAGATATCAGAAAATCGAATTATGAGAATTTAAGAAGGTTCAGGAGTTCCCTGATTGTTTTTGAGCTCAGTCCCTCGTTTCTTGATATCCAAGTGCTTCCCAATGGGTTAAAAATCTGAATGTGAAGAATCTGCTGAAATTACTCGAAGACCAGAGCTTGCCACTTGGAAATATCTAGGTATTTCTTTTTCCAAGTTTGAATAACCTGGCTGACCAGGCACCAGGCCAAGGAGGTGTGATTACAGGATAAGAAGGTATACCCTGAGGCCAGCTCTTGTCACTGCAGGGAGGAATGCAGAAAGGGAAGGGAGGGACCTCACTTGCTCTTAATTGTCTAAGTGAGCCTAAGAAGATTAACTGTACAATTAGGTATTTAATCATTGCCACTCCCAGCCTAAGCAGCAGCCTGTCTTGGGTGTGCTTCAGTATTATATGCCTGAAACGAAACCTTCGTATGGAGATTGAACTCCCTTTGCAGCCTCTCAAATCCCATCCCGGTCTATGCAACAGGATCACACAAGTACCCCAAGAGAGCCTGTGATTCCCTCAGCACAGGATTTGCTTGCTGGTCAGCACATCGTACTTGCTTTTTCAACAGCTCCTCTTCTTAGTTAGAAAACCAAGTCATGGGAGTAGGCACAAGACAACTGGGCCACTAACAACAACAAAAGAAGCGCTTGCTCCCTTCCCAGTAACAAACTCGATCAAAATATAAGCAATTTAATTTCATCATGTTCAAACCACTGCCAGTGAATCCTGTTCTAGCTCCAGCCTCTTTGACATTAATTGTGGGATGAACTGCTGCTGTTCACAGTTTGGCTTTGGTTGTCTCTTGGCATCCGACCCTGGCACTGCACAATGAGCTGGGGCATAAGGTCCCACTGCCTTCAACAGCCTTCCAAGGCTCCCCTGCCTTCTCTGAACCTGTCCCATCTACCTGTACATGCAGAAGCAGAACGCTATTTTTCACAGCATAAACACATTGAAACAATTTCCATAGGACCACAAAGTGTTTTTTGTTGTTGTTGTTTTGTGTTTTTCTTCCTAATCAACCCGTTTCTTTTGCTAGCTGCATGTGCATGCTAAGAGGGGATGCTTTTAGGGATGGGTGACAGTAATTATACCAGACAAGAGCAGAGAAGCTGCACTCAGATTCATTTCCTCCACAGCCTGAGCCTTGATTTTATAAGAATTAAATCCCCGTAATGAAGGGGATGCCTCTACATGCTGCTGTTGCTGTTCTACATCTCTCATTACACCCTCTGAGTGCACACAAGTAATGACTGAATGATTTCAGAGTTTAGCTCTCAAAGTAAATTCAGCATCTCTGGGTCAATGTTCTGTAAATAGCCAGAGTGTGTGCTGGAAAAATATGCAGTATTGCAGTACTGCTGGCTCTGCTTTGTGCAGCCCAGCTCTACCCTGGCAGTCAGGCAAGGATATGGCAAAGAGAACAGGAGATGCAAAAGAGAGAAATGCAATGGCCAAGGAGAAAGTGAGGCAGCCTCTGCCTGCCTCTTTGAAAGTAGTGCTCATGAGCTGCTGAAGGTCCGACATTGCAGGCAAATGGCCTGCAAGCAGAGCAAAGAAAGGCTGAAGAAATAATCACAGGGTGTTCAGGAAGCCCTGACCTAGCAGGCGCTCTGTGGCTCAGAGGGCTGGAGAGGAGCAGCGAAGGTTCTTTGCTCACCCCTATTGCAGTGCGAGCATCTGGGGCAGGGTGGACGCTGATCCTCACCTTTGCCACAGAGCACTCTGGCAACAATAACTTTTATTTTTCTGCAGGTTGTCTCTTTTCCTTTTTAAAACAGGATAATGATAATTTCCTCTCCCTTGTTTTCTGAGACCTTGACCTGTTCACGTAAATGGCAAGTTCCTTAAGGCACAACTTGTCTTTTGCTATTTCCACAGGCTTTGTGTAGTACCATCTGACCTGAGAGGCACTGCCACACTGAAATATTAATAACAAGCACTGAAGCAATGCCTGGTTTTATCTCTTTGGATGTGCAGATTACAAGAATAAACGCATGAAAAATACATTCATGACCCCTGTGCACAGCAAAGTGCTGCACACAGGCAGACATCCATTAGGGGAAGATGTAATATCACAGGGTAGTCTGTATTCCCTCACCCTCTTTTTTTCTTCCACTGCTTGCAGTAGAAGTACATTCCAGATCTGAGTTTCTTTGAATTGCTTAGAGCCTTGCTTATTTTATCCATCTATTTTCCATCAGATAGTGAACTGTATACATGTGCAAGAGATAACAGGGTTGACATTCCTCTGAGATCATGAATATCACAGATTTTTTTAAAGGAAAATATACTAAAATAAATGTAAAATCAAAGTCGAAAAAGAAAGAAATGAAGACCACAGCAAAAAAACACATCAGGAGAGGAAAAATAAAACATAATAAAAAAAAAAGGGGGGGCGAAAAAGGGACAAAAAAAAAGCAGCTGTAAGCTCATGTGGAAACAATTTGATTACCATCAATTCCCCCAAGTACTGACCAGATAAACACTTGTTTAGCTTATAAGTTCTGACAAGATCACAACCCAAGGTAGTACAGCTGTAAGAGAGTGATTTTTCTTTTTACTTATTGAAACCTCTGGGAAAATAATAGTGATGGAAATCAAAATCCATGTCTTCTGCATAGCTACAGAATGTTACCGGTAGGCATGCAAGAAACATTGATATTATCATTGATATTATTACCAGGATCAGAAAGAAGCACATGCCTGGAGCAATGGACAGTCAGAAAAATGAAAAAGTTGCTTAGATTTGAAAATTGGACACTATTTTAATTACAAAGAATTTCCTACCAGATGTCTAGGAATCACTCTGGCAAATCTAATTTTCAAAAATTGTTGTCCCCCTTTTGCCTAGTAACAGCATTGTTGTGGGTATGACTAACTTCTAGATGGTAGGTTAATCAGGATGAGAAAGCTGATGAACTAGCTGGAGTTTTTGGTGTTTGATTTAAAGGAGTTAACAAACTACTGGTCATTACAGACATAAGAAAATTAACCGTAATCAAACAATTCAAGAGATGACCCTTTGTTCTTAAAATGAAGAACAGAGTTAGTAACAGCTGTCAAATGAGAAATATTTTTCAAGCACAACTGCATCATCCATTTTGAAGAAACAAAGAAATACTATAGGAAAGGATAAATTAGGTAGACAAGGAGTTACCATTATTAAACTTTCTCCTAGCACCTAAATATAAAAATCATAGCCAGCTAGACCCTACTTGGCAATGCCAGAGCAGAGCCAAGCCCTCTAACATTAACATAGCGAGTCTGCACTGAATGCCAATTCTGAAATTTGTTGTTTGTGTGCTTGATCTTGCTGGGTCCCCACACAGTGTGCAGCCAGCCCATGTCCTGAGGCCACCAGTTTAGCTGTTTGCTTGCAGTGTGCACTGTGGACGCACTCCATAGCTCTCATGCTAATATTTCTGCCTGTGAAAACCATGATAGAAACCTCACAGCTGACCTGGAACCCAGTTCTGCATCCCCACCCTACAAGCCCAGGTCCCTCTGCCCAGGTCTGACTATTGAAGGCCAGCCTCCCTTGCCTTCTCCCCAGCTCTGCAGCCCGCAACAGCAGCCTTGTGCTCCCCGCTTTTTGGTATTTAACATCCCAAGCAGCTCCCAGGCTGGCTGGCTACTTACAGACACTGTGACCCATAGCAAGCTTGAAACTATAGCTTCCTAGAGCAGCTGGTAACTGCTTGTGTAAAATCTCTTACTTCATCACTCCTTAAAATGGCAAAGTCTTGAGCTGCAGCAGCTTTTCTCCACAGTTTTCAAACACCTGCTTCATATTACTATGTCACAGAAAACCATTAGCCTCTAGTTCCCTGTTAATCTATTTTATTTCAGGTTTTAGAAATTTTGTAGGTTCCTGTGGTGTTAGTTTCTCAGCTGAAGCTATAAGCCTTACATGAACCTTTAAGAAATCTGGTCTGGAACAATCATCCCATGTGGACATCAGAAGCTGGACATGGTCATGTCCAGTTTGGGAAATGCAACAACTGGTTCCAGTCTGGAACCATGGCCCTGATCTAAATGGAAGGGCTGCACGTGCACAGGGACTTGACTAAATGACAAGATGCACAAATCCATTCTATATTGCCTGGGGCTAATGATAGAGATTAAGTCCTCTCTCATAAATCTTCACAGCAGGTGGAATTAAGAATTCTCCAGTTTATGAAGGCATAAACTCTTCCAAGGCCATTCTTTTTCATGGACAAAATGAAATTTAAGCCTTTGTCAAATATATCAAATCTTGCCAAGACAAACAGACCACATGACTTTGAAGTTTCCAGCAGTAGCTTTTTCCAAATTCTAATGAGTCCGCTTTTTCTTACACTAAGTCTTCAAGGACTAAGGTATTGCATACTATAAAATCTCTCATCTGTGTCACCATTTACCCAACACTGAAAAATAATGGACCCCACAATAAAGATCACATATGCCGTTTCAGATTGGTCATGTTTTTTTTGGAGCTAAGAAAAGAATAATAAAATCACAGAAAGTAAATTTAGCCATGTCATGACTGCAATTTCTGTATAATACAATGTCTTTCCCTCTTTGTCCACTCAGCTGAACAGAACCGTTCCTGATCTGAACAGTCACCAGCTTTTTTAAAAATAATAATCCCGTTGTCAAGCTGCATCTGTCACACACAAATTTACATTTTTCTGACATGTTCTTTTAAAAAATCTCTCTGATTTCAAAATGCTTTTTTTCAGACCAAGCAGCTTCTGAAATTCTCAGCTTCCGTCAGGCTGTCAGAAATGAGAAGCATTTACCACAGGAAATTCTTAGTTCACTGCAAATTTTTGTAAAGGTCATGTGTGGCCAAGCCAGAGACGTGCATTTCAGCAAACCTGGAGTAACAGTACAGAGGGGAGACACAGTGGAGAGATGAGCAGGAAGAGACCAGAGTCATCAGGTGAAAGTGTTGAGGAGAAATAGGGAAGAGAGAAATGCACATTTGGCAAACTAGATAGGTAACATGAAAGAGGTGAAAATGGAGAAAACAGAGTGAAAAGCAGAACAAGGGTAAGTCCACTAGGAATGTCCCCGCAGTAAGTGTAGTGGGAGCAGGGGAAAAACTGATGACCTTGCATCACCTTGAAGGTCTCAGCAAATGGGTGGAATTGATCTGAGAATTCAATGACCAAGGTCATTGACATGAGATAAAAGAAAGGGACTTAGCCGTATATGGTCCTAGCAGATTATTTCTATTTCAGTATAGCCTCGCTGCTCCACATCTACACATGAAAGCTGGCACAATTTCCTTGTCTGAACTCTACTGAGCTGGCAGGGATACCACAGTTTTAGAATAATGATTTCAGTAGGCTTTATGGGGATGATTTTTCCATGATTACGATAGGCTGTAAACCAAATCTCTATGATACTTTACTGTGCAGCTTTAGGAACTCGTTAAACTTCCTATGACCTTCATTTTTGATTTATTAAATCACTGATTTGAAGGCAAATTTTCAAGAGAAACATGAATGACTTGTCTATTCTGTATTTTCCCTATTTTCTCCTTTAAAAATATTACACATTATCACACAGATAGTGTTTCTTAGAAAACAAAGGTATGGTTCTTAGAGCTGGTATTTTGATACATAGGTATTTCTGGATTTGAAACTTGCAATTATGAAATTCCATGGAGAATTGGTTATTAATCAAAATCATATATAGGATACAGATGTGTACAGCTGCATCTTCTATTTTAAACAGCTGCAACATTCTGCAACAAATCCAGATCACAGTTATGTATTCTGGGTTGCTAATTAGTTATTATCTTTTATAGCTTTAATCAACAAGCTGCTAAAGCTAAGGCATACCTATATTCTGAGCTGTTATTTGTAAATTAACCTTTAGCAGTCTCTGAGAAGCAACACTTTCAGCCCCTGCACATTCTGTGCAGTATTGCTTAACTGGTTGAGGAGTCTTAATGAGTCCCTTTTTCTGTAGATAAAGAAGGTCATTCGATGAAAGTGAACAGAAACTCATTGACATTTAGGATGAAATTGTTCTCCATTTGCAACTATGATGTAAAGCTATATCATATGAAATATGTTACAGCTGAGGTCTCATAGCAGTCAGGGTTGTTATTAGGCTCTTTTTCTTTAAATTGAATTTTTAGAAAAATACTTCAGAAGCCAAAAGCCTTGCAACAGTATTGTGGCCCCCTGAGACCTTTTACTGGAGTGTTATGCCTGCTGAATTTCAAGGGCAGTGTCATAGCAGTGAAGGGATAAAATTGAAAAAAAAAAAAAAAATCATTCATTCCCTTCTGCAGTGATGCTAAGGTGCAGAAAGATCAAATGATTACTCCATGAAAAGAAGAAACCACCTCAGTTCAGAAAGTGTGGCTTTCTAGCCCCTTCATCAGAATCTATTACTCAATCTCAGCATGCCAATCTTTTTCCAGTGACATATTCTCAGTGCTCACTTAAGGGTCTACCCTGCCCCATTCCCAATGCTATCTGCCCCCTGTAGAACTTCTACCATCCTTTTCCAATTTTTTTCCCTCCCCCAGATCCTCTGTGCTCACCTTCCTATTCTTGACTTTTTTCTGTTATATGCCCTGAGCCCATTTCCCTTCTCACATCTCTCCTGCTTACACTAATGTCCCAGCTCTCATCCCTGCCCTTTTCATACCGTTCCACTGCAAGAAAGTGTCTCCTGAAAGAATGTTCTTGTTCAACTAGAATTCATTTGCTTGAAACACTGAATTGTGTATGCCACAACTCACACTAGACAATTGTAACACTTCCTTCTCCTATCAAGGTATTCATTCTGTCCCCACTGTTCTTGGCCATTTTTCTTAGAATCCAGACAGTACTGGCTGCTGTTTACTTGGCCAGTTCAAGTGATAAACATGTGCAGCATGAATGCCAAGCATGGAAGACTGCCATGTTGAGGTCAGTAGATTCCCATACAATTCTTTTTTTTTTTTTTCTCCACAGGAGTACTTTAAAAATCAAGGCTACTACCCCCTCACCCAGCTTATTACCTGGGAAAAATAAACAAAAATGATAGAAATTAGAAGAATGTTGCCACTGCAAAATCACATGCATAAAATTGGCAAATCTTAACATTGCATTTGCTTATGCAACTTAATTCAGTCCTTTGCACATACTCATAAGGTCAAGCAGTGAAATCCTAGCTTCCTTGAAGTCAGTGGGCTGTTTGTCATGGACTTCAGACATTCCAGTAAGACCCATGGTCTTCAGCTCCATGCTTACAAATTTCAGATGCTTTTCTTTTTTCTTTTTTTTTTCCCCCATGAGGTCCTTTTGTCTTTTGTTCACACCATTCTCTGAATGGAAGTCATATGAGTTATCTGTCATACGAGGAAAGGCTGAGAGAGCTGGGCCTGTTTAGCTTGGAGGAGAGAAGACTGAGAAGGGATCTTATCAGTGTCTACAAATATCTGAAGGGAGGGGGTCAAGAGGATGGGTCCGGACTCTTTTCAGTGGTGCCCAGCGACAGGACGAGAGGCAACAGGCACAAACTGAAACACAGGAAGTTCCAGCTGAATATGACAAAGCACTTCTTTACTGTGGGGGTGACAGAGCACTGGAACAGGTTGGCCAGAGAGGTTGTGGAGTCTCCTTCTCTGGAGATATTCAAAACCCGCCTGGATGCGATCCTGTGCAACGTGCTCTAGGTGACCCTGCTTGGCAGGGGGGCTGGACTAGATGATCTCCAGAGGTCCTTTCCAACCTCAACCATTCTGTGAAGTCTTTTTTTTTTTTCCCTGTATATGCAGTGTGTGGCCCAGTGTCTTATTTACTGCACATATACAAAGCCCACACTGAAAAGGGGATTTAAAATTCCTCATGGTTGTTTTTCGGTGCAAAACCTTATCATTGTCCTGAGTCTTATGTGTGTTATGAATGCATCTTTAGCCTGTTTTTGTGAAGCAACTCATATTACCAATTCTGTTTTATAGATTAGAATCTGGAGCACAGAGAAATACACACAGATTTGTCTAATGCCCATTAAGTCTGAGCTCTGAATTATGCATAGGTCTGACTTCTTCAGAAATCTGCAGTGCTGTATTGTTAGAGTGAAGTTCCTGTTCACCTTAGCTTCTATTACAAGCTTCCACCATTTCTGGACGTCGGGCTCCAGTTATTCTGAGTTAGGCATCCAGAAAATAAAGTTCACTCAGATCAGCGACCACCCATAGAAAGTCTGATATTATGGCCAAATCTGTCAAAGGACATAGAGCAGAAGCCAGAAACCTGTCTGTGTTTCCTAGACTCACTGTGTAGCACGTGGGGGACAAACGAGATGCCACAGGGAGCTAAACCCAAGGCTATCCTCCACCCAGGGGGAGTTTCTTGTCCCACCTCGTTTGGGAGGATCCCGACCACAAACCTACAAACTATTGGACTGGTGCATAAGAAAATGTAAAGACAATTAAAAAATACCAAATCAAGATTTGCTATCCTCTGCATAAATATAATATGCAATAAAGCTCCCCAGTACAAGAGGGACATAGAACTACTGGAGTGAGTTCAAAGGAGGGCTACTAAGATGATTAGTGGACTGGAGCACCTGTCATATGAGGACAGGCTGAAAGAACTGGGCCTGTTTAGCCTGGAAAAAAGAAGACTGAGGGGAGACCTCATTAATGTATATAAATATCTGAGGGGAGGATGTCGAGAGGATGGAGCCGGTCTCTTTTCAGTTGTGCCAAGTGACAGGACGAGAGGCAACAGGCACAAACTGAAGCACAGGAAGTTCCAGCTGAATATGACAAAGCACTTCTTTACTGTGAGGGTGACAGAGCACTGGAACAGGCTGCCCAGAGAGGTTGTGGAGTCTCCTTCTCTGGAGATATTCAAAACCTGACTGGATGCCATCAAGCGCAACGTGCTCTAGGTGGTCCTGCTCGGCAGGGGGGTTGGACTAGATGATCTTCAGAGGTCCCTTCCAACCCTGCCCATTCTGTGATTCTGTGTGATAAAGTCAGTAAGAGTGCTGTCAGCACAAAAGAAGACCAGGTTTGCTTGGACAACATTTATTTGCTGAAAGATCATGTGATGTTTGAGTACAGTGATGCTTTAGGAATTAAGGATTTACTGATTTAACACTTGACTTGTTCATCCTTCTTAAAGCTTTCCTATGACATCATCTCTGAATGCTCTCATTGATTAACTCTCTGAATCTGTCTCTGTGAGGCATCTTATCCATGACTATCATGGATTGTTAAATTAAATTAATGGTTTAGTGACAAACTGATTGGGATTAATCAATTGACTAAAACAACTGCATGGAGCATGTATGCACAGAACAGGTTTGGAAGTGGTTTATAGTAATTAGAAGTCAAGGCCTGCAGCTGCCACAATATGCTGATAATAACAGAGATAACAAATAGCTTATCTAGCAGCTTATCTGGACACAGGTGTACTCCTCTCATATGCAAATGATGTTTCAGGAGCAAATGTATTTGTTGGATCAATCAACTGTAATTGCCCAGAATAAGCTGAAGCTCTGCATCAGTTGAGTATGTTAACCTGATGAAAAATATCATAAGTCTTGAACCTAGGCAGTAAAAAAATGAAGCATTGAAAGAAATATTTGTGGGAAGCTGCATTTCTAAAACAGTGTAGTAAATTGCCGAAAATGTGATGCATTATCATATACTCAAACTATGAATTAATTTAGTAATTTTCATTAATCCTAAGTGAGCTTCCCCTGTGAATCACCTGTTTGCTATTAAGGACCAGGGATACCTGTAGCTTTTGCTTACAAAGAGCAGAGAAGGATACTACCTCAAACCTGCTAAAAAGGGGCTAATTATTGTTATGTCAGGGTCACCAATCCCTTGGGAACAGACAAAGACAAAACAAGAGAGTCTTTGTTGTGCAGGAAAAGATGTTCTTTTATGAGGAACCTGATTCACAAAAAGCAGATATAAAGGCAGCTATAACTTGTGTGGATATTCTATAATGCCATTTTAATTAGTCATGGTTTTCTGTATGGCAGAAATATTTCCTGGGGCTGACAGTATTTCTTACAACCTGCTTGGACACATGACTTCGGAATAAAAAACACAGAGAAACAATGATTTATGGTGCCATTCCACGGGCCAGAGTAAACAGCCTTGGCACTTGGACTGCCACTTCTCCTGCTGCCCACCCCCACAGTACTTCCTGCCAGCTTCTCCCCTCGCTTGCCTTATAGTTTTTTCCATTCTTCACAGCCACTGACACATATAGACCTGTGACAGGTGTGCATTCATTGCACAAGTAGCTCATTGCATGGTCATAAAGGGAAAGAGCACCAGTAGCCAAGGGTTAGTGCTGCTCCTCAGACTGAGAGATATTCAGATTCCCAAAGGGAGTCTAAAATGATAAGACCCCAAAAGAATAGCCGGCGGGGGGGGGGCGTCCAGTTAGTGGAACAGGGCTCTGGGACCCAAATGCCAACAGACCTCCTCAGAAGGTAAGGCCATCCTACCTTTGTATTTACATTCAGAAAATCTACATTAGAAATCTGCATTACTAGCAAGCAAACATCTGGGTGATTTTTTGCATCCGTACTGAGCTTGGAATAAGGTAATGCACTACGTGCTCAGTGATGGATGACTAGTGCAGCTGAAAGCCTGAGGAAACCCTCTGTAAAGGTTAGAGTGTACTTGCAGTGACATTTTTGAATGCAAACTCAACAGTTACACACCCTGCATAACATGCACAACCTGTGTCCTACTGCAAAGCCTGCAACAGAAGGAAGAGCATAGGGTAACCAGATAACTATAGCCTAGGGGCTCATTATATCTGATTTCCAAATCTATTTTTGCAGATAGGCCTTCTGCAATACCAATACAGGTTTTGCTAGACACCATTAATCCACGGATATGTTGTAACCATGAATGCAAATCCTGAAGTTGCTCTTCAGTCCTTTATCCATGTAAAACTCACATTTAAGCCAAGGGAAAGTTTTGCAGCAAGAAGGATTAACTAAAAAAAAAAAAAAAAAAAAAAAACAGCTCTTGCATCTTTCCTGCTGGAGAACCCACTTCTGGGCATTCAACCTCATTTTGTTATAGGAGCATTATTCCTCATTTGAATTTCTGGAGGATTCACAATGCTCACAGAGTCATACAAGGCTCACAGCCCTGCATGGGGCTTCCACTGAGTTGAGAGCTTATTTTGGATATGACTGAAACCACTGCTCACACCAGTAACTGGCTGCTCTAACACATCCCTACATTATTCCCGTTCCAACATAAAAAGTGGTAATATTTTATTGCCTTCACTACAAAAGATATAGGTGATTTTTTTTCGTAACTTAATGTGGAGTCTTATTGACTGCTGTAAAGTCATCAGTCAGTGACTGAATAAATGAAGGTACACCCAAATATGCATTTTTGGTCATTTATTTTGACAAGAAAATTATAATTTCATTTCTATCATCCGGTACTAGTCAATGAAAACAGCTAGGAAACGAAGGGGAAATTCAAAGTGTAACTGCTCAGCAATGGTGATTCATGACCAAGGAATGATCTGGCATGGAGGGCAAGAAGGCCTGACTGCAAGAAAGGGTTAAACTGGCTGGGAGCAGGAATGCCAGGGACAGAATGACCTTGTGTAAGGGAATGAAGTTTCCTTAGGTGATAAGATAAGAAATAGCTGCAGCATTGTCTTGTAGCAATGGGCGAAGGTGCCCCATGCCTACACTCACGTGATGGATGCTAGAGCAAGTGTATACAAGGAACTGGCTTGTGATGCATCTTTGCAGACTCCTAGTAGAACCGCTTGTGGTGGTACGACTCTGTCCAATGCATTGCTCATTACATTTTATTTTTATATTTAAGCAAAAATGTGAGTTTAATTTGCCTCAAGGGGTACAAGAAAAATTCTCCAAAAAAAAACAACCAAACAAAAAAACACCACCACACGTTCAATTTAACTGCAGAAAATAAGAAGAGGCATTCAAACAGACTTGTTGGGTTTGTAAAAATAACAGAGAGAACTGATAAGATCCTAACCCAGTTTTGCTAATCTGTTGAAATGAAGGGCCTATCAGCTCTAGACCCAAACATAAGCATTTCAAATCTGAATTCAAACATCTGAAGTGAAACCCTTTGCTCACACAAACCAATAACCTCCACAGGCAGGATGAGAGCTGGGATCAAGGACTCTCATCTCCAGAACTCATCTAAGACAGTAAATAAAAAGACTTTTTTTTTTTTTTGCTTAATTACTCCACTCTATTTAGACTCCAAAGATTAATTTACAAGGACTTCACTCAGAGACACAAAACAGAAGAAAAACTAAGACTAAGAAGTCTATTTCAGTTAACATTAATTCCCCACATATATTCTGGACTTTCACACCCTTACCTGGAGTCGCACTGGAGACTGTCGGCCACTGCTGGTCAGGCCCTCCTGGTCCTCCACGTAAGATTCCTGCCTCCTCCATATGCACAGCACTGAATAAGCATATAGCATGGTTTGATTATACAGTTTGCCTCTGGCTTTGTAACATTCCCCTTTCCTACTACTCTTCAAAGGTCCTAACTGTTGGTCACTGTGCAAGCGCTAATGTAGTACTGCATCATGCTAACAAGTTCTACTGGAGCAATAGAAAACTAGCTATTTTGACTTGCTACAAATAATCTTTGATTATTTACTAAAACACAGTTGTGGCATAATTTATAAAACAACCATACCTCCAGGACACTTTGCTTTCATTGACTGGAAGTTGCTAACAAGGAAGGTAGACACCTTCTTTGCTGTTACGATGTATTAATGTTAAAGCAAACAACAAGAAGTTGGTTGAATTAGTTCTGAGCTTCTGTAAGTACGCCAATCTTGTGAGCAATTCAGAAAGAGAAATACATCTCAAATGTAGAAACTGCATCACATCAAATTTTATGATGTTACATGGTGACTACTTGGCTTTGAAAGTATCAGTGCTGCATATTAGCCAGCACCTTAAATGGAAAGAAATGAAAAAATCTGCTACTTTTAATGTAAAACTAGGTCCTTATTTGTGTGCAATTCATTAGAAAAATAGGATTCTGTGACTGTGACCTTGTATCTGCTCTTCAGCCTCTCAGCTCCCTTCCACACTTCCAACTGAAATTAATGGACAATTTCAACTAAATGTGACAAGTACCAAAGGTCATATGGATACCAAATTTCTACATGCTTTATAAAAAAAAATCAGCATTTTATGAAAACCATCAGCTGGACAGGTCACACAGGCTCAGATCCTGAGATTTCAGAGAAGGATGAGGCTACTGATGTGAGAGAACAGAGGAACACATGCAATTTCTCAGAAAGGCTTCATTAGCACCCCTGCAGGTGGAACAAATTGCTCTAAATGAGCTCTGACTTTTCATTCATTGTTCAAGTAACTTCAGGCAAAATCTTGAACTCAGTATAGAAAGGAATGTAGATCCACAGGGTCAGGTTGGGAATACACAAAAGCACACCTGATTCCATGGACCTGTAAACAAGATACTCTGGTAGGTGAGAAAATTCCTGCTTCAGGATCCTGCTCCCCAGACTGTTCATTCCTTTTGCAGAAAGCAATCAGAGATATAAAAAACAAACAAACAAACAAAAAACAGCAGGAACACAGCAGCACAACTGTGCCCTCACCAACAAGAAGCACAGGGATGGACAGTCTGAATCTGAGCTTGGGACTTTCTACCTTAAGACTACAACTCTGTGGATAATGGCTAAAAGGTGATGGCCACAGCCCCATTGCACCAACAGCTTTGGAAAAAGCATAAATTCCTGCACTTGTAGTACCGCTAGGAATTATCACAGCCTTATATTTGCATCTCAACCTGTACAGTAGCATTATTAATCATGTCAGACTACGCCTGAATATAAGACCAGTTTGCTAATCAGCTCAGGAAAGGGAAGCAAAGATATTTTATCTAGGCTCTACAAAAAAAGCTTTATTATAACTCTGTCCAGAGGTACTGAGTAGCAAATTATAGCAGAGACTGCTCACAATTTCATGCAGAGGATTTTCAATCAAAAGAGATTTGGACCCAGCCTCACTTTGCCTTATTTGAAAATCTGTCACTTATCTTTAAAATGTCCTTTAAACTGTGGTAACAACCTTGATTGCACCATGTGGGTAATAAACTGGCTGAAGGAGCAGCATACTTCTATGGTAACGAGAGACAGCAAGATGGAAAACGCATCAATGCTGCAGACAGTCTATTGAAACATATCAGCATTAATGATAACAGGGAGCTTTAAAATAAACAAAAAGTGTTTAATTGCAATTAAATAATTCAATTTATGAATTGAGCAATTATGCCTTGACAGTCAATGTAAGAAAGGCAGGAGGCAAACACAACCAAAGCACAGATCTACAGTAGTACGGTAACAGCAGAAGATGCAGTCAGACCAAATTTGTAACACTTGGAGATTGAAAGAGGCAGCAGCAGAATCTTCTTTCTATCTCAGCATGCAGATATCATCAGTCTAGGGCATCAGAGAAGCTGGACAGCTTTGTCCTTTTCACAGAGGCCAAAGACAAAATTCCCCTTTGCCCAGGAAGTGCGCTACGTACCTTTGCATTCCTGCCCTTAGGGATGCAGAGTAGCGCCAGTCAGGATTGGGGTGTTTTGGCTGTAGAAACAAAAGCCCAGAAAAAAAACATTGTTAGTGTGTGTTAAATGTTCTGAAAAGCATGTGCATCTGACTAATTTTGTGATTGTTGTCAAAGTCTGAAGGGAGCTACTCGCTTTTTGTGAATATTCAGAACTGGCAAATTCTTCAATTCTTCTATAAATCTGAACTTTCAAATGGGCACACAGAGATCATCTCTGTAACAAAACAACTTGTTTGGATGCCAAGGCCTTTGGCTAGAGATGATCTCTGTGGAAAGACATTTAATGCTGCAAACTGGTGGACAGTTATTTTGTATATTCATAAACATTCTGGGCATAGGAAAAAAAGGATGATAAATTCATAATACACATTCTGCTCCTTTACCTGATGAGTCAAGGAAACTCAGCTGCTGCACTGAATAGCATCTGCCTGAGGACATATAAAATGCAGCCCCCTGTGAAGGGGCCATGTGGGCTCCTGTTTGCTGTGAAGCTTTTGCTGGCATTTAGTGTACTGCAGAGGACTGCACTAGATTGTATCAAATTTGCAGACTGCAGCAAGTCTTTTATCAAAGGTAGACATGTTCTTTCGTAATAACAAGAACTACTACGTTTTCCATATTCATCAGAGGGCACAGGGGAAGGAAGGGGAAAATAGCAATACCCTTTGACCAACAAACCTTAGCATATGCTGTCGTGCTGCAGAATGACTTGCTAAATAAAGAGATAGCTAAGAAATCCTCTGTTGATCAAAAATTTTCTCCAGAAAATCTCTGTTGCATTGTCAAATTACTTTTCAATTATGGTCAACAACTGCAAACTGAGGTCCTTTAAAATTATGCACTTCTATACAGCACTCAGCATACAACAATGCTGTTTCTCAGGATTCTCAAGACATTATTCTGTATATGATATTACAGCCAGTGCTTAACTTCAGGCACTTGAATCCAAAGAGAGAACTTTTGTCCAGAAATATAATGGACTAGATTCATTCCTGGTGTGTCTCATACAGTGCCAAACACACAAATAATAAATGATAGTAATGGTTTAATTCTCTTCAAGCTATTGGAGGCAGATCAGAAATTAATTTGGCCCCATTACTTGAAACAGAAAAGGAAAGTGTTGAATGCTCTGAATTATTTACAGCCAGCTCTGTCTTTCCTCTTGAGGTTTGGGGCATGCTTTTCCCTGGATCAATAGGTTTTATTCAAATAAAAATGGAGCAATTACAACTTCCACCATCGCTCCATCACCATACTTCCTGAGTCCAGCTTCACTCAAGAGTGAGATGCTCTTGGATGATGTGCATTGTTCGTATTCTTTATGGTCTGAATTACACAAAAGGGAGGAGGCTGCTATTTGCAACCACACATTAAACATCTGCACTAGCAATTTCCTTCCCATTTAGACCCCAGTTCTCTGGCACACTCAGGTTCTGCTGAGTTTAGCAGAAAGTGGCTTGACAAGGAGCCCATTATGTATGGTTCCAGTATTTTCTGATTCATTCCATTTTGGCCCCAGTCCCAGGGATGTCAAGGCAACTCTAAAGTCAACCATATAGGAATACTCAATGAAAGAAGACAGAAAACAATACACACTAATCAGACCCTTTCCTGAGTTTGTCTTTCTTAATGTATGAAGAATGCTGACACCAGAAGATTTGGCTTTTCCTCTGCTGGGGATTTTCTTATAGAAGGGGAACTGCTAGACTAGGGAGAGGAGGGAGCAGTGGGGGAAGTCCCTGTCATCTTTGTTTGCAATGGGAAAGGTGCAGCTTATAAATTTGCACAAGCTTATAGGCAGCATGAGGAGGAGGAATCTTACCACAGTCCTAGGCAAAACACAGATGAAGTAACATTATGACAAAGAGATGGAAAAGTCTGACACAAGTTAGGTAGGAGTGGGAAAAGAGGAAAATGGCCACTCAATCACTTTACACAGAGTTTTGTTTTCTAGCCAAAAGCTGGAAAGTTCTCAGCTGGAAAAAAAAAAAAAATCTATGTTCTGTTGCAGTAGAAACTTTCAGATATAAGATCATAAATGGGTGATGATGGCAGGAGAAACTCATCAGTTAGAAATTCTCATTCCACACGGCATCAACCAAGACTCATCATGTCAGTCTAACAGAAATATCAGCAACCAGGAGATTGTGGTATTTTCAAGGGTTACTATCCAGAAGCTGTGGCATCTTATAGCTACACCCAATCAGTTCTCTGCTTGCTATTACTCTTCAGGCAGGGCTGTAGTGCTGGTCCCAGAGAGTCAGAAGGAATTTTCTCAGGCACATATACTCCAGCGATGGAAAGATCTATTGCCACGTGTTGTGGTTTAACCCCAGTAGGTAGCTAACCCCCGCACAGCTGCTCACTCCCCCATGTCTGCAGCAGGATGGGGGAACAGAATCGGAAGGGCAAAAGTTACAAAGCTCACAGATTGAGCTAAAGAAAGATTAATAAGTGGAGAAAAAAAAAAAAAAAAGAAGAAGAAACAAAAGGAAAAATAAAAACTTAACCAGGGTGAGAAAAACACTATTTTCATCACAGAGACAAAACATAGCACCATACTAGGAAGAAAATTAACTCTATCCCAACCAAAAGCCAGCACAACACAGTTGACTTCCAGACTCTTAGGGGGGCTGCTTTTTAACTGAAAAAATCAATGTCTGGGGAATTCCCTACTTTTTAAAGTCTTCATAGGAAGAATGGGAGGAGCAGGCAGTTGGACAGCAGTCTGCCTTTGTCTAGATCCAGTTTTACCGTGTGTGCACTGCATGGCTGGGCCTTAGCAAGAGATTCATGTTTGTCCTGCACTTCTGTTATCATAGACCAATGTCCTGCATTTTGCAAAACTGGTGAAGTTCCAATTTTGTCAGTGTAAGTGGCTTCTCCTTTCATTCTGTTACAGAATGTAATTCTCTAAGATCCTCTGGTTATAGGAGTAAAGCTATTTCAATACACCTTTTAAATGAGGTTGGGCAATTAGGGGTGAGAAAAGCAAAAAGTATGACCAATAATAGAAGTGACAGCATAGTAGTCGAGAAGCAAATCTGTTCAGTAATAATATTTCCAAGTTCAGATACATTAGTATTGTTCTTCCAGATCCATCAGGCATTCACAATCTGCATACCTGGGTTGGCCTATATCTCTGGTTATGAACAGTCTGCCTTTACCAGACCACAAACGGAAACCTGCCACATTGAAGTGTGCTGTAAGCAGTCACTGCGTTGCGGCATGATACAGCCGATCTCAAAGCAGAGCAGTGTCTTCAGCACAGTCCCATGGGACAGGAGACTACACTGCTAAAAGCTGAATGCTGTCAGCTGGCTCCTCCGCAAAGCCTTGTCAGAGACTTTGCTGTGTCACAGGTCAACAACACCAGGACAGGGCACAGCTGGACAGGAACCATAAGTACAGAGAGGAAGCGCAAGAGGAACACTGAATCTGAAGTGGACCAGATGCTTCCCAGTTGTAAATCCCCATGCAGTCAGCATGTCACATACTGCTGATGAAGACAATACTGTTCCTTCTACATCTCCAGCTCCCAAATTGTCATAATACTGGTTGTCACACACAAGTCCATTTTACTAACTTTAATGTATTCTTAGCCTGGCATCTCGCTCAGAGGTGTCTGGAGGCCATGCATCAAGTCTAGTGGTCCTGCCCTTACCAGGCATCAGTTGAGGTGAGGGAAACCACACAATTCAATGCTGTTCCTTGTTCCTCCCATCACCTGCTTTTGCTGATTTAAAAACAGCACACAACATCACAATTGTAAGATGAGTCAAAAATCTATCCGGGTGCATATAGTAATGCTCACCACCATGCTAGGTGATCACCTCATGTCAATAGTTTGCTCCTGCTGGTTCTTCCAGGCACCAGGGTTACATTCTGCTAACCACATAACCACAAGCATTAATGTGATCAAACAACCAACCCGATTTGAAAGTCTCATAAGCAAAGTGAATTTATATTATAAAATGAAGCCACCTTAACAGCAAAAAAAGCTCACGCAAAATTTCACGCAGTTGTTCTTAAATTGCACAGCATGGGTTAATTTAAGCATTTCATTGGTACATAGAGAAGAAGTTTAACTGAGAATACATTGTTAGAAAAAGTTTGCTTGGTCATTTTTTTTAGCTAATGATTTAGCACAGTAAGGATTTGCCCCTGGGATAGAAGGAACTTCTGAAAGATTGTAATGTTGTCTTGATCCCATATTCATGAAAATCAATGCAAAGCCTCCCATTGACTTCAGTGGGTGTTAGAACAGGGCCTGCTTGAGGTAGAGAAGTGTGAATCAAACATTTACAAACAGTTACCAGCTGATGAGACTGCTAAAAGCATCCCACTCCATTCCTATTTCCACACAAACACACGGCAGAGTGACATAAGGTATATTTATCAAATATATGCTCTTTGAAGCAATAATAAAAGGCTTTTTACAATCTCTGACCACATGCAGCTCTGCTTATTTTCCAGTGAGACGATGCTGACAGATGTGGGAAAACAGAGATATCTATTACTGATTCCCTTCTGTAAATGCTTAAGATTAATTCAATGTGGAGAACAAACTATTTATAGTCTGAACATGCGTTCATCATACAAGAAATCAGAATGGAAACTGGAAAAGTGCATAATTCCCAAAGATAGTCCAATGATTTGCTTCCTGCCAGTGCTTACTTGCATTTCAAACTCTGAGAAAACTAAGGTGAAGGGAACAGACAAGTGCTTCTGTTAAGTATATTTAGTGGGTTCCAAGAGAAGGAAAACTCCTCTGTTTAATATTGGATGCACATTTCTGTTGGCACAGCATTAAGCATCAAACTAGGAGTCTGATTTCCCTGAAGCACAGAATACTGTCCCTGCTTAGCAGAACAGGTCCAGATACTGCCCCTGAACAAAAGAACAAACATTTATAGTTAACCTTTACAATGTCAGTAGGGCTGGAGAATTTCTTAAAGGCTTAAGTTCTTGAACTGAGATTGTAAGATATTCCGCTATTAATACCTTTAAAGCCTCTGTGAGAAATCTCTTGGAAAGATTGCTCCAGACAATGCTGTGGGTTTACTAGATTCAGACACTTCAAAACACACTTGCATTTAAAAGCGGTATCAAGATGTGTTCAAGTGTTGCTTGCTTTTTTTCCCACATGCTTAGCAAGCTGTCTTTGAAGTGCAAAATACAGAGGGGAAGCCAGAAGCAGAGCAGTGTGCTCAAACAACCGTAAAATTCCAATGTACCGCTGGGTCTTACCATCACTAATTTGCAGCTTTTGTTCTTTCTGAAAAGTGTGCACAGAGCACCATGCAAAGTTATTTACGGACATCACATGAATCATCATATTTTGTCAGCCACATGTGCCACCACACACACATAAAAAAAAGGTAAAAGGAAATCTATAATCAGAAGCACTCATAGTTAATTTTGTCAAGGCCCCAAACTGCCTGCTCATCATAAGGAATGTGCTTCTGGGGCAGAAAAGTTCAGCTAAAACGTACGTTGGTCTTATTGTTCATCTCTGCATTGAAAGGAAAAAGGTTGTCATGAGACCCAAGACATAATGAATGAGTTGAACCATACAGAAGTTGAACTAGATTATCTGCAGTTGGACTAGACGATCTTTGAAGGTCCTTTCCAATTAAACTATTCTATTCTATTCTATTCTATTCTATTCTATTCTATTCTATTCTATTCCATTCTATAACAACAAGACAGGAGAGATGAAAAGAAAAACCAAGGACCAGAAACCACTCAGACATCACTCGGCATCTCTGCAGGCATATGAGGAAATGGACTGTAGACTAAAACATTGAAACCTTCCCTGAAAATGACAGATTGTCGCTGCAGTGGTGTCCAGTAGCAAAATCACACCTTCACTCACCCCCTTCACATCTGCATGCACACCTTCCCAAAAGGCAGGAAACCAGGCCATTCATAACCTCACACGATGCCAGCAATGAAGCCACAACACTTTGCCGTCTTTATATTTTTGCCTGCATTACCTGCCTGGTCATCCTGTAGTAGCGATCCAGCTGATGAGAGAGTGATATTCATTAACCCTGCATTCTGATTCTTATCACAAGATTTCTTCCAGCAATAACTGTTTCTAAGGCTTTCAGTGCTGCTGTGTTAGTACATTTCTTCTGTTACTAAACATACTTTGTTTGAGATATTCTTATAAAGCTATAAAAAACCATACAGGCAAGCAGGGTGAATGCAGAAGCAGAGGCTACCTTGCAGAAATAAGCTCCCATTACACTATTACAACACAAGCAGTACAAGTCAGAATAGTCACACAGCTAGCAGTGCATCAACAGATACAAAGAATTCCCTACTTATCTTTAATACACTTGGTTTTCCCTTCCACTGCATCCACGTAATGACCCACTGAAGTCATTTACAACTTAGTACAGAGTGATTACTAATACCTCTGACATTACTAGTAAATATGAAAAGGGCTGAGATCCTATTGCATCGAGCATTACTGAGATTAATCCTGAATAACTTCAAAATATTTATCTCACTCCAAAACATTCGTAAAACATTAGTCTCCATGAAACCCTATGCATGGTATGCATGCATATAAAACCCATTCAGTTGGTCCCATCCTCATCACTGAACAGTTTATAAAAGGTCCATTTCCAAAAACCATCAGGAAAAAGAGAGAAAGAGACCTGTTTATATTCTCCAGAAGCAACACACACATCAGAGATTAACTTTGTAAATTGTCACAAGGGCAATGATACCTGTCACTGTGCTTCACAGGTGAAGGCATGGGCCTTTAAAGACTAATTCAAGTTCGCTTTAACTAAAAAGAGAAACACAGTTCTCCAAAGATCTAGTAATATGAAGACCATTATCTTTAAAAAGTAGAATTTGGTGTTACTAAGCAATGCATGGTATCTTCAGGGTATATGCTGAGGCTGAAACAAGTGAAAGACATACAATGTTATAGTATGTAATTAGCTAGGAATTAGTAACTAGTGAATGCCATTACATCCACCAACTTTCTCCTTACACCTAGCACTGATACATCTTCATGGTATGTGCTACCACAGGTCAGTTTAAGAACCAGAGACCTAAGAAAAGAACTTGTGACAGGTAGCATTTGTCACGATTTCACCCCTGTTTAAATCACACAGAACTACTGGAATAACTGATTCCTCTTCTCGATTGTAAGTCCACACAGAAAGGCCTTTGCTAGTTTGTTCTATACAAGTCTTCTGTACTCCATGTCCAGCCCTTGACTGATCTGCACTCAAAACTTGCTAATTCATTGCATTCATCAGAGTGATTCCCTAAAATGTGATAAGAATCTGTCTGTTAAACAGATTTCCTACTGCTCTTGCATCCAAAGTGAAGCCCTTTTCAATTATTACTCTTTTTTTTCCCCCCCAGAAAATGAGATTTAAGGTGTATATTTTGCTCTTTGGAGAATATTTCACTCTCATGTTCCCTCCTCTATCAAAGAGATTTTAGGATTTTATTATACTCAGAGAGATTTTAAGGTACAAAAACTGCACAGAAAAAGAAAAAAAAAAATACTTCCCCCACACCACACCACTGTGATTTACAGAAAAACACTGCATTAGTTTTAAATGGATTAGTTTTAAATGGATGATTATTACTCTTTAAAAGTACTTTTATGGAAGACTTGTTAATCCTTAAGATTTGTGTATCTTTGTGCAAATAAACACCAGTTGCAAAAGAGGCAAACATCTTCATATGTGAATAAGCATAAACAAATAAAGAAATAATTTATATCTCTGCATCAAGAGTACACAAGTCAGGCTCCTTCCTATCCCACCACAATTGCCCCTCTAGCTTCCCCACATCCAGATGCATACCAGACATCAATGCATGAACCGATCCTATGACTGCCACAATCCTAGGGTACAAACAACACATAATAATTGCAAAATTTTCCCTTTGTGAACCAGAATTAATGTTTCCAGTGTTTCTCAGTTTAAATCCAGTATCTGTACAATGGAAACTGCAGAGCATGCAAACTACACACTAACTGCAGACTGAGTGCATGCTAGCATAAAGCAACCATTAATTCTTCACTGTGGGAAAATATTGAAAAGGTTAATACACTGCTGGTCAAGCCATAGGTGTTAAACAATTTTCAATATCAACCCAGCAGGTCAGAAGTTGTCACACCACAACATAACAATGGTAACTTGCTGTAATCCTCTATAAAGATGTCACTGGATTGTCACTGTCCAGAAAGCATAAAATGCAGCACTCGGTAGAACAAGCACTACCAAAGAAGGGGTTGCAGTTTTCAGACATCTAAAATATGCCCACATTAGTAAGGAAAGCATATTATTGTAATGATATAAATCCAACAACTTTGCCTAGGTATAAAATCAATGAAGTAGCAAACAGCTATAATTGCCATAAAGTAACCTATTGATTTCCATGCTAATCTCTTTTTTTATTTTTTCCTGCAATATTAGTTTTAGCATTAATGATATAAGACCACATCTGTCATTCCTTAGCACTCTGTGACAGCAGGCAATTTTAAATGTGTAAGAGAAAAGGGAAGGACGCAATACTCTGCGTAGCATATGCTATAAAAATGAAGTGAATCCCAAACAGACACACATACTGAACTTACCAAATGGACCCTGAAAGTCCCAGTATTTACCTAGAAACAAAATGCATTGCACACATTAGAATACTTTAGAACCATGTCTTGTAGCTATGTGCCAGCAAGCCCAAAAGGAAATAAATACACATAATCTGAGTTTTCCAGTTTGAACCCCTTCTTAAGTATAAATTTGCTCAGAGCACTGTGCTGACCATTTATCAGTGTAGCCTCACCTCATTAGGAGTAATGGAGTCATTTTTAAGTATGATCAGGTTTTGTGCACTCTGCCCACTCTGTCCTGTCAGATGCCTCTCAGTCACCACTGCAGAGGGACCCGTTCCTGCTGGGCCACAAGTATTGTAAAACATAAAAGTGTCACTTCCTGATCCTGCAGTTAGGCATGCCTTATAGCAGTAGGTCTTAGTGAGAGACCCATTGCCCCTCACTTCAATGAAATGGGGCTGCACTTTTAAACCGTGCGGCAACCTTGCATCGATGTTGTTGTTGGCCTGCTTGTACAATTCAGCAGGGCACCGTTCTCTGACCCCACAGAAACCTGTACAGCAGGAGTCCCCATACAGACTGTATCTGTAGCACTTGATAACAGTAAGCCCAATGATTGTGAAAAGGAAAACGAAGGAGATGGCACACAAAGCAATAATGAGATAAAGAGTAATCTCTGAGTAATTGCTCGGACTTTTAATGTGTCTTCTTGTATCAGGGATGATTTTGGAAACTCTGTCCACCACGGCAACAGTGATGGCTACTGATGAGGACATCGGTGGCTCTCCATTGTCTCTCACCTCCACCGTCAGGTTGAAGGTAGGTGTGCTCTCCTCCCTCAGTTTGCGAGTAGTCCTAATCTCCCCAGTATGGAGCTCTACCCTGAACAAATCTGGATCTGAGGTTTGAACCAGGTGGTAGAACAACCACGCATTTTGTCCTGAGTCCCCATCAATGGCTATAATTTTGGTTACCAAATATCCAGCATTTGCCAAGCGTGGGATCATCTCCAGGGCTGCTGAAGTGTTGGTTGAGGTAGGATACAGAATCTGTGGAGCGTGGTCATTCTCATCTACCACATAGATGTGGACAGTGACAGTGCTGCTCAGTGATGGGATCCCAGCATCCTGAGCCTGGACATCCACCTGGAACTCCCTTAGTGTCTCATAGTCAAAGGATTTGACAGCATACATGTCGCCACTGTTGGATTTAATGGAGACATAGGAGGTGACAGGTAGCCCTTCAATCTCCCCATCCAGTAGAGAATAGGATACATAGGCATTTTCGGCAACATCTGGGTCAGTGGCTTTGATAGTGCAAAGCAAGACTCCAAGGGGGTTGTTCTCAGGGATGTAAACTGAGTACACAGGTTCCTCAAAACGTGGAGGATTGTCATTGATGTCAGAGATCTCCACATGGATCACCTTCTGGGAGGAGAGAGGGGGGCTCCCAGAGTCAGTAGCCGTAACTGTGATGTTGTAGGCTGCTGCTTTCTCATGGTCCAGGTTGCCCTGGGTGATCAAGGTGTAGGAGTTCTTGAAAGAGTTGAGCATGAAGGGGAGGCCAGGGGGAATACGCAGACTCACCTGCTTGTTCAGCCCTGAGTCCTGGTCCGTGACACTCATCAGGGCCACCACAGTTCCTGTCTTTGCATCCTCTGGCACTGGGCTGTACAGGGAGGTCAGAACCACCTCAGGAACATTATCATTGGCATCCACAATGTTGACCAGTACCTTGCAGTGCCCAGCCATAGAGACGGGGCCCTGGTCAGTGGCTTGCACATAGATCTCATAAGAGGATGCCTCTTCATAATCCAAGGTACCATTAACCCGCACCTCCCCTGAGTGTGGGTCCACACTAAACAGCTGCCTCACCTTCTGTGGGGTGTAGCTGCCAAAAGAATAGATCACATCCCCATTGGAGCCCTCATCAGGGTCTGAGGCATTGAGTTTGACGACTAGCGTGCCAGGTGGGGAGTTCTCCAGAAGGTTCACGGTGTAGGTGGAGCGGTCAAAGGCAGGTGGGTTGTCATTGGTATCCACAACTCGCACAGAGATCTGGGCTGTACCGGACTTGGGGGGGTCCCCGCCATCCACAGCAGTGAGCACCAACTGCTGCAGGGCACTCTGCTCCCGGTCCAGTGGCTGCTGCAGCACCAGCTCCAGGAGTTTGCTGCCACTCTGGAAGCCTTTAAGGTCCAGGGCAAAGTGGCGGCTGGGGCTGAGCTGGTAGCTCTGCACAGAGTTGGTGCCCACATCAGGGTCCTGGGCACTCTCGATGTGGAAGCGGGCGCCGGGCACGGCAGACTCACTGATCTCCAGCCGGTAATCCTGGCGGGGAAAGCGTGGTGCATTGTCGTTGATGTCCAGCACCTCCACCTCCACGTTGTGCACCTCGATGGGCTGCTGGATCACCAACTCCAGGCTGAGGAAGCAGGTGGGGCTCAGCTCACAGAGCGCCTCCCGGTCCATGCGCTCCCGCACCAGCAGCACTCCGCGGCCCAGCTCCAGTTCCAGGTACTGGCGGCCGCTGCCCGAGGTCAGCCGCACTCCCCGCGCCGCCAGCCGCCGCGGATCCACGCCCAG
>VXAA01001942.1:102696-119593 GCA_013399115.1 Anseranas semipalmata
TTTGCCATTGTGAAGTTTTGGAATGGACAGCTACAATGGGACATAGACATGGATTATGTGGCTGTGCATCCAAACAGCTTGCAGTCAACCTACAAAACAGAAGCCTGAAGGGATACACCCTCAGTTTTCCAAACAATCAAATATTGGCTTCATCCAGACAGGCCACGGAGCATCTCTGCCCCACACCTCCCAGTTGTACAGCCACAAAGACCTCTAACAAACATGCGTCACACCAATAAAGGACCAAAAGCCACAGCAGTATTGGCAACATCTCAGGCCCTGCCTTAAGGAATATGTTGGTAGAGATTCTCCCAGAACTGAACAATGCCCATGGTAAGAGGTAGTGGGAAAACAAAACCCACCTTGTAGGCATTGCCTTTTTGGCAGGTTGATTGTACTTACAGTGTGTGAACCAGATGCCAAGCACACATCTAGGGTATTGTAATACCTGTGAGGAAGCTTCCCTTTCACATTGCTCCTAGACCCTGATGATTTACTTCTGATACACACTGATGCTCCTCTCTAGTGCATTCTAGCTGGGTACCTCACCAATGAACAGCTGATGAATGCTTAAACCCTGCCCCTCACTATTTGCATGCCAGCTAGGCTCATCTCTTCTCATATCCTCTCTCTCTGTGGACAGTTAGGACTATGCACATCCAAAGTTTTGTAAAACACCACAGAATGTGGTGTGAACAAAGATAGCACACACTTAACAGAGCCATTCTAGAACATAATCCACATTATTTTCATTCCTTTCAAACATGTTTCAAAATCTCAAGTTCCTAGAAATTTTTTCTCCTAATTTCAGAATTATAAGTCCCATGATCGTCTGGCCTCTGGCCTTTTTGTAAGTCTTAGAGAACCAACAGAATAAGTAGTTTGATTTCCATTTTACAGATTAATACCATAGCTTGGCTGATACACAGTAGCACTGTACAAATGTAACCGTCTTTCTGAAAATATTAGCTTTATATCATTTATGCTGACTACACATAGTTTTTAAGTGATACATTGAAACTTGTTCTGTTCTGATTAAACGTTCCCTGAGTTACTTTAAATCTATATAAAATTAATCAATGGCCACAATAATTTTAGTTATTTCCATCAGCTTCAGTGGTAATGCTGTGTGAGTCCTGCAGACCTTGGTTTTTAATTCAGGAAAAACTTCCATTGAGAAAACACTTCAGGGTTTGGTCTGTTGTAATATTGATTTTTACAGTGAAAGGCAAAAATTGAAACAGAAAAACATAATTTCAGTTTCTACTGAATAGAGGCTTTCTAGTTTTCTTTTTCTTGGAATTTTGTTTTCCAGTAATTTCTTGAAATTTCATCTAAGCACCAAATTCTGAAACGCCTTAAAAACTCACTAAATAAAAATGTTTCCTGTGGCTTCAGATCAATTCACAGAAGCAAGAGCATCAGAATCTGTCACTGCAGCAAAAACAGTTGATAAAACACCCTAGGCCAAATATCCATTTTTTGATAAATCTGATAACCCCTGAAGTGATTGGATACCACCTGCATGCACTATCTGCATACACGGGCCTGTTGGGCTTTGCTGACATACAAAGATTGCACCACTTTATTTAGCTTGGTTAAATTAACTGGTAGGAATCCTTTAATGTCAGTACAAACACAGGGGTGTAGCAAAGAATACACTGATTTTATCAAATTCTTCAGAAGAAAATTATGTTATAAGGTACTAGGTATAAGTTATACGATGAGGTAGTAAAACTTTGATATATATATATGTTAGAGACTGTAGCAATACAACTATTTCAGTATAAAAAGTCATCACATTCCTATGCAAGCCTTTCTTGAAATAGCACAACATATAGAGATGCCTAAATTAGTATCAGTGTAACGCAATGCCACAGAAAAAAATCTGTGCACATATTTCTCTTGGGAGTGATACAATTATACGCAGATATAGTTCTGTAGGTATTTAGGGCCTTAAAAGTTCATCCATTTCAAATCTCACTTGTACCAGGAACATCTTTATATAACACTAACTAGAATCACCTAAATTTGCTTGAGCTGCGATAAATCTGTGTTCTATTTACTTCGTTGCAGAGTCCTTCCTCTGGCTATTTCCGAGTCTCTCACACAGCAAAAGGAAACACATATTAGAAAATAGGAAGATGCGACTGTACACTATGTTAACTGAAGAACTCTAAGGAATTTTGACATCTGAAAAGACATTTTGCTTCTTTGTAAATTATTTCACATTGAGTAAATCACATTCCTCAAACATGATATCCAATGACTCAAAGTCATGATGTAGCTCCTTTCTGAACTTGTGGGAAGTCACAGCTGCAAGGACCAGGCTGTAGATTTTTGCATATAGTTTTGTCAGCATGTATATTTTAGCAACAAAGAGATTACTTTAATGCTATATAAATGCTCTTGGCACACACAATTTCTGCCTACTGATAAAATGATATGCAAAAACTATGCAGACAAATCTAGAGAATCCACATAGTTCAGCCATTAACAAGCAAGTAAGCCATGTCATTCTCTAGAAAAACCTAGATTTTCTCTGTATTTGCCCGCTTGCATGTGGTGCCTACAATTTGTCTTCTTTGCTTAGAACTAAATCAAGTCAAGCGGAAAGGAGCAGACATCAGTCACAGGCCAGATTACATCAACCACAGTGGAAAACAATGTCTGTAAACAGTAAGGGAATGACTCAAACTTATGGAGTTTCCGATAAACAGTATTTCCAGTGAGGTGTTGGACCTTTTACCTCATGGGTACTCTGGAAATCTATGGAAAGAACATCTTGCCAATCTGAAGGGATACATGCTACTTCTTCTGTCCAACCCCGTGTTTCACTTCAATCCCTTGGGATTTCTGTATTCTCCTGCACCCCACTTACTTCAGTTGTGCACCCCACAAACCCACACCCCTTCTCTGAAGGAGAGTATGTGTAGGGCCTTACATTGTTTCTGGGGACTCCCTATGTTTCAAGTACTCTCTGATCAAGAAAATACCACCTAGAGGTGATAAGGCAATGTAAAGGTGGGAGTGAAAAGGATTCATACCCTACAGTGGCTTGATAAGCCTCCATCAGTCTCGATTTAGCCACATGAGCTCAGAGATCCTGAAATATGAGTGAACAGGTTCTGCAGTGAGAACAGAGCCACTGAGCAGCAACCCCTTGAACAGAACCCTGCAGCTGAACTAGATCTGGTCTGTGTTCTCTGTCTGGGGTTTACTGAGGACATGGGATTCTCCCTCTTCCTAAAAATACTGCAAAATGCCTCCCTGAGGTACTGTAAACTTCTTGTTTCTACACCCAACTTCTTTGCTCCTTTGTTCCAGTCATATTCTGCACTTGGATTACTCGCTGACAAGTCATCTTTTTACATGCAGCTTGCCTCTCCCTTGTTTGAAAGAGGTACTGTGCCAAAGTGCTCAGCTGGATTGACTCTGTTCTTTCATATCTTTCCACAAATCCATTTTTCACATTGGTACAGATCTAACCGGTGAGATTTTTTTTTTCTATCACAGACATCTGAAGCCAGGCTATTTAAAACATTGCTGTTATGGAACCAAGGCTACTAAACAGCCAGAAAAAATCCTGTTTGTATTTAGGTCACAATTTCTTTCCAGTAGTTTACTTGCTGTTATTTTAGAAAATGACATGTAAAGAAAAAGAGGTGGTGGGTTGGGGTATAGAGAAGGATCTATGCTGTAAACCTGAACTCAGACAAACCAGAGACAAAATACATAAAACAAAGATACAAAGAAAATACCTTTATTTGCTTCTCAAGGTCTTCAGTTCAATTATTTCTGACTTTCAGTCTAAAATTTAAGGATGGCTATCTCTCTGACTCGTTCTGTTTGTCTTCTGCTATATTTTTTCTGATGACTGCAAAATCCTTCCACTAATTTATTGACCATAATGTCACATACTATGCCATTCTAAATGAAGAACATTAATAACTTGGACATGGACAAAATAACTTTCACCTTTGTAAAGTCGGTTAGTATGTTTTCCTTTATCATCACGATGTCGCTCCCTAGAGCCACCATCTTTGTTGGTCTTCTACGCAGGCTGTGATTTTCCATCCCAAGCCATCACCACTAAATTCCAGCTCAGTGATCTGGTTGTGAGACATCTTCTAGTCCATAAACAAATCTCTTCCAGATCATTATGACTTCATTTGTTTCTCTAGCTCTGGCTACTGCCTCACCCCAAGCTTCTATGCCTAGGATGTTCTCTATCTCTGTATTGAAAAAAAGGTAAAAAATATTCTGCAATTCTAGGTCAAAGAGAACAGCAATATAAGAAGCACCATCCTGTACCCTAGTACCTGAAGTGCTTGCATGGAAAGTAAGAGGAGAAGGTAGAAACCTGCTTTTGCTCCAAGAAGTTTTACTAATTTTATATGAAACAACCTTGATATACAATTCACTGTAGAACCAGCTCTTAATTTTTCATAGCTTTTGTGTCACTTCTCTCCCCACCCTATCCCCTGCCCCCCTAAACACCTGTTTTTTTTAGAGATAAACTGTTTTCACATAACGAGTTCTCCCATTTCATACTCATAGTACTAGATCCTGATGACACTGTCATAGACAGTGAATAGCCAGTATCATTACTTTTGCAATAGCACCTTTTATTCTTTACTAAGTTTTAAAACTTTTTTATACATAAATGTTGAGTCCAAGTCTCTGTTGATGATTCCTGAGCTCTCCTAACTCATCCAAGTTGGACTGACAGCTCTAAAACTGCCAGTGTTTTCCTCTTGTTCATAGTCTGGCTCTTAACCACATCCTTCTCTTCTCTCTTTTCCTATCTATCTATTCCCCTTCTTAAACATTTGTTCCTTTCCAGTTTTTATTTATACTATTCCCTTAATTTCATTTTGGTTTCTGTTCCTTTCTCCATCTTGTCTCTTTCCAGCAAATATTCTCCTCTTTTTTTTTTTTCTCCTCCATCTTCTACTTCTAGTCCATTCAATCATTTTCTACTCCATTTTCAGTCAATCTTCCTACCTCTTTCATTTTTCCTGGCTTACCAACTCTTATCCTCTCTTTATGTTGAGTCCCGTATTTGTTCCCCTCAATGTCCTAGGACTTTTATGTTTGTCCTTCTGGATATACGAGAAATTTACTGTGTTCCAAAATGATGCTGATAAGGGATGCTGATGTCTCTTTTCCCCTTCAGTTTTGTCTACAAACCTCAGGTAAAGTGGGAAGCTAAGCATCAAACAGTGGCACTGAACCAATGGAAATAGAGACCTAGTACAAAAATAGAGAGTGAGAATCAAAAGTACAGGGAAGGAGTAATATGATGAACAGTCAGTCACCTTATTCACTTTTGAGAAGGACTGACAGCATTTTCTTCAGAGCCTGTCAGTGCCTCTCTTATTAGCAAAAGAGTTCAGGTTTGCATTATAAAAGACTCTTAACAGAAGCTAAGTGCTGTGTATTCACTCCTTTAAAAATATCTAGGGAGTTACATCTATTAAATTTATTCCTGCTCTCTGCTTACTCCTAAGTGTCTCTTAGTAGTTAACCATCTAAATCTGAAACATTCTAGTTTGGACCTGAAAAGGAGCTGGCAATCATGCAGGTTTGTTTTCACACTGTTTTAATGATGACCTAAGTTTGTCTTTGAGCATGTTAAAAGTATTGACTGCCAATGCCCTAACTATAAACTGTACATCTTGTGCTAGATCAGATTTTGCTTGTTTGAATGTCAGTGCTTTCTCCTTCATCTGTACTTTTCATTCTTGGCCTACTGCTCACCTAATGACTTTTCCAGTTTTTTTTGTATTTCCTAATAGCATCTTCATGAATTCCATAAATCCATGAAAGTATATCAAATTAGAAATGATCAATTCAAGACATAAAAGCATATCTTAAGCTTTACTTCTGATGTTTAACTTATTGAGCCCTGTATCTGGGTAACCATATTGAATTCAGATACACAAAACTGCACAAAAAGCCATTGTGAAGATCTCCTTTCCTTAGCAAAGTTGCTCTGCTAACTATAGAGTAGCAGGATTACCACTTCTACAGGATGGTTGACTCATGCTTTTGTTATTCAAAGATTCTTTCACTACAGCATTCTTCTATTGGCCTGCCTAACCCAACATTAACACATCTTCAGGTTACCTAAAATGTAGCAGACCTTCCTCTGGCTAAGTAAGAGAAGGAAAGAAAAAAAAAAGAAAAAAAAAAAAGAGCAGATGCCTCTCACATCCACTGCCACTCTGCTTCCTGCTTTTTCAAAAAATACACACCACCAGATGAAGCATGCATTAACCTATTCCACTGGGTTGCTAATACCAGGTACATTTTCTTAGCAAAACAGACCTATGTGCAACTTCAGTCCCGACTTGTCAACTTAAATGTGACTTAAATGGTTTGTGTTTATTCCCTGTACAGGAATGCATTCCAATGTGCATTCAACATACTGCCTGCAGCCACTCCAGACAGCCCAAGACATAAGTAGTCTAACATGCACAACGTGAAGATGGATTATCCAATGGTCACAATTAAGCATTTTGCTCATCGCTCTATATTTCTTCCAGCAGCTGAGAGTCACAGGTCTGGCCTTTCTCCCTCCCTGGCACACCTCCACTCCAAAGCCATATGGAGGCTAACACTGTGCTCCAAGTGTCTGTCCCCAACCACCATGACGTTCTTACACAGCAGCAAGCTACAACTTGCTCCTGAAGCTAAGTATGTAAAGCAGCTCTGAAACGGTGAAGGACACATTTTCTCAATTGAAAATCAGACCCCAAATGCTACTGCACTGAGTTCTGCAGAGCTGCCCTAAATGTCAGTAATTTCTCAAATTAATAGAACTAATTATACTTAAGCAGAGTTTAAAAGTGTTGGAATGACCTTCCTTTTCAAGGCTGCATTCTAGGATTAACTACTTAATTGCTGTTTTCTTCATGTTGGAAAAAGTCAGTGTCAAATTTACCAGGAAATTAAATCATTAGAGCCATGCATTTTGAAGTGTAAAAGTGAGGCAAATCATCGCCTCTAGCCCTGGCTGTTGCACTCAAACAGTTCCCATGTCTTCCACAGCCAGAAGCTCAGTCACCACTGTGGTACTGTCTCCAAGCTAGAGCCAGCAGAGCTATCTAGATATCGGGTAAGTTCTTTGCTGCAGAATGGATGAGCAACCAAAGGAATAACAAAAGTGCTCTGGGCTTCAAGAGTTCACTGCAACAAAGACAGGTTGGGTCCAGGTTGTATTTAGCACACCTGCTACGACAGAAGAGCCAGACATGGTGTGGGGTGAACCTCTGCATGTCTGGTTCCAGCCTTTCACAGCTTCCTCACCATCAGTCATTTTTTTAGATTTGCAGTTCTCCATGTGGTGAGAAGAAACTTCACACTGTGAGCAAATGATGGAGGAAAAGCTCCATCACAGAAACCTACCCAGCTTTTAGCACAAATGGGAAAGACTTTGCCTGGCAACACAGCCAAGTAATTAATAACCCTTCACTCTCATCAGCCTTGTGGTTGAGCTTTCAGCTGCAGGTTTGGCCTACAGGTCTGATACACGTACTATGGTCTTAAGTACGGTGACAGAAAATAAAAACCCTTTAGCTATTTTACAGAGCAGCTGAGAGCCATAAAAGAGGCAAGAGCAGATTAGAGTACCAGCACCATAAAACATACTGACTCTGTGAGGATTTTTATGACACCAGTAATCCAATGGCTGCTGCTCCACAGCTTTCCCTATTTCATGTGTTTGCACAGGAATGGTTGAGCAGGGAAAGTAGGGCAGGGAAACATTTTGTTTTGTTTGCTAAATTCTCAGCAGGCATTTTTGAGCTTAGAAGATTTTACTTTAAATCCTATTAAAAACATCTGCCCGAACTGCATTGTGCTTGGACTATTTTTAATGTATAACCACATCCACGATGAGCAAAATATTATTACTGCAGATACTGCTGATATTATCTCACCTCAGCACAAGACCCATTGATTTTCTTACTCAGCAGAACCAGGAACAGCATTTGACCCTGACTTACACCCTCTGCCAATGACTGTTTTACATTTTTGTTTCTCCTTGGGGTCTTGGAATACTGTAAGATCTCACACCTTCTTCCTGAATAGTCATGCAAAAGTTGGTTCTTTTTTCCCTCTTCACTTGTTCCAGCCATTTTATGCCCTCTACTGTACCTTTACAATTTCAGTCATGTTTTCCCTTTAATAAGGTTATCAAAACAGCACAGAGAATTGGATTCTAACTGTACACTTACAAGTAGTACCTGACAATGTGCCAAAAGATCATCTGCCAATAATTCTGTGCATAAAACCAGCAACAATTTTGCTGTATAATTTCTTATGAAGACTGCATCAATAGTTTGAGTTCATTAACTGTAACTAATTTGAGTTTTTCCTTTCTGTAATCCATGTGACTTTTACCTGTCCCCATTTATTATCTTTTCTTTTAAACGTAGAAATTTGACTAAAAAATGAATGATTAGTATGACTGAGGTATGAATATAAATGTGTGCACATGTGAAAGCACATGCAGAAAATACAAAAGAAGGACCAACAGAAAAAGTATGCACTAATTCCTACAGAGCACCCTATATGGGGATTTCATTCAAATGAATGAAGAGGAACAAAATGACCTAAGGTAAGGTGTCAAGAAGATCAAGAAGAGAACAGGAGCCTTAAAATACACAGATGAGGAAAAGAAGAGATCTGTGAAATTCAAGAATTTTACCTAAGCCTTACCAGATCAGGTTACCTTTAGGTTGGATATTAGGAAAAAATTCTTCACTGAAAGGGTTGTGAGGCATTAGAACAGGCTGCCTAAGGAAGTGGTTGAGTCACCATCCCTGGAGGTATTCAAAAGACGTGTAGATGTAGAGCTTAGTGATATGGTTTAGTGGAGGACTTGGTAGTGTTAGGTTATAGGTTGGACTGGATGATCTTGGAGGTCTTTTCCAACCTAAATGGTTCTGTGATTCTGTGACAAAATACTGAGGCAAAAAGATCCCAAAGGGTACCCATTCTGAAAGGGAATCAAAGGTAAGTACCAGGTCAGTCTCTTGACACCAGTGGATGAGAACCTATGAGGTGCACTAGCCAATGTCCCTTGTCTTCTGCAGCACATACAACTGACCCTAGTCACCAGCGACCATCAGGCACATGAGCGGATGCTTGCGAGTATGTGGGTATGAGAGTGTGAGTGAGCAAAATCTGTAAGAGAATGAGTGAGAGTGGGAAACTTCAAAGATTTTGCAGGAGAAAAACACTTTTTCCTTCCTTAAGGTCCTGCATTCAGTTCTTTTATACTCATTTCCTACATATAAATCGAAGATTGTTCCCTGTGAGACAGTGTTTGTACACGAGGTCAGATCCTGAGAGGGTAAAGGTTCGGTCTGAAAGGATGAGACATGGCAACAGCCAGAAGATGCTCTGAAGAACCAAGGGAAAAAAAAAAAAAAAAAAAACGATGTGGAGAGGCCTAGAGAAGAACAGTAACTTCTGCAATGCTGAGAGTGTTTAAAAAAGGGCTGAGGGCACAGCTTTATCAACTCCAGATCCACTTCCCACCACAAACACAGACATCAGCACCAGCTCCTGCACCCTCCTCCACAGTTCCTCACAGTCTCTAGCACTCACTGCTGCTATTGCTGCTGGAGAACAGGAATAGGACTAGCTCCAGGGAGTTGGAGGAGTTGCAAGGAGCAGAGCAGGAGGGAGATGAGATGGGAGCAGTCAGCAGCATCTCACTATGCACTACCCAGATGGGAACAGCAGCAGAGAAAGAGGCAGTGGTGAATAGACCATAGAAAATACAAGTACTGTAATATCACATACAGTATTAACAAAGGGCTTGACAGCATGACATTGTACAGACTGACAGGCCTGGATGAAACAGTGATCAAATTATTAAGAAGATGACATAAAGCTGCTGAACACAGCTGCCCAGTTCAGGGCCTTTACGCCAAGCTTCAGCAATGCTGAGATAGCCCTGTTCAGATTCACTAGTGCAACAAGCTCACCTCCGATCTAGAGTAAAGAAGAGGATCTCAGACAGAGTACTTAGAAGGGGAAGAAAAGAAAAGGGAAGGTGCAAGGTACGTGGGTGGAGCAGATGATGACCAGGAGCCCAGGGGAAGGAAAGAAAAGCAGTGGCTCTCACGCAGTAACAAGAAGAGGAAAAAAAGTTCCCTGGAGCTGAGTTGGGGGTTTGGAAAATGAGACGAGACAAAAGCAAGATGGTGACAGAAGCAGATGATCATGCCATAAAAGCAGAAAGCCAGGAGAACTAGGGTCTGTTCACTGTTCTACCAAGGGCTTCATGATTTTTGGCAAGTGTCTTAATTGGTTCCTAAGATGTCAGCAATATCTGGACTCAAATGGCTACTGAAAGACTTAAAGCACTACTGCAGAGGATACGTGGATATTCTCAAGGAAGAAGGTACATATACATATGTTTATTTTTTGTAATGGGTACTGAAGGGATAAAACTGGTTTTTAAGTAGACACTAAGCTTATCTGTTTTCAAACTTCTCCTCAGGATTCTTACAACCTCAGTGACACCAAATATTTATGTTTTGACTTTAGTAAGAGTTCAGTATTTCTTTTCTTGAGCACAAGAGTCCTTACTGAATAGGTCAAAGTGGTCAACATAATAAAATATACTTTCAAAAGCTAGGCTATATCCAGTGTTTAGCACTAACTAGTACTACAGTATTAATGCAGATTTGTCTTATGCATTTTGCACAGATTATACATGTGGCAAACACATTATTTTGTACCAAGGGAAGCCCCATATTGTATGTATCTTGTCCTGCAACAGCAGGCAATGATGCTGTGATGCAGTGTGCAGGGTATCCTGCCTGGTCCTCAGCTGCTCTTCCAGAAGAGCAGGTCCCCACAGGCCGTATCTGCCAACCTTACAGGGATACATCTGTTAAGTCTTAGCACACCTCAAATGACACTAGACGTGCAGCTTTTAACAACTCAGCTGAGCTCAGTTTATTTCTTCTGTCTGTGAACAGAGATATCAGAGCAGGACATGCGAGACTTATGATAAGCACTGATGATGGTATCAAATGTATCCACTGAAATCAATCCCCCTTCCTTGTACTAGCCAAAACATTGTCCTCCATAATCAGATAGTGGCAGGAGGAACAAATCTTCAAGTCCAGTCCACTAAGAAGAAGGCCACATGCCCACAGCGATTACCAGAGCAGACAGGACAAACATTGTTTTTATCTTCCATGGAAACAGAGCCAGTGTCCAGCCAACAAAGTCTAGGTTCATGAGATCAAGAAAGGTAGCCTGCCTCTGTGTCCTGGAAAAGACATAGTAGGAACAGCAGACTGAGTCTGGACCCTCTATTAGGGGGTTTTATATTTTAAAACAAGTAGTTATAGAGTAAAATCTGAAAACTCATCTGGGAATAGGAACTAGATCTTGGCAAAAGGTGAGGGAAGAGGGACAAGGACTAGGAAGTACAAGATGAAAGCAGAAAGAGACAAAGACAGGTTCAGAAAGACAGGCAGGCACAACCCAGTGTTCCTATTCTTCAGGTACTTAGTCCTGAAAACTTAACACCATTGTTATCTTCCTGATGAATAAACACTGGGAGTAATCTTGACATTGTATCTTCATCAAAGACTTTCAGATCCTTTTCAGTCCTTCATTCCAGAACATAAAACCACCCACACTGGGGACTCTGCCAAGTGTTAGTATTGCTGGGTTATTTTCTGGGTTTTATACTGTTGCAATACAAAAGCTTTTATACTTTTCAGTCTTGCTGGAAACAAAGCATTTCCACTCAAGGCAAATGTATTGAAAGAAAGAAGCTATTTGGTTTCTGAGCTATCAAACATTTATCTACTTTGTTCCACTGTGATACTTCTGTTTAATTACTATGCTGTTACATCACCTAATCGCTTTGTAAAGCTCTGCTATTTATTCTCATCTTTGATACTATTGATATGTTTATTTCTCTATTAGTTTCTTATACTCCTTTCATGTGTCTCCAGTGATACTGTGAAACCAGTCCCCCACATGAAGCTTCATGTGGCCTATCTGTTCAAGAAGAAACATCACACTTCCTATTGATGAAACAGTGATTAATATAGATGAATCATTACATAGTAACTGACCCTTAAGACTTACAAGCCTCTGAACTTTTGAGCAAATTCCCTCCTAAGATAAATTCCAGAAAAAGATGTCTTTGTCCAGCCAAAAAAAATGCATCCAATCATTGGAATATACAGAGGACAGTGGTGTAGTAAATATTCATTTCATCTAAGTAACTATTCACTACACCACTATTCTCCATTTGTGTCTTCCTAACATTTGGATTTTGGTTTAGCAATTGAACTAAAATACAAGCCTAAGACTGCATGACCCAAATACATATTTATAATATACTTTTCTACCTCGTAAAAGTATCCCATTAGAAAAACCATACAGTTAACAAATCTTTGAAGGTAACAATCCCATGCTCTGCAAAGGTAGATAGCAGAATGATCCTGGGATCAAGGAATCTTTTTCCATATGAGCCCACCTATCTTCTACATGCAATAGAAATATAAGACTGAAGGGAGGGGTTGGGCCTTTCAACACTATCTCCTGAGATATCAGGTACCACTTTGTATGACACCTTTCCTATTGAACTCAGTCTTAGAAGCTGGTAGGTGCTGAACCCCAGTGGAAGGTGCCTCCTAATTACTAGGATCTTTCTTCTCTTACCAGTCTACATGCATCATGGCCATTTTATGCCCATTTGTAGTTGAGAAGCACTGCCTTTTAGCTTAGGTAACTAAAGGGGTTTCTCTTAGAAAATAAAACAGTATTTGGTAAACAGATCCAGCCCTTCTGCTGCATTCCAGTTGACAGCTTCTTCTTTCCTCAGTAACACACACAACCCTTCTCAACATCTCTTAAAATTTCTGTCTGTCCTTTTTGAACATAGGTGGCAAAAATCTTATCTTGCCATTCCTCATACCATCTTTTCAATACTCCCCCAGATCCACTACATACTTGACTGTTGTGTCCTCAGATACATTTTTTTTACTGACGGACACATCTTCTGGGCAGCTTCTCTCCTTGCCATAGTCCATCCATGAAATCCCACTTACATTAAAATAAATTATTTTAGTTCTGTCCCAACATTTAATCACATTTTTTAAAGGGATATTAGGAGTGGCTGCTGCCTCCAGCAGCCCCAGTGCAGGACCCTCCTGCCTGGCTGCTGGAGCACAGTGCCCATGGACCCGGGCTCTCTGCCCAGGCTGAGGGATGTGGCAGCCACTTTCCTTTTTGCAGGTTCAACCAGTAGCAATGCTGAGAACATATTCCAAAGGCAAACAGAAAAACACAGGGCTGGTCACACAGACTGCCACAAACATGGCTCTGCCTTGAACAGCACCCACACACAAACCAGACAAACCATGAGCACCAACAGACATGGCCCCTTTGCTGGTGTTGGCAGGGACAAGAGCCCACTGGTGCAGGCACACACACAGGCGCTCTCCAGTTTCACAAGCACACACATGGTCACAGGTCCCGTGAGCACCAGCACGGCTCCTCTGTCCCCTCCGGCACCCATGCTTGTATCCCAGCCCCAACCCATCCCACAGGTCACCTACTCACCAGCTGGTCCAGCTCAGTGTTCGCTGCAAACACGCACTGCTCACACTATAGCCCCCCGACCCACTGTCTCTAGGACCCTCAGGTTTACATCCTTATCAGTGGCGAAGCCCTGTTTGCCTGCAGTTTCTCGATAGCCCATCAATCACTGTTACTGACCATGTCTGTTTCTGGTTATTGTCTTCATTAATGCTAATTGGTCAGGCTTTATGACCCCATGTTTCTCTGTGTGTTTATCTCCATACCTTTCCTTATTGTCCCAATTTGGCAAGGTCTTTAGTCAGATGATCTTACTGAAAAAATAAACATTCTCACACTCCCCATATCCTTACCAATTATTATGATTGACAATTTGTCCATCTGGTTTGTCTCTATGTTTTTGTTTATGGCTTCCTTGACCAGATTAAAGGAGGAGGCACTCTTATGTATTTCACCTGCATCCTCAGGACTGTGTACCTCTTCCTGTATGACACACCAGTCTTCCTCTATAGCAACTGCACATTTATATCTCTGTATTGAACAAACCCTCCTTTTCCATTTGTATTCCTGCATAAAGATCTGCTTTAGAAAAATCCTCTGGATAGTTTTCCCTCTAGCACCAGTCACTGGAATTTAAAGTCAATTCCTTATGCACTTAAAATTTCTCCATTCATCTTCATCATCATCATCTCTAGCTTCTCTAATAGTTTGCCATGTGTCACTTGATAGTGGTCTTCACCAATGTCCAAATAAATGACCTTTCTTTTAAAGTTCTGCACACTACTGCGGTTAGACAATGACATCTTCATAAATACTCCCTTCTTCCACCCCATAAAACTATTATAAATAGGTAACAGCTCTCCAAATACACGTTATTCTTGATTTGATGGAGCTCATAACATAAGAGAGGCTGGAGAAATGGGCTGACACGAACCTCATGAAGTTGAACAAGGAGAAGTGGAAAGTCCTGCCCCTGGGGAGGAACAAACCCAGACACCAGGACATGCTGGGGGCACCCAGCTGGAGAGCAGCCTGGCAGAAAAGACCCTGGAGGTCCTGGGGGACACCAAGTTGAACATGAGTCAGCAATGTGTCCTTGCTGCAAAGAAGACCAACGGTGTCCTGGGCTGCATTAAGGCAAAGTGTTGCCAACAGATCTAGGGAGGTGATCCTTCCCTTCTGCTCAGCGCTGGTGAGGCCACACCTGGAGTGCTGGGTCCAGTTCTGGGCTCCCCAGTACAAGAGAGACACGAAGCTACTGAAGAGAGTCCAGCAAAGGGTCATGAAAATGCTGAAGGGACTGGAGCATGCCTCCTATGAGGAAAGACTGAGAAAGATGGGACTCCTCAGCCTGCAGAAAAGAAGGTTTAGATGGAGAGATCTCATCAATATATAGCAATACCTAAAGGGAGGGTGCAAAGAGGACAGAACCAGGCTCTTCTCAGTGGTGCCCAGTGACAGGACAAGAGGCAATGGGCACAAGCTGAAACACAGGAGGTTCTGCCTATGCATAAGGAAACACTTCTTTACTGTNAAAGGGTCATGAAAATGCTGAAGGGACTGGAGCATGCCTCCTATGAGGAAAGACTGAGAAAGATGGGACTCCTCAGCCTGCAGAAAAGAAGGTTTAGATGGAGAGATCTCATCAATATATAGCAATACCTAAAGGGAGGGTGCAAAGAGGACAGAACCAGGCTCTTCTCAGTGGTGCCCAGTGACAGGACAAGAGGCAATGGGCACAAGCTGAAACACAGGAGGTTCTGCCTATGCATAAGGAAACACTTCTTTACTGTGCAGGTGACTAAGCACTGGCAAAGGTTGCCCAGGGATGTTGTGGAGTCTCCATCCTTGGAGATACTCAAAAGGCATTTGGACATGGTCATGGCAATGCATCCCTGCACCTTCTGCACTGAAATTAGGGTCCCTCCTTTTCCCTGCACCCTGGTCCTGGCCTGGACATCATTTTTCCTTTGCTTCCAGTCTTCCTGTTCTCAGTTTCCAATCTCAGCTCCAGCCCCAACTTTGATCAGGGCCACAAGCATACAACTGCAATTAGAGGAAGGTCCTGCCAGCTCTTGGCTGAAGCAGGGCTCTGTGTTGGCAGGACTTGGAGGGAACTGAGCATTCCAGCTCTTGCAAGGGTCTACCAAGTTCAGTGAACAAGAATTTCTCAAAAGCTTATAACTCAGCCAACTTGAGCAGACCTCAACAGCTACCTAACATGACACAAAGACTACGTTGTAACAAATATCAAGTCCTTTTTCCAAAATATGCATTGCCAAAGCTTTTAATAGAAAGATCAGCCACATTCTTATTACAGTCAAAATGAATATTTTTCACCACCCTTAGCCTGAGGAATGACCAAACTGTTCAGTCAAACTCATCTAACAGGCAACCCCTGGTTCACCTGTATCACCTCTCAAGAGGCTAAAGGGTTTTATAATAAATAGCATCAGACCACTATTTTACTAAGCAGTGGTATGAACACAGCCTGAAACCCCAGAAGGTTTTCATTCATTCAGTAATGGACAGAGATGGAAATACAGAAGTTCCTAACTGCAAGGTAACCATTTGAATTGCTTTCATTAAACAAACAAACAAACAAAAAAAGAGTAATTAGAAAGTTGCCCATATTTCTGAATCTCCTCCCATCTGTTACTGAGGTGACAGAGTTCTCTTCAGGTGACATGTAATACTTTGATTACAGCAAAATATCCTCCATATAAACAATATAGGTCTGCTACTAGAAGCAAATGCAGCTCGAACACAAGATGTTCCTATATACGGTAATTACTACTGTCCAGTGTCTCTCTGTGAAAGTATTTTGAAAAACATTCCTTTTAGAAGAATTAATATTACATTAAAAATACACTATATTAAGTGATCCAACACTATTTATAATAGTAAGTGTGTCTTTCAGACAGAACATTTCCACATATAAAATTCTCCCAGCTTTACCGGAAGCATGCCAAGCTTGTGCATTAGCAGCAGCCAAACATACACTTGGAACAGTCTAATTGTACAGTATCATGGCTGATAAATAGCACATTTCTCCTACCTCTGTGAAGGTGGCTGAAAGCCCTTGGTATAGAGAGACAAAATGTATAGTGAGACAGTGTAATATACACTTGTTTGGTATTTTAATGCATTTTAAGTAGCCATAAGCTATGGAAATCTTCCAGAATGCACACTGAATCCTTTATTCCCAGACCGTGATTTATTTAGATCCAGTGTATTTTATATACATAAGAAGAAAAGTGGCAGTGTTTTCAGAGGGGAAAAAAAAAAATATATATATATATAT
>VXAA01001942.1:119818-131487 GCA_013399115.1 Anseranas semipalmata
TATAATATATATTATATATTATATATATATTTTTATATATATTATAAAATATATGAAAATATTTTATATATATATATATATATATATAGTAACTCACTTCTTTGCTACTTCTGCTCTATCTTGACTTTTGTTCTACAGAGTCAGTTAGAAGGGAATAAGGATATTTAAAGGTTTTTGAAATTGAACGTCTTTGCCTTTTTCAATGCTTTGGACTGTCATGAGATGGCAACCACAACTCCTCAAGTCCTCCAGGTCCAGATGCAAGTGCTGTCTCATTAAACAAAAGAACATCTTCCTTCCCTAATGTGAGATGTGACATCAGTAACAGTCCTGAAAAGCTGCAAACTGTCTAATCCTGAATACTAGACCCACTGTAAAAGTTAAACCTTTCCATGAGTCTTCCAATAGTGTAATCTCAGATAATAATCCCCAGGCTGGGAAGTGAGGTGATATATGCTTGCAGGTGTTCAAGTATTTATTTCTTTCCCCACATCTACTTTGCACTAGTGACCACAAGATTGTTAAAAGCATAATGAATTAATAAATTCTGATAAAATCAATTAGAATATTGATTGCAAGTAGATAAGTAAGCATTCAGAAGGGAATTACAAAGGAAATTTATGGCTGACATTATCATTATGTATTTAAAAGGAGATTTCAGAATTATTCCAAAAACCTCCATGCTATCTCACAGAAGGGACAGGGAATTAAAAACTCCTTACAGGACTTCAGTTTGGAAGGATGGGTGCAGTGTCCACCATCACAGATAAAGCTACCTCTCAACTGGTTTCAAGAGTACAGTGCAAGCATAGGCCTAAGTAGGTACAGGCTTATTTTGAAGTATTAGCAATGATTTCGAGTAAACTGAATTTTATATTAAATTAGAATGATACTTAAACTAAGTGCACTACAAACCAACCCTCTCTCTTGTCCTTTTATCTTACCAGTATTTCAAACCTGGCAGCTATCTTTACCACATTAATGTGTCTGCCTCTTACATGATGGTTTCAACAGTTTCACAAAATAATAGTCAGAACAAGCAAAAAAAAAAAAAGGAAAAAGGAAAAAAATAACATAATATATCCTTTCAAATCAGACCATACATAGAAGATGAAAATATTCAGTATGTATCATGTATGAAAACTGATATTTCATCAGCTTTCTGATGAAATTCATCATTGTTTTTATCCAAACAATAAACCAGGTTACAATGATTGCTTCTAATTCCTTTCCATCAACTTTGCTTGGGTGCTAGAGTTACCAACAGGTTCAAGACAGAGTAACAGAACCTGTGAATTTGCCAGTAGAAAGAGTATTTAAAGAGCAGAGTAGGATTGCCTTGCAAAAGGTAGCATATGAGCCACAGATTCTTATACAGTACAACACAAACTAGTAGCTGCAGCAAAGCCATTTCCACACCTCCTCATTGAATAAGGACACCACTCCATGGAGCATCTCTCCTCTTTCCTGTTTACAGTAATCCTAAAACCCTGAGTGCACAAGAGCATCAGCTGATTCAACTATGTAATTGGGCTCATTATTTATATACTGCTGATTTATCTTAGGAAGCCTAATTTTATAAGGAGAGAGACAAGAAAATTAAAACCTCAATTATACGTAGCTGAAGATAACGGTACGATCTAGGCTTCTTGTGGGGACTGAATTATTAAAATAAATGCTTTCTAGAATGGGAAAATACCTGTTCTACTGCAGAAAAAGAAAGAAAAAAAAAAAGGTTCTTTCAAAAGAGAACTTGATTTTACAGTCAAAAGTAAAAACCTGGTTTCAGATACCAAAACTTTGCCCAAACCTAGGTACATTTGGTTTGGTTCACATGCCTGTGTGGCAAACCAGAGCTTCCTAAACTTGTGTTTCTTGAGTATGATCATCACTGCAGTCACAGCTGGAGACAGCTGGGTGCAACCCAGCATTAGGATTCATGACAGCAGAAGCCACCAGCTGTGCATCTGACAGGAATTCAGATGTCCTGGCATTAATTTCAGGTCTTTCACAGTGGAATTTGAGCATCTGTTGGGAAGTATACAGTAGTTCAGGAACCCCTGTAAATCTCTCAGTGCAGTTTTTGAAAATGGAATAAAGCATCATTTTCAGAAAGGCTGTAACAACTTTTAAATGTTTACATTTTGCCACATTTCAAAGAATCACAGAAAAAAATGTAGATTAGAAAGGACCTCAGAAGGTCTCTACTTCAACCTCCTCCTCAAAGCAGGGTAGATCAGGTTGCTCAGGGCCTTTGCCCAGCCAAACTTTGAGCACCTCAAAGGATGGAGACCCCAGCACCATTCTGGGTCCTGTACCTGGGTTGCCACACAAGAGGCAATTTCTTCTTCGTGTCCAGCAAGAATTTCCCTTCCTGAAACTTGTAATCATTTCCTCTCTTTATGCCACTGCAATGCTCTTTAGGTAGTGGAAGACTACTGTTAGTTCCCCTCATGCATTTTTTTGTTTGTTTGTTTTGTTTTTAAATCAAGTTGAACTCCAATATTCGCTGTTTCCCAAGTGTCTCAAGAACCTAAATTAGCTACATTAACGAGCATTGGCCCCATTTCCTAGATGACAATATAAACAATACAGAAGAGAACCACCTGGATTTGAACTACTTATTCATACAGTGGGGGCTTACAGCTCCAGGGTCGCATGGTTCAGTTCAGATTTTATTCAAAGCAATCTCGTTCTTCTTTGAGCAGCCTGAATGAAGAAAGGCTGTTTCCTGAAACATCACTGCAATAGTAAAAGGCCTCACCAGACAAAGAGCTCCAAAATGATAATATTCCTCAGTGTGTACCTATATTCTACACTTATGCTCTGACCCTGATCAAACTGGCATCTTTCCATGTTCTGCATTAGCTCAAGTTAATTTTTTCTTGTAGTTTTTCAAATAAGGTGAGATGCATTAAAGAGATTGAATGCCTTGTAGAGAAGCATGATGTTGTAAAAGAGAAGACGGGAACTTGCTAATTCTAATCCCTTGACAAATATATAATACAATTAAAACAAAGAAAGATGAAAGTGCAAACAGCAGTCCAAAACCAACAACCCCAAATCCTTTGAAGGTATTCCAGCTGACAACTCAGATTAGACAAGCTATTTAATAGTGTGATTTTAACTCAAGAAAGTAAGATAAGGAGGCAGTCATCTCTTCTCTGACTGGAAGGAGGAAATCTTTTACCACCAGGTTTCCTTCTTGGCAATATTACATTGAAAATAAATATCTTTACAGAGTCGGATTAGCTTTAGGGTATCTGTGATTGCCCAATTCAAAAACAAACACACAAAAAAAAAAAAAAAAAAAAAAAAAAAAAAGAGAGGGAGAGAGAAAACAAGTGAAGGATTCACTTGAAGGAATATATTCGTGATAGAATTGATATAGGCCATACTAGATGAGACTAGGGTTTTACTAAGAAGAACACTGAGCCAACAGAAGAAAATATATTTACAACATCACATTTTAATGAATCCTGAAATATTATGGATTTTCTCATAATGTAAACCTGTATGAGATAAATAGCAGTCTGATATATAGAGCAGAATTAAGATTATTGGAATGAATTTGGCTAGACTTTCTTTTCCCTTTTTTCAGGGCTGGAGGGTGTGAGTGATAGGGGAAGAATGGGTAATGCAAGCAAATTGGATTCTGGCTACAAATCTGAAATCCTTTTAAAAATTAAACACCTCAGCCTGCACCATTGCAAGGATCCTCTGGGTTTACAACGTAAAATGTTAAATCAGTTCTGTTTCATCACCTTTAGCATTCCTGTGCTCTTTGCAAGATCTGTGTTCTTTTACCAGATTTTGTCACTGAACATCCAATTAATCAATTACCCTGAGCAGCACTTTTACTGGTGTTTATCGGTATTCATAAATTTCCCATTTTCTACTAAACAAAGCTCCTTAAATTCTGTAGGTCTTTTAGGCCTAACCAAATACAAGATGTTTTGAAGTTTTGGTATCTTTGGTATCTTAAGATGAGTGAAAATGGAAAACACAGGAAACTGTTCCTGAACAAACACGTAATTAAGCTATTTTTTTTCTTTTCTGTCCAAAAAGAATAATTCCCCATGCCATATAGAAAAAAATTGACTCTTTAGAAGTCCATGGTGCGTGAAGTTTCAGATAGAAATTCCTTGGCACCACAAATCCTATGGATAAATGACAGAGTATGCAGTCACTAAAAATTTTTCTTACATCAACCCATTCTTCTCTAATCTCATTTATTTTTAAATCTCCACTGCACTAACTTTGACTGAGCAACAAATGTCCAGGAACATTTGGCCAATGTTGTAGGCACAAACATAAAAGCCAAAAGTTCTGCTAAATCCCATAACTTTAAAATGGCTTGCCTCCTCTAGCTACTATTCTCTCAATTTTGGTAAACTAAAGGCTTAAACTTGCTAAGTCTCTAGAATAAAAATAAAATAAAATAAAATAAAATAAAATAAAATAAAATAAAATAAAATAAAATAAAATAAAATAAAATAAGGAACAGTGAAAGACAAAATTTTAAATTCCCTCTCTGCAGTCCTCAAGCATTTACCCACACTTGAACAACATCTCTCTATCTCACATGTTTGCAGCCCAGCACCACCCTTTCTCCCAGGAACTGCCCAAGAGTATTATTTCCAGTAGAAATCCTGCTGGAGAATACACTCTGTATCCCAGAAGTTGCAGCATTTGTTCCTCATCCTCACACATCTCTCTGTAGAGTAGAGCACACCCAGCACACTCCTCCATTAAGGGCATCACAGAATCACAGAGTGGCTGAGGTTGGCAGGGACCTCTGGGTCCATCTGGTCCAACCCCTGCTCAAGCAGGGCCACCCAGAGCAGGTTGCCCAGGACCATGTCCACATGGTTTTTGACCATCTGCAAGCAGGAGACTCCACAACCTCTCTGGAAAACCTATATCAGTGCTCCATCACTCTCACAGTACAGAAGTGTTTCCTGGTGCTCAGAAGGAACCTCCTGTGTTTCACTTTGTGCCCACTGCCTCTTTGTCCTGGCACTGGGCACCACTGAAAAGGGCCCGGCTCCATATTTTTTACATTCTTCCTTCAGATATTTACATACATTAATAAGGTCTCCCCCACTGAGCCTTCTCTTCTCCAAGCTGAAGAGTCCCAGCTCTTTCAGCCTTTCCTCACAGAAGAGATGCTCCAGTCCCTTAATCATCTTAATGGCTCTTCACTGGACTCTCTCCAGTAGCTCCACATCTCTCTTGTACTGGGATTCATGGGATCTCACAAGGTGAGAAGTCTGAAATCAGGCTTTGTGCCTTAATACTATAGGTCTGATCATGCCCCTGTGAATTTAACATCATGCAATGAAAATGGCTTTAATCATAAGGATATTTCTCCAATCCCCATATAACTGTTGGCTACACAGCAGAGCCTAACAGCTATTTAAAATATATTCCCAAGACACATAAGAAACAGCTATGCAGTTCAAAAGATGAAGAGCCCATTCAGCTGTAAAAATACCTTGCTCCTCTGCTGCTGCCTGCACAGGAATTGGCAAGGGATGAGGAACAGCACAGAACTTCTTGGAACCAACAGCCTCATGTTTCTTAAACAAACATCATGAACTTTGATTTTGCAGATCAACCACAGAAAGGTGTTTTACTTTGAGAAAGCAGTTTTTTTCAGAACAAGAAAGAAATGAAAAGCCTCTAAGCAAGGTGTCAGGGAGAAAACATCCATCAGGTTGGGACAAGCCCAGGGAGGGATGGAAGAAATAACCAATAAAAATTTTAAATAAATAAATAAATAAATAAATAAATCATCCCTTTGGAACAAGAAAGAATTCAAAGAACAAAAATGTCTCAGTGTTCCTTAGAGACACTGTTCAAAGACTGGAGAGAAAAAAACCTCTTTTTTTTCTTAATGTACCTTCTTTCTCTGATATTTATTTTCTACTTGCTATATTTATCAAATCTGTTCTTATTCTCCAAACTCCTCTGATTGCATTAAGTCTTTGAGTTTTTGCCCTGCCCTTTTCTTAGCCTTACAAATCTCAACTGAGCATCATAATTCCTCTGTGCCTGTTTGCTTCTGTTTTCAGTTCTGGTGTTGAATTTTTGTTGTTATTCTTTTGATTAACTGTGACTTCAAATAGTCCACAGCAAGTCAAACTCTAAGCAAAATTCTTTTATTCACATCGGCCCTTTCTATCCCAATGAATCAGGAATAATTTCCCCACTGTGAAAAGCATGATTTTGCTACAAAGATAATGGACAGAATAGGGGTGTTTTCTGGAATTCCCTCAACTACCTCAGTCATAATGCACTTTGATATTTTTCCCCCTACGACTTTCTTAGATCACAAGAGTGATCTAGCGCCTTTATAATTCTTTCAAAGGCTAGTCCCTCATATGTCAAAACTCAATACCCCGTCTTTGCCAGTAGACATCCTTGTATACCAGTACATTTCTAGTCTATGCACTGATCTACTATCCACATCAGTGATACTAGGTTTGTTTCAGATTAGCTCCACTGAAGGGAGCTCTAACAGAAGTGTAACTGTTTCTGAAAATGAGCAGATGAAAACCATAAACATGGTGAGATTTCAACTATGAGAAGGCATTAAGATGTACAGAATATTTTATTTGCAGACATGGAGGCAAATATCTTAGTTTGTTTAAATTGGCATAGTTGATGAAAATCAGTTGACAGAACTAACTGCCTTCTTCAAGAGATTTTCCATGTAATAAGCAAGGATGTTCCACAAATGTGCACATTAATTAGGACCAACCAGGAGGCAGAGCAAGTCTTTCAATACAGCCTTCCCTGAAATGCACAGTCTTCTTCATGAACAAGAGGTTTACTAATCTAGAAGTGAACTGTGTCACTGGTGTGGAAAACTGACTTTAATTTGCACAGAGAAAGTCTGGTCCAGCAGAATTCGTGGGCTCAGATACAGCTACATGCAGGTAGCCCTCAGTTAACATGGCTTCTGAAGACTGGAGCACCAACTTGCGTTGAGCAGAGCTGTCTCAGCTCAAGCTCTACAGCAGCCAATCTTTTGTCCTGGCTGTAAGCTGGCTTCATGCGGTCACAAGTGTCTTAAACTGCACAATCCAAGATATCCTACAATACTTGTATTATTTGATTACTTGAGAAGTCCCACCTCCCTAACACTGGAGAACTGACTGTATAAACTGAAGGCATTCAAAGAAAACTAAAAAACAATTACTTTAAATGCTTGTAATAAAGCATTTTTACTCTTAGGATAATTAATTGTCATGGAGGTTAATAATAGCTTATTATCATTTATTTGGTAAACTCATGAGATATTTACATAGACACAAACTATGAGACAACTGGATTCTTATTCTGCTTTTGGAACAGAAATTTTGCTGCAATCATGCAATTACACTATAAGGGACTGGGGAGCTTGTTTAGTAACAGTAACACCCCACATGGTCTTGATTAAACTTCTACTAGATTCAGCAGAATTGTAGCAGGGGCAGACCTAGAGACATTGAGACATCAAACTATAGAAGTGAATCCAACCCCAGCAGCATTGCTTCCATAGAGCAAAAAAGCCCTCTAGAGTCTAGCAGGGCCAGAAGTAGCCTATGAAGAGAATGCCAGAGAGGGAGCACTGAAGGGCTGGTAGCAGCTGACACCCAGGGGTGTCTCCCAGTGCCCAAAGTAAAACACTGAAAAGTTTAATGATAGCACAAGAAGTTGGGCTATTGTAATTGCTATATGTATTTGCTGAAGACAACCACATGGCACCATTCACTGCAGGAACAACTTGACACCTGTTACAGAAATGTATGACATCTAAGAACCCAAAGTGCAGATTCCACCTAATTTCAGTCATTTAAAAGTTGTGCATACGGTCTGAGCACTGTCTATAGACTATGTCTAAATCCAGTGAAAAGAGACAAGATGTCTAAGATGAACGGGATGAGATGCTCTCAGCAGGTGGCTATGCCTTTCTAATGTCTAAGGCTCAAACATCAAGCATTTAGATGGACAAAGTTAGGCAAAAGAAACACCTTCTTGGGAACTAACCTTCCCCTATCTACCTCACCACCAAAGTAGTGTTGTGATAATACTTACCCAAGTGATTGGTCAACATGTTACGACTATGGAGAAGGTAAATGCAATCTCAAGAAGTATCAGGTGACGTATTTTCTATCCCCTGGATAGGGAAATATTCCGATTACTGTGTAGAAGGCCCTCTGGAAATATATATAATTCTGGGCACAAATTTGCAAGAAATACATATCCACACAGGAAGTGCAGATGCAGAGATGGGATGTTAGCATGATCAGACAAGTACAGAGATGACCTTAGAGAAAAGACTAAAAGAGGTTGATTTGTTTAGCTTGGTCAAATAAAGCCTAAGAAAAAATGTGGTTGCTTTGTAAGCTATGAAGGAAGCAAACCCTAAAGAGGGAAACTACTTATACTAAAAGGACACTGCTGGTACAAGAACAAATGTCTACAAGTTCGTAGCAAATAACTGTTGACAGGATGTTAGAAGAGGGTTTCAAGGTCTTGGAGGAATAACTTTCCAATAGGAATAGTGGGCACAACCCAGTGAGTTTTGCAATTAAAAGGAGTATTATTACAATTAAAATTTAAATCTTTAAAGGTGAAGATTTAAGATCAAACGGTGCCTGATATAGGAAAGGACTGGACTTGATCCAAATGGTGTTTTCTTGTCTTATGCTTTCATAGAAGACGCACTACTCACATCCACTCTCCCTCAACCCAGTTCATAATTCAGGCTTTCCCACTCATCATTGCCTTTAAATATCTCCAAATACGGTCACATTACTCTTCACAGCCCCTCAAGGCCTCTGTCTCGAGCTACTCCTTCTGTCACTCTCCCTTCCACTACCTCTAGAAATAGTTCTGTGAGGCAAACATCAGACATGCAAAGTTTCAGCCCAGGCATCTGTAGCCTTTCCTGGACACACTGTTCTTTTGTTAAACTTTGAGGTTGTGTCCTTCTTTGTGAAAGGTAATTGGAGTGGTCAGGAAGAGGGAAATCTACTGAATTTCCATTCTTGAATTTTCTTTGACTATCGCTGTTTCTTTGACTATCGCTGGCCTGACTCAGAGAGTCACTTCTGCAGCCAAGAAATCTGCCTACACAACCAAATTCTTACAATGTGGGCATAAGGCTGCTGTTTCTGGGCAGGCTGTTATCAGCACAGACAGGAAAAAAATGTGATAGTGCTTTACCTTTATATTTGGCTGTTATGAGGCACACTCCCATCAGAATAAGTAGGGAGGGCTTAACTCACATGGCTGGTCTTTACTTGTGTGAGTAAGCCATTGATGCTCAGCCTGCAGCAGTTCAGCACAGATTGCATGCCACTGTCAAAAGGTAACTACATCCATTTTTGTCACTTGAAATGCATGCCACCTTGTGCAAAATCATTCCACTGCCATTACAGTTTACCATTGCTAGGTTTGTGTCAATTTTTTAATGTAACGTAAACACTGAATGCAATGTCACAGAGAGGTCACTACATTCTGAATGTGCAAATATCTTTCAGGCCTTTTGTGTACAAAGTGGACAAAACAAGCGAACAAGAAGACTGTAACAATCCATGCTCACATCATGATTCTGAAAACACTCAGTGAACTAATGTTTCCTTTAGTCAGTAAAGCCACTAATGCCTTTGTCTCTAACATAGCAAAGTAGCATTGCAGTGTAAGATGCCTTTCACTTAGCTGTCACATATGCTACATTGCACAAAGAGACAGAAAGATACTGAGAGATATGCAGTTACAGTTTACTGTACTGCTATTATGGCCATACATAGTTCTATTTTTAACTCTAACCTAAATAGAATGTAAAAACCATTCAAGCCTGTCATTTAAGTCAGTAGCAAAGGAGGACCAAGAATAAAGAAATAAACCTAAATTTTGAAAATACGTTTAATTCCTGGAACTTCAACTAACTTCTAGTATATGTAGATATTTTCAACCTCCTAGGTACTAAAAACTGTAATCCTAAAAATATATATATTTTTTGAAATTAGGGATTTAAGTTATGCTTAAATTATAATTTTGGAGTTGTTCCTGATGCTTTGATTTATGACAAAAGGAGTTGCTCCCAATGCCTTTTAAATATTTGATGTTTTCCTTTTGTTACATGTATATTCTTAGGCAGTAATAGAATGAGGCCTCCTTTCAGTTCAAAGGGTCATGTAATGTTTATATTTTTAACTCCAAATGAGTTGGTCTGAAAGCACTTAAACACAACATTCAGTCAACACCCAAACACATTTTATTTTTATTGACATTTCTATTGGTAAATGCCAAAAAAAAAAAAAGATAATCCTTGTTTTTAATATAAAAGGAGTAAAAATATTTATCACTAATAAAGTGACCATGATCTTTCTGCATAGAAATCACATTCAAGTCCATAGGGATTTGGAATAAAGAACAATTTTCAAGAATGAGTGACAGTTCTCTTTTCCACCTCAAATATCTGGAAACTATTCTCTAAGTATCTCTCCAACATAATTCTACTTTATTTTAAAACTTGGTGAATCTAAAGCAGGCACAGAAATTAAAGTACACGAACTGCAGCTTCTACCCACTCCTGATTTTAATAACTCACAATTTTTTGCAAGAAATATGTAGAATCATAGAATCATAGTATGATTTGGATTGTAAGGGACCTTAAAGACCATCTAATTCCAACCCCCTTGCTATGGTCAGGGACACCTTCAACTAGATCAGGCTGCCCTAAGCCCCATCCAGTCTGGCCTTGAACACTTCCAGGGATGGGGCATCCACAGCTTCTCTGGGCAACCTGTTCCAGTGCCTCACCGCCCTCATAGTGAAGAATTTCTTCCTTATTTCTAATCTAAACCTACCCTTTTTTAGTTTAAAAGCATTACCCCTTGTACTATCACTACACTCCCTGATAAAGAGTCCCTCCCCACTTTTCCTGCAGGTCCCCTTTAGGTACTGGAAGGCCACTATAAGGTCTCCCTGGAGCCTTCTCTTCTCTAAGTTAATCAGCCCCAACTCTCTCAGCCTTTCTTCACAAGAGAAGTGCTCCAGCCCTCTGATCATCTTCATGGCACTCCTCTAGACCCACTCTAACAGGTTCATGTCCTTCTTATGCTGTAGGCCCCAGAGCTGAATGCAGTACATGTTACTTATATACATGCATATATATGTATATATATTTAGTTGATTACCCAGTGTACAAATCAGTATGTTCATCAGCACCAATTTAATAATAACTGACAAAATTTTGCTTCAAAGGTTTGATAAATTTTCACAGTCTCTGTTTCTGCTCCCTTACTCTTCTGCTCTACTCAGTTAATGCACAGCCTTTGGACTTCCCACATGGGTCACACCTACAGCTTCCCATCTCTGCATGTAGGAGCTACGTAAAGAAAATTGCCAAAAAAAGAAACATCTGGGATTTATTTTCCCTACTATGAAAAGTTCCTAAAAAGGTGTATCAAATTTCAAGTCTAAAAATTCACCTGAATGACTGAAATACAGCGAGATGTAATAAGATACACTTTGGTTGTTCCTATTACAGAGATCAGGGATACGTTTGCATTTTTGTTATCATTCAGTCCATTAATATGTTAGTAACCTGAGTTTCAAGATCTTGCTCAATAGGAACACAGAAATTAATTGTGTCAGTTTCTTTCTTT
>VXAA01001943.1:5622-29156 GCA_013399115.1 Anseranas semipalmata
AAAAAAAAAAAAACCTTAATAATCCTTAATATGCACTCAGAACAAATAATATTGTTTTTAACTGCGTAAATGATGGTGGAAGGGCATAGGCAAACCTGTTACTGCTGAGAAAGCTAATAATAATAATAATAAAATTTACATTATCTTGTGAATTATGATTCTCTGCAGTTGGAGATAGAAAAAAGAGCAACTTGATCAAAAATTTGAATTTCCCCTGTATTCGTAATGAGTTAAAAATCAAAGGCATTATACAAGACTACAAAATGTATGTATTACAACACCAAAGGCAGAATCTAAAGCAAAAAGTATTGGTTTGCTTGCATACAGTGAATACTGCTATAGTAATCTAGGCATTAGAGTGATCTGATCCTTGGGTAAATTTGTTGTCAGGTTGGCAAGTCTCTCAACAATTTGCTTCAAGTGTCTATTAGGAAAGAATCTTACCTGCAAGGCTATCCTGACATCCTTTATCATTCTTTATCCTTTACACCTGAGCTGTTTAAGTTGGATGCAAATGTTGTGAAAGAGTACTACATTCACGGATAGGAATGAAGTGAAAGAAAGGAAGTCTCAGTTCCCTTTACAATTTAGACATTTTAAATTAAACAGTGATTAAAGCAAGGATATAAGAATATAAGCATTCTTACATACGGATCTCATTGCTAGAATGTTGCAAAGAGGAATGAATCTCTACCCATCGCATATTTTAAAATAAAGAATTTAGAAATGGAACAACTGAGGGGGCTGATCTTGTGAACCCGTAAAACTGTAGTTCAGTAGTTTGAAAAAAAAAATATACAAAAACATGAAAACACAGTTTTATATTGGAAACTGGTGTTAATTATAAGTGTCAATAGCTTAATATTCCAAACCACAGTGGACAGATCCCAGCATCTTTTTCTCAGTGGAAGATTTGAAAAATATATGCCTTTCCACAGACCACTGACTATACAACTTTTGTCTCAGAAGTAATGAATGAGATCCCAAAATTAATCAAGGCAACAAACTTCAGTTATTGTTCAGTTACTACAAGGGGGCCTGCAAGAAAAAGACAGCTATTCAAGGACTATGAAACACATGTAGCTCAGCTAGATGAAACATGGCAGGAACAGGAGGAGAAATGCTGGGAAGCTGAGCATGATCATTTGACCGTTTGATTGTGCCACAGTATATGATGCTACTAGAGCAGACACAGCCCCCAGATCTCACGTTGCACTTCCCAGGGGCACCACTACCAACTCTTGCTATTTACCCAGAAATTTTCTTGTCCATCAACAAAACTTTCTTTTTGCTGAATATTTCTTTTTGGTTGTTTTATTATTTACTTCTTATTTACTTATATTTACTTATTTACTTATAATATTATTTATTATTTTATTATTTACTTCCCCACCTGCTCTAGCTCATGAGAACACCCATCATGTTTGATGAAATCATGTCTCACAATCTAGGCCCATCTGTATATTACAGTGTACACATCTTTACTGTAACTCCATCAAAGGTAAATTTTTGTTGCAGTTGTTAAATAAATGATTAGGTTCTGGTGGTGTAGCCCTCACATACATTACAATCCTGCTGATCAACATTTGTAGCACTGTTTCATTCCACCTTCTGCTTGTATCAGCATTCGTATACTCTTTGGAAGTTTCTTGCTAAGTTCTTGGACTATGTGAATCTCTACTGTAACTCTATATAATATATAATTAAGGCACATTACTTTAAGTTTTCATATTTTGCTTTTTCTAACTCATGTGTGTGTTTCAAAATCTCTTAATTAATGTCTAGAACATTATAATCTGCAAACGGTAGTACACAACACCTACAGGTGGGAATCTAAAAGTTGTTGTTCTTATTGAGTGATCTACATCTAAGGTAGGAAGACAAAACAATCCACTGAGATTTCATTGAGATTCAAGACTTCTGCAGTCTATCCTGATGCAATACAAATCATTTTGGAACATAAATATTTATGTATCTAACAGGTTGGAGGGGGTGATTCTCCCCTTCTACTCTACTCTTTTGAGACTCCACTTAGAGTACAGCATCCAGCTCTGGGGCCTACAGCATAAGAAAGACATGGACCTGTTACAGTAGGTCCAGAGGAGGGCCACGAAGATGACGGAATGCTGGAGAACCTTTCTTATGAAGAAAGGCTGGGGGAGTTGAGGCTGTTCACCTTGGAGAAGAGAAGGCTCTGGGGAGACCTTAAAGAAGCCTTCCAATATTTAAAGAAGGCTTACACTAAAGATAGGGGAAGACACTTTATCAGGGAGTATAGTGACAGGACAAGGGATAATGGTTTTAAACTGAAAAAGGATAGGTTTAGATTAGATGTAAGGAAGAAATTCTTTACTTAGAGCATGGTGAGGCACTGGAACATGTTGCCCAGAGAAGCTGTGGATGCCCCATCCCTGGAAGTGTTCAAGGCCAAGGTGGATGGGGCTTGGAACAACCTGCTCTAGTGGAAGGTGTCCCTGCCCATGGCAGTTGCCCATGGCAACTAGATGATCTTTAAGGTCCCTTCCAACCCAAACCATTCTATTATTCTATGGTTATGTGTCATGTTCTTACCACCAGCAAAAACACAACTCGATAGATGTAGAATTAGGAATTAAAGTATCAGTGCCTATTTTCCCCAGTCCAACAGTGATTTAAGTGTTGCCTGTTCTGTCATCAATTTATTGTCTTAATATTTCCCTTTTTTAGAACACCACAGCACTACCATTTTGTTACCCATAGAGAAAATGACAATTATTTCTGTCATGATGAATTTGATGAATTCAATTTCTGTCATCATGAATTTGATGAAAATGGTGAATTTGTGACTACTTTGTTCACCAAAGACTTCTCTTTCTGTGATGACACTGCCTAATACGCTGCAGGAGCAAAATTATAACTAATTGGTAGCAATTTAAGATGATAATGTAAATATAAAAAGGAGTAAATTCCCTGGTGTTGGTCATTAAAGACATCAAGACACACTGAACCTGAAAAAATATGAAACAAAAGTATTATTTCAGATCATTATTTTCTGTTAATTCTGTCTTTATCTACCTAATCTTGTTTCTGTTATTTAATATGTCTCATATGTTATTTAACATGTCTCATATGTTATTTAACTGAGTTCTGGGCACCACAGTACAAAAAGGATGTGAAACTATTGGAGAGTGTCCAGAGAAGGGCTACCAAGATGGTGAAGGGCCTAGAGGGGAAGACATATGAGGAGCGGCTGAGGTCACTTGGTTTGTTCAGCCTGGAAAAAAGGAGGCTGAGGGGAGACCTCATTGCGGTCTACAGCTTCCTCACGAGGGGAGCGGAGGGGCAGGCGCCAACCTATTCTCTTTAGTGGCCAGTGATAGGACCCGAGGGAATGGTGTCAAGCTGTGACAGAGGAGGTTCAGGCTGGATATCAGGAAGAGGTTCTTCACTGAGAGGGTTGTCGCGCAGTGGAACAGGCTCCCCAGTGAAGTAGTCACAGCACCAAACCTATCGGAGTTTAAGAAGCGCTTGGACTGTGTTCTTAGTCATATGGTCTGAATTTTTGGGCAGACCTGTGTAGTGCCAGGAGTTGGACTTGATGATCCTTATGGGTCCCTTCCAACTCGGGATATTCTATGGTTCTATGATTCTATGACTCTATAGGTACAAATACACAATAAAATGCAGTTAATTCTAACAGAAGACATATACACAGGGTTTAACAATGCTAAGAATAATATTTGCCTTTAATATCATTCCATACAGTTCTAATTTTTGAAATACTTGAATACATATTTTCACGTGGGTCCATGACACACAAAAAAATAAAAGAAGAAATAATAATTTTTCATTCTGTCATCTGTATTGGAAAAGCATGTGGGAAAGCATAAAGGACTGGTGCACCATTAGAGGGAAAGATTAGTCTCATTAACCAAGAATATATTATCAATGAAAACATATATCAGGCAATGTTTTGACTGGTCTCAATTTATTGTTTTCACCTTTTGCAGCTAACATGGAGTCAGATCCAACAGGAAAAGTGTGATTACAATAGGAATTACAAAGACATGGTTTAATTTGTAGATCATGTATATCAATTAAGTGAAGCACAGTTAAATAAAACAAAGAAATATTTTAATGTTTTTTAAAGTAGTTCTTAAAACAATATTTTCAAAAGGAATTTGCGCATACAGCAAAGTTTAAATTCCTTTAATGAATATAATGATAAGGGGAAAAAAATGCTGGTTAATAGTAGGATAAAATTCATTTCTGTCCTGACCAAATTCAGATGAAGAAATACTGAATGCTGAAGCAGAAGGTATTCTACTTTATCTCAGCAATCCTTGGGTTTAAAATCTGTCTACTAAAGCAGTCTTTATTTTCACAGTTTTTCTATGCACTAGTCTTGGTTTGTAGATTTTCCATACTACACGGTCACCTTATTTCCTATTGTTTTCAGTGTAAATCCAAACTTCTAACTAGATTATTGATTTCACCTGATCTAAGCCCTCTTAAAAAAAAAAAAAAAAAACATATTTTATGAATAATAACAGTTCTTTTGCTTATTCTATGCTTGTGTTCACTCACATTCTTCTAACCTTCTCAAATCTGTAAGCATGCATTCCTTTAAATTCTGCATGTTTCAAATAACAAAGACTGAATACCTACAAAGAAGTTGCTATGAGAACAGAAATATTAACTATTTTAAAATGAAAATTATTGTATACTCTTGTTGGTTTGATTTTATTTCCCAGTACAAGACATACGATCTCTCTCTCTCTCTCTCTCTCAAAAAAGCGCTTTAAAGAAAATTTTAGAGTTCAAGTATGCTTTTTTATCTTACAACATAAAGTCCAGAATGTTGAAAGTTTGAGATTTTATCCTTCCCAACAGCAGAGAAAATCTCTATTGCTAAGGTCCAGCAAATCCTTCTTTTCAATATAATTAATAGGATTTCTGCAAGGAGATTCAGTCAGACAAAAATGTCAGAAAATATAGCAAATTAGTATGGCAGTCTCTTAAAACCTGAAAATCCAAAAAATTAACCTGACATATGCAGATCTGCAACTTCATGAAATGATTAAATATTCCTGCTTCCAGTCAAGATGACACAAAAGTCTGGAACAGAACTCAATAAAATACTATAATGCTCTGTTTCCAAACAATAAAAAGCTTATTACTAATATATGACATGGAACAGATTTGACCATTTATTTGTCAGAAAGTTAATTACAGCAATAGAAACATTAGAATGGGTATGGATACTACAGTATTGCCTCATAAGGTAGTTTTCATACACTTTAATAAAAGAGGGGTAATAAAAAGTTTATTTCCTGAATATACAACAGAACTCTGAATGAATTCCTTGCTATCCTCATGTTCCCAAAATAGATATGCTACACTGAAATCTTTGTGAAGGCTTATTATTTTTCCCAGTGCTAACCAGAAGAAAACATCCTCACCCAGATTGCATTAACTCTGTTTCTGCCTTTATTTTTACACACATTTGTGTGCTTCTGAGCACTAAAATACGAAATAATTTTGTAAACTACCAGAGTGCATATAAAAATGTTTTGATTTTCAAAGGCGGACAAGTTATTTAATGCTGAAACAACTTTAGTTTGCATAGTACTTTCAGAAACTGATCTTATTCCTACTAGAGACAATAGCACTGCAAACTAGCTTGAAGATTTTAATATTTGCAGAATCTGTCATTAGTAGTGGTCCAGTGCTCATGTTTATCATTTAATGATGCAAATATAGTTGACCAATTGTGGCTGCCTAGTTTCTTGTATGAGTGAGTGAGGTTGAATCTGCATTAATGCATAATTAAGAATTAAATTAATGAAAATATTTCAGGTCTGCTCAAGTTATGGCATTTTCTGTCAATAGCAGCCCCAGACCTGCAATTGAAATTCAGTCCTTATTTTACATGCCAACATCACTCTAATACCTTCTTCACACTCTTGTTTAGGAAACTGAAGAGGGTTTAAGGAAGGGATGCCATCCAGAGGGACCTAGATAGTCTTGAGAGGTGGGCCCATGTGAACTTTATGAAGTTCAACAAGGCCAAGTGCAAGGTCCTGCACCTGGGTTGGGGCAATCCCACGCACAAATGCAGGCTGGGTGAAGAGTGGATTAAAAGCAGCCCTGAGGAGAAGGACTTGGGGGTGTTGGTTGATGAGAAGCTCAACAAGAGCTGGCAATGTGCGCTTGCAGCCTGGAATGCCAAGAGTATCCTGGGCTGCATCAAAAGGTGATTCTCCCTCTCTACTCTGCTCTTGCGAGACCCCATGTAAAGTACTGCGTACAGTTCTGGACCCCCCAACATAAGAAGGACATGGACCTATTTGAGCAAGTCCAGAGGAAGGCCATGAGGATGATCAACGGGCTGGAGCACCTCTACTCCAGAAGACAGGCAGAGACAGTTGAGGTTGCTCAGCCTGGAGAAGAGAAGGCTCTGGGGAGACCTTATAGAGGCCTTCCAGTACCTAAAGGGGGCCTACAGGAAAGCTGGAGAGGGACTCTTTTTCAAGGAGTGTAATGATAAGACAAGGGGGAATGGCTTTAAACTAAAAGAGGGGAGATTTAGATTAGATATTAGGGAGAAAGTCTTTACTTAGAGAGTTATGAGGCACTGCAACAGGTTGCCCAGAGAAGTTGAGGATGCCCCATCTGTGGAAGTGATTGAGGACGGGTTGGATGGGGCTTTGAGCAACCTGGTCCAGTGGAAGGTGTCCCTGCCCATGACAGGGGATTAGAATTAGGTGACCTTTGAGAGCCCTTCCTGCCCAGGCTATTCTATGATTCTATGATTCTGATCCTATGTTTCTATGATTTTACAATTCTAATTGCACATGGATAAGAATGAATATAGAAAAATGAACTAGGCTACAGTGATGTATTTCTGATGAAATGGGAAAGCAGAAAATTTTAGAAACAAGTGAAAAACCTAAAAACATGGAGAACTTCGTATAAATTAAGGTTATATACATTTCGTATACATATTTGTATTATAATGTTTTTTGTTTTTTTTTTTTCTCATCTTCAAATTTCAGTATTCATGTAGCTGACTAATAACTTCCCTCTAGGAAATGAACAAATGTAGCTGTCAGTGCAAATTTTTGCAGATCTTTCTACAGCTTTGCATGCCATTGACAATGATTTCTTATTGGTTTTACTGCTGCCTAATCTTCTGAATGAGTGCAAAGAGTAGAACTATTCAGAGATAATGTGAGTGGGTAATTGCTCGCCCACATCTAGAGAGATGGGCTTTTGAACAGGTCTGTTTTTCTCCTTTCCTGTTCAACATGTATGAAAAACTGAGCCAATAATTAGGTAGTTCAGATGTTAGATGCATAACTATATTTGATGATTTACACATTTGTGTGTCTTTTTCATGGAGCATCTCAACCTTTCAGAATTTCTAGCCCCTGGTTGATAGGGAAACAAAGTGCTGGTATGTAAGGAATTTGTCTAGCTACTGTTTCACATTAGTAGAGTAAGTTTAATGAAGACTAAGTCCACAGTATGAGCTCCATATCACCTGAACATGGTATGTAGTGGTGATTGAGCAACTGTGAGTGGCATTGTGGGAAGGCCTGGGGTGGCACCAATGGGGAAGGGAGGATGTGCTGACCAAGGATGGTGACAGATCAGAGCCTGCCCTGGGACATAACAGAAGGCATCCTGCCCTGCAACAAAGAACTCCCAGTCTGAGGGAACTTAACATATATATGTTGAGAATTGATTGGACTATAGCGGACAAAATGAAGATTGTGTAGGTATAAAACACAGGGAAAGTTTTGAGCAGGGTCCATCCTTGGAGGCACCCAGCTTGAGCTGATATAAAGGTACCATTCAATTCTCGCTGTGTTAGTTAAGAGTCAACTCTCTGAGTGAATTCCAGTTGCCTGAGGAGATCCATTCTGCTAGCGGAAACAAAGGGATCCCCTAAGAGGTCAATATAAAGATGTGAATTATTGAGAAGTTATTCCGGATTAATCTGGATAAAATAGTGGAATACTGACTGGTTGGGAAAATAAAAAAATGGCAGTGATAACATATAAAATTGTGGTTTTGAGATAGTCAAACACATTCCACTTGAAGTTTCCCTCTTTGGCCTAGTTTGCTTTCCAGTTCCCTTCTAGGTAATTCAAATGGTCTTTGTGGCTAGCAGAGTGTGTAGTAGAGCAGTCAAATCACCCTGGATTCACACTTTGATCTAGATGTTTCACACTTTACATCTAGATGACCTAGATGTACTCCAAAGTCATCCCCAGCTATGAGTGGAAAATTAGAATTATTCATTTAACCTAGGAAGATTAATCTGATATCTGTGTACCAAATACCTCATTAATATGGCACAGGTGTGAACTTCAAGCTGTGGAGGAGCTTCATGCTTGCTCTGTTCTTACTGCTGAGCTCTCCAGACATCTGCTAGTGACCACTGATGAAGAACAACAAGGCTAGATGGTTTTGTGTTCTTAACAATTTAAAGAGCTTGTTTTGATGTTAGCTACTTAATATTTTGAAGTGATGGCAATCTAAAGAGTAGTGTGTACTTTTCATTTTCAACTTCTCTCACATCACTTGCCATTTGTGATTGTTTAAACTTCAGAAGATTTTTTTCTGTGATGTCAAATCCATAGATTGTATGTTGTTATGTGTAGTATCATTCTTGAAGACAATCAAGAAGTCACAGCTGATGTAAAGTTCAGGTGTAAAATTCTCTAACAGAGTTACCTGGACACAGTGAACAAACAAGCTACCAAGTGATAGTAAAGGAAATATTATACCCATTTTCTTTGCCAAACTAGTAATGCCATCTTCTGCATCCTCCTTCTGAGGAGTCATACAGAAATTTTAGCACTGGTCAGAGAACATTCATAGTACCAGAGTCATAGTTAGGAATAGAAGGTGGGACAAATTATGGGATTAAACCTTCTCACAGAAGATGCAATGGTCCTAAGCAGTCCTACTACCTGTTAGCATACTACAGCTGGGGCTCTACTACAGCAGAGTTTTTGTAGCACCATCTCTGTTGAAAGACAACTCTAGAGAACCTGTCCAGGATGGTGCTGTTATGGACAGCGTGTATCATCCCCCACTGATTACACGGTACCCTCAAGAAAACACTGATCTGTAAAGTCCTTGCCTGTTTCCTATATTCATGCACAGCACCTTTGTCTTCACATAGCACAGTAGAAAGTGAACTAATTAATGTGATGTCATTAATAGTTTCTATATTTAAGCCTTATGGGGTATTTTGGCACTGCCAGCCAATTAAAAATTCTTATTTGCAAAGAATTTTGCTTCCCCTGGGAGATAGTTTGGTCTTTAAATACTCGTGTTTGGTCTTTAATTGCTTGTGAGAAAATGTCAGCATGCCTTCTGTTTGAGGTAGAGGTTTCTGATATTGGGACAAAGTGGTATTTAACAAATATGATATTTATATTCTATTAATGGGGATAAAAATATTCGTTTAACTTAAGTATTGTAATTTAATGCAATATTTATGAATTTAAACGGTTTCTATTCCTTAAAATTCAAAGTATATTTTTCTTGTTGGCAAGCCCACAAGTGAACTTCTTAGAGTAGAGTTATTGAAGGATATTGAAAACCGTTTTATTTTTAGTACTTCTGGGATCCAAAATAAAACAAACAAACAAACAAACAAAAATGAACAGCACCACCTCCCAAATATATATGTATATATACATATAGGGGAAAGTAATTGAGATTCAAGTATAGTGGTTTTGTGTGAATTTATGGAATATTCTCATAAATGAGATAGTGATATTTTTACTGTTCTGAAGACTCATTAGGTTTAGAAAGTTATAAAATAAAACATTTTCTTAATCAAATAAGATTATCTGCTGCCATTAGGCTACTGAGAGTGTAGAAAAAATATTATTCATTTTAAAATACAAGTTATGTCAAATTATATTTTAACAGAATGAAAGAACAACCTAAGCAGTTATAGAGAAAAATTAATTGAATTCACTTATTACAGTAAGTATAGAGGTGTATCAGATGCAAAATTGATTTTACATGGTTTGCCAATACTGCCTTTCAAGTATCTGTATCTTGTAGTGAAAATCAGGTAAACAGTCCTTCACCAGAGGTAGAAATATTAGAAGCAATTTTTAAGCTGATATTTTAGACAGCTTTACATTTTGAAAAGAACTTGTGTAAAGATGTTTTAAAAACTGAGTTATATTCAACAATCTAAGCATCAGAGAAGAGATGCTTTTGTCTGCATACTCCTGCTGACTGAGGAAAGAAAAAAAGTACATTTGAAAACAACTTGAATTTTGAAATTAGAACTAAAAAAACATGCATCATCCAGGTTTTCTAACTAGTCCACTAAGTACCAGCATATATCACAGCATTACCTTCAGCTGTTATTTTATTTAAGTTTCCAGTTGTATTCCCTACCAGAATTACAGGTACTTTTTTTATCTAAGAAATAATTTGATTCTAAAGCTAAATCTGCAGGACATATGCCATCTTAGCCTTGTCTTCCAAAACTCAAAGCATAGTGACTAAGTACATAACACTGGTTACTAAACACTAAGATTTTTGGCTTTCTAATTCTCTGCTTTACCAGAGTATGTGCGTTTGTTTGAGCAAAATCTTTTCAAGTATACCAACACTAGCCCAAATGTCTGCCAGATTTTGCAAATGTCAATACTTTTGAAGGACTGGGTCCTACATGTGTTTTTCCAATGGGTCAAATCTTTAAGAAATTCTGTCATACCCCCACAGCCTGGGTGACTGTTCTCAGCTCTTCATTGCAATTCACTATCTCCTCAATCACCTCTGTCTGTAGGGCCCTTCCATAGACAGAACACTGAAATGATCAAGGCTAAAACCATAAAATGTTCTCTTTCTCTTTCTCTTTCTCTTTCTCTTTCTCTTTCTCTTTCTCTTTCTCTTTCTCTTTCTCTTTCTCTTTCTCTTTCTCTTTCTCTTTCCTTTCTCTTTCTCTGTCTCTCTCTCTCTCTCTCTCTTTCTCTTTTTCTCTCTCTTTCTCTTTCTCTCTCTCTTTCTCTTTCTCTCTCTCTTTCTCTCTATCTAAAATAGGGAGAATGACACCAGTAAGTCAATTTACCTTGTGGACCAGCAAACGTCTTCACCCACACAACTGGGACAGCAAAATGCAATACAGACATAAGCTGAGCAGCCAGTGCTGCAGGTGAGCAGAGATTACTTTAACTGTCTTTGAAGACAGAAAATGTTTACAAAATAATAGAGCTCACTGGAAGAGATTTACTAGTATTTGTAAATCCTTCAGAGAGAGAAGGTGAACTATTTCTTAATCTTCATAGAACATGCTAGTAAGAGCTAATGAAGGCTTAGATCAAGACATGTTCTACCTCATTAGAGTGCTGTGGTTTCTCATAAGTCTCTTAAATTTTAAATACAATCTTTGTGTGACTAATTCAAAAGAGGTTTTTTTTTTCCGTTACCCACAGCTCCCATGTTTAAAGAGAATTTAGTAGAGCTATCACAACTCAAAGGACTTTCATTTTATTCACACCATCTCACTATGATTTTTGCTCCTTGTGACCTCTTATATAAATTTATATATTTTTGTATCTAACCTCTTATATAAAGATGTATTTTTTGGTGTTGTTTTTGATGTCTATTTTTTTTTAAGGCCATCACTTTCTCATATCTTGCTAATCAATAAGTACCTCTTTTAATTTTCAGAGCTACTTTCCTAATACCTCTGTAAGTAATGGCATGAAATGCATGGCTAGCAAGCATCCACACAGTGAATTAAGCCTGCAGCAGAACCTATAAACATTTTGAGGTGTTCCTTCTAATCACCAATATTTCCTTTTATTTTAAGCAGATATTGACTTGTAATTAATTAGGCAATTCTACGTAATGTGATATACACATAGACTATATCAGTGGAAGTAGTATTAAAGGCAAAGCAAGAAATTACCTCTTCTACAATTTATTTTTTTTTTTAGGTAGCAATGTCAAATTTTAGTAACAAATATTGGGTCACAATAATGGACTACACTACACACTTTAGTAAAGATATGCTCTTACAAAGAGTTCTTGATTTTATCTTAAATATTGAGAATCTTGAGGAAGATATTTTGTTTGAGGACCTGGTGATCTTGGGCAAACCATATCTGCTTTATTGGTCCTTGTACTTAAGGCTGGGGAAATCTGTAAATCAGCACAGGCAGCTGCTGTAAGAGAATGTGCTGGAGTGCCCGGTAGTGGCCTGTGTTGGTGGCTGGTGGATGTGATGGAGGAGATAACATTCCAGCATGTCAGGAGATAATATGTGGTCTTGTTTTTTAGACAAGATAAAAGGTATGCGAGTATGGGAGACTGAACCTCTCCACGTAAGGGGTATGTGTGGTGTGCTGTGGGAGAATTCATCCAGGATCTATCTGACGATGCATGAAAGTGAAGTTCTCAGCATCTGAAGGGATGTAAGATTTACTCTCAATCTATGTTCCTCTTTTTATTCTATTTATCAGAACACCAGTTTTATTATGCTATTTGTTGTTGGGCCTTTATTACTGAAATTCGTAAAGAACTCTGCATTGTGCCTCCCCACCTAGACTGTAAAACAGTGCCTGGTCTGGTTGTCTTCTATGCATATTTGTAAAGTGTTTGATTGCATATAATTAAAGTGTATTTATGAAATTCTTTAAAATACTCTAATCTGATTAGATTAGAATCTTTTTTTCCAATGTCCTATGATTTTTGTGTCTTTTTCTCCTTAACTTTTTTCTTTCTTCTTCAGTTCTTTCTTGTTTCTCACCATTCTCTTTCACTTGTAATTTCTCCAATACAAGCAATAATGGGGAAAGAAATTTGCTAAAATTTGCATTTTATCTCTTCATGCAAGTCTGGTTTAGCTTCTGTAGGAAAGGATTTGACACCTATATTTCCTCAAGATGTTCTGTCTCTGAGAAACTCAGATGCATCACGTATGATAAATTCATTCATAAAAGAGTCAGATCCTGTTCAGGGCCTTGTGAACTAGCATCAAATCCTTCCTGGAACCAAGGAACATATCCTTCTAAGGCTCCAGAGCTTTTTTATGTTTTTGTTTTGTTTTGTTTTGTTTTGTTTTGGGTTGGGTTGTTTCTTTGTTCATTTGTATGTTTGTTGTTTTCTTTGATTTTTTTGGTTTTCTGTTTTTGTTTTGTTTTGTTTGTTTGCTGTTGTTTGTTTGTTTGTTTTTGTTTTTGTTTCTGGCTTAGAAAGCACAACCATGCTTATTGCATTAATGGTGTGCCTCACTCAGCACATTTTAAGATGAGTTTCAGAGGTCTTGTTTCAATCAATGAAAGAAACACCTTGGCTACAACACACCTTATCCCAATTAAAGAACTTACTTGGAACAGACAGGAGGTAGCTTACCTGAAGATGATGAAAATTTGTTCAAAGACATTTCAAGTTTGTCTGGACAGAATAATTAATAGAAGTGTAATGCCTGCTTAGCCCTCACAGAAATAACAACATGTTTAAGTCACTAGAGAAGAAAAGACATGATAGGATCTGTTCCATCTATGGACTGAGTGATTATTTTACAATCTCAGAAAATGAATTTATTCTCTTTGTCCTCTCATCTGTAAAATAGCAAGTCTAGAGTTGATTTAAGTAATATTTATCAATTACTTGAAGAATATTGGTTGGAAAACATTAAAAAAGTCCCTTATGAATCAAGTAAAATACTTTTTTGTGATTTGTAACCTGCAAGGAGTCATGTAATATACATTAATTTAAAACTAATCCTTCCACCAGTCCATTTTTAATACAATACTGAATGATGAAGTTTAAGAGATAGCAAATAAGAACAGTTCAGGACGAAAATTTTCAGGCACCGTTTTTCAATCCATTTTTACATATTTCTCTTAGATGTACAAGAGTACTTTATTTTACTACAATAAAGTAATGAGGAAAAAAAAATCTTCATATAAGATCATTTAGTGGAACTAGTAAAACCTGGAGTCATGACACACTTCAAATTCCATCACTGGACTGGGAGATAAAATTGTGGTGGTTAATTATCTTTGTTGTAAAAGAAAGCATAATTTTCAGTTCTTTTAGCTCTGCATTAGCCACATGGGAGTGGTTATTATCTGCACAATGTACTGAGGCATTTGCAGTTAGACTTACTTTTCATATTAGTCTCTCTTGGTTTAAAGTAAATTTCAATTTAAAATTAAATTAGCAGTCATTCCTAGGGCAGTGTCAATTTTCTCCTGATAATATTTAGCAACCTATTGTTGATGTGTTCTGTGCTTGCACACTGTACCTTCATATGCAGTTCAGAAACTGATATGGTACAAGCAATCAAGTCCAGAAGAGCAGTGCTGGATTTGTGAACAGTCTGTATTCGTTTTCATCTAATTTTTCTATTGTAGCCAGTATATACAATGGATCTTAAATTCATTTAGTTATTGGATATAATGGCTTTAGAGCCATATTGCCATTTCTTTGTATTCCATATCTTCCACAACTGTATTACAGGTTATACAAATAATTAAAGTATTGATGAAATGAATAATCGATACTGGTCCTCCACGTTAATGAAACTGTCAGACTTTGAACATCAAATACCAACACTGCACACTTCATTCTACAGAATGATGAATTCTGATATTACATCTCACTAAGAAGGAAAAGGAAAAGGAAAAGGAAAAGGAAAAGGAAAAGGAAAAGGAAAAGGAAAAGGAAAAGGGGAAAGACAGAAAACATATAAATCAAAAGAAGAGAGAATCTGAAACTGGGAAATGGAAATTTCAGAAAATGGGAAAACAGGATAAACATCCTTGTATGGAGTTCAGAGTAAGAGCAGAATAAGACCCCCAACATTGATCCAGGTTAAGACAGTCTGTGGGCACCCTGTAAGACAACGGATAAATTGCTTCATTATGCTTCTTTTTGGTAGACAAGATTTTGCTCTTTTTTTTTTTTTTTCCTACCATGTACTGGATTTTTTAGTCAGCTCCTGGGACAGAAAATCTGTGAGAAACTTCAGATTATAAGGTCACTTGACTGACGAGGTCTTTAAGCAGCTACATACTTAGCTGCTAACTATTTTTCTAATTAAGACACCTAATAGTGCTTATTTTTTACCTTTCTTTTTTCTTCCTTTTTTTTTTTTTTAAGAAAGCTTACTCAGATAAGTTATTGAAATGAGAAAATTGGATTTTGCACAATGACAGCAAAGACTGAATTGTGCCAGTGGTGCCAGCCTCTGAAGATTCTTTCTTCAGAGAGCTGGCTCTCTCTCTTCAGAGTCCTTCACATCTATAGCCCTTTAGAACCCAAGCATATCTTATTCTGTCCTGAATTGTCTCCCATTTCTTGTTCTCATAACTATAAGGAGTCTTAATTCAAGTCTCACAGAAAAATATGATTTATAATGCATTTGTTTTATGCAACCATGTACAAACAAGGCAAATCATTTAACAACTCTGTAGCCTTCGTGTGCAAATACATTTCCTAAAAACCACTGTCTTTAACTTCCCTAAAAATACTCTTGTCCAAAAGATAAGGTGAGCAACATTGCGGACTGAACTGCCCAGACATCAATTTTAATACAGAGAATCAATTTTAATACAGAAAATAATCTCATTCATTAGAAGCAACCAGAAGTTGAAAAGTTCACGTGTTTGAAACCAGGAAGACTGTTGCATTCAGAACACCCTTTCCAATCCTTATGAATCAACACATATATAGAGAGATATTCATTTTGTTAAATAAATAAATAAATAAAATGAAAATTAAATATATATATATATATTATGCATGCCCACAAAAATTCTGCCAGATGTTCTTTTTGGAGAGTGTTAATTTCATTTCCTTACAGAATTGGAGGTAAGAAGATAAATATTTCTTTTTGTTAGAAGAGTAGTAAGTCACTAATTCTTCAAATAGTTACCTGAATGTTTGGATATAACATATTCTCTTTTGATTACTAGGAATAAGAGACTCATTTATCTTTGGAAATAGTCATTTTCATTAACATATGACTTCCGTAGACAAGAAGAGGTTACAATAACTATAAAATTTAACTGCATACATAGCTCACAAAAGCTTTGTTTTTTGATTATGCTAAGGCACAAAATTCAGCCTACAGTGAATAAACTGTGTAATTTAGTACTGACAAAGTATTCCCAATCCCTAACTTGCTTTTTTTCTTTATTTTGGCAATGTAGAAATTCATTACCAAACAAAGCAAGTTTAAAAATTATATCCTGCATTAAAAGCAATTTGCTTTACAAATAGCTTTTAAATGTCACTTATTAAACTACAGTATTTAGAATAATCTATCATCTAAATCTTCTCCTTGAAAGCATTTCAGAAGACAGACAAGTTCAAAAATTCGACTAGTGTGTTGACCTGTTATATTCTTACCTTGCTTCTAAAAACTTCTAAGCGCAGTCTTTTCTTCCACCAATTTTTTGGCTACTGCTATGTTTTCTCATAGAAAAGGTGCCATTCATGTGAAAGAGAAAGAACCCCGTAAAGTAGAAAAATAAATTAAATTAAATCTGCCAATTAATTGTTTTAACAGGTTTGTTTTTCTTTCCTGACAGTGAATCAACCTTCAGTAGTATGTTGATCAGATGCATACATTGATTTTATCAAGCATTTTGCCTGTGATCCTAGGAAGTGCTGCCCATTCCACTGTGAAATGGAGATATACTGAAGGACACAATGACAAAATCACGTAGAAATCAATTTTACTGTATTACCACAAATATATCAACATGAAAAGAATGATTGCTTCTTTGTATTTTACTTCTCTATTCATTCTTTCCATAGTTCTTCTGTAATTGAACATATTCTCTCTGAATTTACGTATCTTGGAGAGGTCATTCTGTGGCTACTCAAAGCTTTTAAAGATTTGTAATGTTTGAAGACTCATTGACATGGATTGATGAGCTAAAGAGTCATGGTAATGTAAAAGCTTTACTGTTAATACATTTACAGCATAGTTTGTAATACAATAATATGGATTTTTTTCACATATATTTTTCCTGTCCTCTTTCAACCATGTCTTTTTTCCCTTGTCTTTTCTCCTTTATATATATATAAAAAGCAAACAAACAAACAAAAAAACAAAAAAAAGATTGTAAGCTTCTTTTCCCCCAATATTGTTTTTTTTCCCAGCTCCTGGTTACATTTGAAAAAATTAAAAAAAAAAAAAAAAACTATTTAGTAGCACACTGATTTGTCTTTAAGTGGCTGACTACAGCTACACAGAATAATGGAATGGTAAAATTCTGCTCGCCTGAATGACATTTCTGTCTCCATATGAGGAGGTTGTTCCCTGCCTCTAAATAAGCCTTTCTCACATTTCAAGCCAAGCAAAAGGCAGATAACATTGTTTACGTTATTCTCAGCAGCCTCTGTTTGTCCACCCTGCATAAATATATGTGAGGTCTGAAATGTATGTGTATTAATTCCTGTTATTGTTTCCATTGTATCTCAGTTTACATGGCAAATTTAGATGAAAGGTGTATAAAAAACCAGCAGCATTGTAGCACTCTTACAGATGTCGGTAGCAGAAAGAAGGGTGTCAGGAAGGGACTTTCATGAAACAATATGAATTAACAGCAACCCTTCACGTGAAACAATTCAGGACTAACAGCAGTTATGGTTAGTTAGATGACAGCTTTAGAAATAGCAACAGTTCAAATGACTACTGAATTGCTGTTTCGCTCCATGTTCTTAATGTCTCTAAAAGACATTCCCCTTAATAAAGGTATTTTCACAGACAAAGCAACTAATAATAATTTAGACAGCTATTTCAGATCTCCCTCTCAGAAAGGTTGCACTGGGTACAAATTCTATCCCAAGACAGGTCATTACACTGTGGGTATACTGAAAAACCTTCTATTCATTTAACTCTTGTCTCAGCTTCTCTTTTAACCCATCCCTCTGGCCCTAGTAGCTGCAATGTCTATGGTGTGGTAAAGCAAATTCTTATATTATTGTAACATACAAAACCACAGTAGTTTCCCTGGCTAAATACCCCCATAGCCTGTACTGGCTTAGTCCTGAGGCTCTTTCAGAAGTGCCATGAGAATGGCTTGGTTGTCTCTCTCTACAGCACTTTCGGAGTGTTCAAGTAGGGAATCTAGGTGACTTGATGATCTTACATCCTTGAAAATCCTGACAAAGTTGTCCAGGTCTGCCTATGTCAATCCCACAGAGGCAGGAACAAGACCATCACTATATCTCAAAGGCCCATCATAACATCTATCTCAGAGTCCTCAAAAACGCCATGGCTGAGAACTGGAGCCATGTTTATCCAATATTACAGAGGAGCCGACACCACCACCAAATATATCTCAATGTCCCACGCTAGCTAGTGCCTTGCATATGCATGCCTAATACCAGACTTTTTCGTCCAGTCCTTATGCCTCACCATAAACACAGACACTAGTAGATACAAAGAACTGTAGACCCAGTGAGGTGTGTATATATGTGGATGCAAATGTAACCTTTTGGACACACAGTCTAGAGTTTATGGTGTTCCCCTAACACAATAGCCAGTATTGGACATTATTCGTTAGGCCTTTCACCTAAATTAACAGGATACCTCTATAACTAAAATCAGTTTAGCAAGGCTTTCCTGGTGAACATTGATCTTGTTGACTTAGTTTTCTTCTTCCTGACTGCCATTTCCATGTAATACATCTCTCAGGTAAATCAAGATACATTAATTGGCAGAAGTACAGTGCCACTGGGTACACTTTTCTCTACACTAGAGCACAGAGTGATGGTCAATTCTAAGTTTGTCACACTTGCTTGTTTAAAGAAAACTATTCCAGCAAAATTTCCTGTATGAACATATTTATATACAGCAACGAGTTATATACTAGCAACCTTCACCATGGCTTTATAAAGACAGTATGAACTTTTCATCTACACTGAATGACTTTTATCAACAAGATACATGAACAGAATATGCACGGCTGGATCTTCTGCAGCAGAAATAAATCCCCTCAGTTATGCTATTGACTATGTTACAAATTTGCAGAATAACTAATGGTAAGGAAGATGCATTTGGCTATGTCTACATCATGTCTCTATATATGTTCTTCTACTTGGTGCCTTCTAGTAAATGGTCTTTAAAAATTTAAGTCCCATATCATATCGTCATGGCCTGACGTTCCCTTTGATGACTTGTGGCTACTGACTTTCTCTTACCAGCATAGCTGCAATGTCTTGCTTATTAGGAATCAGATTCAGACAAGCTGTCTACAACATCTCTCTGAAGGAGTGTCAGACTGTCATGCTTTAGACCTCTGATTTTACAACAGTTAGAGAAAGATTGTATACTCCCATTCTCAGAGAGTGAAATTGTTGAAAAAATGTACACACTGCAACCTGACAGTGTGAAGGATGACTGACTCTGAGGATGAACTTTCTGCATCTGCATTGTTATCCAAACCTGACTAGGATAACACTGCCTCTTTGTACCCTATTATTAAAACTTCCATGATACAACTCCCTCCTGCCAACAGAGGTGCTCTCCCACCTCCCTACGTTGCCACAACCACTGCCAATTATACTGCAGACCTTCTAAGACACATATCTATACAATATTCCAAATATTCAGTAGAGGACTGGTTAAGATGGTTGTCACAGTAATACAAACTGGCAGCTGGAAAGGAAAGAAGCAATTTTGCCTTTCTTTCAGGTTACCTGAACTAAAATAGCAGCAGCCAGAAAGTCTTTTCTGGATCATGGCCCTACACAGTATTATTCAACATACTGACTGACTGTCATTTTGATGTGAAATTAAATGACATTGTGAAAGATTTTCTTTTCCTCTTATAATTGTTATTGTATATACACCATGATTAGATTATACCTAGTAATTACAACAACAATGCTTGTTCCCTTATCCCAGGGATGGATTAGCAATCACATTGTTCAAATTATGAATACCGTATCTTAGGTGGACAATGAATCAGATTTCTGGTATTGTCTATACCACCCTCCAACACTGGATTCTAAACTCTGGTGGTTAGCAGAACCAATCCACAAAACATTTTGATATCAACCTAATTTGGTACACTTACTCCCCAGTACTCTGAATTATCAGCAACAACCTTTCAAAGCACACTCATATGATAAACCCCCATAGCACATTACAATACCACAGAGTACAAATGCAGTACAGATGGGAACAGCAAGCAATTGTAATTACACCTTGTATTACAATCACATCCAAGTGCAGTTTTTATTTAAATGTAACAGCATAAGAGCTTGTCTTGATACTGATCTGAGAACTTCATGGGCCTGTGACAATGAATCAGCAATTACAAAAATGCTTTTGATGGTTTGAAATTCTGGAATCTTATATGGAATGTTAACAATACAAATTATCATAGATGCTACAATTTCTCTGGTCCTAATTCCACACACTATAGTCTGCAGAGTAATGGTTGGCTGAATACTAACAACAGCTGGAATACATGCTACCCAAATAACAGGTCTTGCTGTACAAAATGAAGCCACTTTTGGAAAATCTGGTTGAGCTAAACATGCTTAGTGAAATTTATTTTTTCTCCTGATCTACAGTGTTCATTCTGCAAACATCAGAATAACTCCAACAAGGCTGGTGGCCTACTGTTTTAACACCTGGTTTGTGGCATTAGGACCTATAAAGTCTGCCACCACGGTGGACTGGTACTTGCACTATGGTACACCTTGGTTCTTACGCATTTCGATTCAAAACCTATCACTTAGATTTCCAAACAACCATTACCCTCTATGTAACAAATGTGGAAAGTCTAATAATCCCTTAGCAATAAGATCAACTACATTTCATAAAGTTATATATTCCATGCTTCCAAACATGGAACTAGAACTGCTGAACTAGAAGAAGCTACTCTCTGCTCTACTTGAAATTACCCAAAATACTACTGTAGATGTTTTAACAAATCTACAGACCAAAATTAACCTACTTTTACATTGGCAATTGCACTGTGTCTGGCTGGGATGGAGTTAACTTTCCTTGCAGCAGCCCATACAGTGCTGTGTTCTGCATGTGTAGCTAGAACAGCACTAGTATCACACCAATGTCCTGGCTACTGCCGAGCAGTGCTGGCACAGCACCGAGACTCTCTCCAGACACCCCAAAGCCAGCAGGTGGGGGTGGGCAAGAGGTGGGGAGGGGACATCCCCAGGGCAGCTGACCTAAACCAACCAAAGTGATATTCCATGCCATGTTGTGTCACACTCAGTAATAAAAGATGGGAAAGGGGAAGGAGAAGGAGGGGGTCTTGCTATGAAGACGTCTGTCCTCCCAACCGCTGTGTGTATTGAGGCCCTGCTTCCCAGGACATGGCTGAACATCGCTCCTTGATGGGAAGTAGAAAATCATCGCTTTTTCTCTCTCTTTGCTTCCATGCAGCCTTTTCTTTTTGTTGTTGTTGGTTTTTTTCCTCCTTCTTTTCCCTTTAATTAAATTATCCTAATCTCAACCTGCAAGCCTTTTTCTTTCCATCATACTTTCTTCCCCCTTCTTTCCCTTTGAAGAGGGAGAGTGAGAGAGCGGTTTTGGTGGAGTTCAGTTGTCCACCAGTGTGAAACCACCACAGCTATCCAAAATCACTGAGCCTTAGACTATCTTTTAGTTTCACAAAGAGGAGTTAGCTTATTGATTAGTATGACCTGTTGCATTTATGCCAACAGATCCAAAAAGACTGAATGTGATGTGAATATTATTCAGCAACATATCCATACTTTTCACCAAATAGCAGAAGGGCAACCTTTGCTCAAAGGCCTGTTAGGCGATTGGTCCTGGCTACAGTCCTGGTTGCCAAACCTTGGAGTTTGGGGATTGGGGATGGTATTTCTTACTGATATTAACTTCCATTTTAATTGTAGGATCTATGTTTCTCTGTGTTGTATCTTGTACCAAATCACTGTGTGTATCAACCCTATCTAAACCTGTACAATTTATGCATGTTTCATCTGCCATACCATCCCAGAAGTTCCAACAACTCTGGTTCTAAATGAACTTGAGTCGCACTCACTAGCAGGCAAGAGAAACAAATCAGATATAGTATAGTCTCATTCCTCATGAACTATATGTAGTTGTAGACCAAGGGGTGTAGTGATGGGAGCAGTTAAAGAGGTAACTTAATAATAAGAATGTTCTGAGATAAAAAGACTGCTAAAACACACACAAAAGAAAATAAAACCTGCCAGCCCAAAAACTAAACCTGAGAACCAGAATCCTTAGAGTGACTGAATACCTCATAAGGCATTCTGAAGATATCACTTAACTGAGAAGAACAAAACAAGGAAGGAAGGATTTATTCCCTGAGAAAGGGGGGGATCAATGTGAGGAATAAACTCTTGTTGAAACAAGAAATATTATCTATTCACTGTCTCAGGAAGGAAGACCAAAACTAACAGCACCTGTAGTTTGCCTAAGCAGTCATGTCCTACTCCCTCTTATGTCTCAATGATATAAAAAGCACTTAATTTTTGCTCAAGATAGAGCTTCAGGCTGAAGCTTCGCTGGACCTTTGAGTTAATTTGATTAGTTGGCAATATCAGCTCTTAAACATTGTAACACTGCACACGTGGTGATGTAGATCTACTTTGACATAATGAAGTCCATTAATTTGTTCCCCTTCTGGGCCCCTTTTCTGGGAGTGGTCCATCTTTTAGATTTTTTTTTTTAATTTATTTTTTAATATTTTTAATTTTAATATTTTTTATTTCATTTTTGACCCATTTGGTCATTGGTGTTCTTTTGGAGATTGCTTCATTGACACACACCTGCCCACACTCCTTTTCCCCTTCTGAGGCCTAGTTGGTGTATTCCACGTGGGTGATTCTGTGTATGTGTGTTTGTCTACTCTGTCATGAGTCTGGTCTTGGAGGGTTTTTGTGATCATGGGTATTTTCATTGTTGTAATGTTGTAAGTAAGTTTGTTGAATCTGTAGTTTACCCCTAGGTCATATCTGTTATTGTGGTGCTGATTTTCTTACCTCAAATTTTCTTTCTGCTACTTCTGAGTGCTGCTTTTATTGAATGGTGCTAGATCCTTGATACCTGTTGCATGCGTATATATATACTTGTTTCCTGGTAATACCTGTAACAGTATATTTTTTTTTTATCTACCTCTCTATATTTGCCTGATTAATCATAGTATTCTTGCTAATGGTGATTTGCCGTGATTTGTAACAAATAGAAATCTTTAGTGAACAAAGCCTCTCTGTCCTTGTGTATCATGGAATCCTGCAAATTCACTGTTATGATCACTACATACCTGTGGGCTAGGTAGTTCACCTCTCCTTTCAGATCATGACAGATGCACACCAACATCTCAGCAGCAGCATTTAGCATTAAGCATTTAGGATGTAATAATTGCTCATATTTCCAATATAGTAATCTAATTTTGAATATGAAAAAGTTTACTAATTAAGGAAGTGATTTATTTTGTCTCCAAGACTTAGCATTTAACATGTTCAAATTTAACTTCATCTGTTTATGTTAATTGCTTTTTTTTTTTTTTTGGGGG
>VXAA01001943.1:41519-76028 GCA_013399115.1 Anseranas semipalmata
GCAACCTTATCGCTCTCTACAGGTACCTTAAAGGAGGCTGTAGCGAGGTGGGAATTGGTCTCTTCTCCCACGCGCCAAGTGATAAGACAAGAGGGAATGGGCTTAAGATGCACCAGGGGAGGTTTAGATTGGATATTAGGAAAAATTTCTTCACTGAAAGGGTTGTGAAGCATTGGAACAGGCTGCCCAGGAAGTCACCATCCCTGGAGGGCTTCAAAAAACATGTGGTTGTAGAGCTTAGTGGCATGGTTTAATGGTGGACTTGACAATGTTAGGTTAAAGGTTGGACTAGATGACCTTAGAGGTTTTTTCCAACCTTAAATGATTCTATGATTCTGTGACAGTAGACTATAAGCATATGTTGAGAAAACATGTAAACAATATAAAAGTTAGAAACAGGAAGATTGTCTTCCAAATGGCATAAGTCTTATTATATAATTGTCTATGAATAGCTAATATGGACATGTCTAAATAATATGATAAAGTATATTAATGGAAAACATGATTTAATATAAATGATATGTTTAATAAATATTCTTTAGACACAGAAGTTCATTTACTATGCTCTCAGGCTATACTCATCAGCACCACCTCTCATCATATTTTAACATTAGATTTTCTAATCTCTTTTATATTTAGTACTTAGTAGGATAACAATCCATAGAAGTGAAGTATCATTTCAAGATATTCAAATTAAAGATAGTTTTATATTGTAATTAAAACATGAAAATAGCAATTCTGTTAAGCTTTATTTTTAAATAGTGAGGATTAATACAGAATAATTTACCCTGGTCTGATGAAACTGACATTTCTTTAATTATCTGGTTGGATCTTTGACACCGAACATGATTTTCTGTTTCTTTTTGATGGAAGAAATAACTTTTTTTTTCTTTTCTTTTCTTTTTTTTTTTTTAGGAAGACATATTGTGTAGCCAAATGTTATAAAAAATCTTTCAATATGTTTAATGTAACAGTCTGCTTACATTCCAGAAGGTGTCAAGTACATGAAATTCCCATGGGATTTTCAATCTCTATTTAGGTCTGGCAGATGGGATACACTACTAAAATACCTGGTCAGAGATAACGTACTGGAAATTTTTCACAGGATTGCATAGAACAGTTTTTTTAGCTGGGAAGACAAAACTTTACAAAATATTAAATTCGTTACACAACAAAACAAACCATAACCAAACAGTTTAAAGATTTAAGAAATCTTAATGTTTTAAAAAATGTTTAAGAAACCTTAAACATTTAATATTTTGAATAGCTGATATTAAGCATGGTGTGATACCAACATTTCTTTTTTGCCCTTAGTGAAAGAATATATGAGCGAAGTAATGTGAAAACTGTGGGGAGTGATACGCCCTGCAAAGACATTCACATGCTGTTTGTGAGAATCACACCTGGGGTTTAGTAATTCAAGAAAGAAAACACCACTTGGTCTTGGGAACAAAGATCTCAGTACACTAGTGTTAGTTGGTTTAATGATCGCTGCACACTGCTTACCACTAGCTTTACGCTTCATCCATAGCATGATAGAGAGCGCAGTCCGACAGGTAACCACGATCAACCTAGTCCTAGTGACCAGTAACCACGAGGGATATACACCCTTACACACAGCGCACCCAGCCAAAACAGAGATATAGGGTTGCCTCGGCAAAGAGAGGGCGGAGATGTGAGGTTAACTGGAGGAACAGTACAGAGTTGAGAGAGACTCCAAACAGGATGTCACAGTTGAAAACAGGATACAGCTGAGTCTGACCCAGCAGGAACAGCAGCCAATCAGGATGGCAAACCTGCCCCGTGGACACTGACAATAAAACAGCGGGATTAAGGGGGGTGGTCATCGCGGGGCGCGTGCGTGTTAGTTGTAGGGGTATATAAGCACTGTGGCGCAGCAATAAATTAGGAGACTTCCACCACGACATTTGTGTAGGGAAGCTTTCTCCCCTAGGATGGGATCCTCGCCTGGGCGTGAGGTCGTTGTCATTAGGCGGAGGCGACGTGAGGTCATTAGGCGGTGACAACAGAAAACATTATTTACTTGGAGAAATCTGAAGGATCAATAGGTATTTTCATTGCTGTTCTGTATTTAGGCTGGATGTATCTACACTGCAAATGCTGTCAGGTCTCACAGTTCATGGCAGCGTGATGATCCTGTGTTGCACAAATCTGTCCTGCACTGGGATAAACCATTGGGCAAATATGGGAGCAAAAGTACATTCTGCAAAGTCTATATTCCAATTTATCTGTAAATCAGGACATTTGTATACATATGCAAGTGTGGACCATAGATATAGTAATCATCATTGAAAATGTCTCACATAAATAATAGTACAGAATTATGAGTGTGTGAATTATAAATCCCAGAGAATCTGTAAGATATCAGATAAGCAATCAAACTGTGAAATGGTTCCTTTTTATATTTTCTATCCCTCATGGAAATATAGGAAGTAGAAAGGATCTTCAAACAAACAAACAAAATAAATAAACAAACAAACAAACAAACAAACCTCATGTCTTCTTGTAGGTTCACACTGCTTCCGTCCTAGAACTGTGTTTAAGTCACGCAACCTAACCTCTTTACTGATTTCAGAAAGAACAAGTCATCTTATTTTAATGATATTTAAAGCAACTATCTCAGGTCTAAGCTCACCATTTCTTCTTCTTTTAGTTAGCAAGTTCCTAAAAGTTCAATTTCTTATTATGTTAAAATCACTGTACATCATGTGAAACCTTACTCTACTGAAAAAAATGACATCAAGTTTGAATAACATGAGAGATTCATTACTCATATAATATCAGCATCATTTGCAGCTGCTTTGAATTGTCTGTGTGATACAACAGAAAAACTAATGTGCTTTGACATTAAAGAAATAAAATGTGATCTACAAAGCCACCATGTGATCTACAAAATCACCACTATATGTCAAAGACTTCATTTTACCTCTTATTTATTTGTATCAATGAAGTGTGGAGAATTGGTTTGGGGTGACTGAAAGTACCAGTAAACTGCAGTGCACAATGGTTCTGTGCTATTTATTATAAAAAGCTAAGATGCAGTTTACAATAAGTGCTTAGATCACAATGAAATAGATTATGTCCATAACAAAGCTGTTGTCTGTTAAGGTTAGATTTCTGCTGAATAATCATTCAAGACTGAAGTTTTTCTAACCTTTCACTTGATGCTTGTGACAGAGTAGAGTGGTAAGCCATAGTATTTTGGCAGATGCCCACTTTCTTGCCTGTCTTATAGGTGATCTGAAAAAATAAACCGCTGTAGTAGCTATTGAAGCTCTCCTCAGAGCTGTCTAAAAAGTCAGAAAGGTCTTCATTAGTTCAGATCTACTGTTCAGAATAACTTAGCTTGGGTCTCTGATTTAAAATAAATAAATAAATAAATAAATAAATAAATAATAAATCATACAGAAAAGAGATGGAGATTTTACTTCTGGTGAAAGCTCGCTTCATTTTTTCCTCGTCAGGATGTGGACTTTTTTACCCACAAATCTACAACCTCTATTGCTCTGGAGAGTTTTCTAATCAAGTTCAGGCTAATTTATTTCTGCACTGCAGAGCCTTTATATGTCTGGTCCAATGACAAAATTTCTCTCTTTTCAAATGAAGTGACTTTCAGGTGGTTCTGATTTTCAGTGAAGAAGTGAAGGAATAGATCATCCATCATAAAAAATCTTAAATCACCAACAGAAATTGCTATTTCTACATATCTCTGTCCATAGGAGGACTTGCCAGATCATTTAATGGTATGTTCCTTTCGTGTATGCAAAGGAGAAATTTATAACAGATACCTTTTTGTGTTTTATCTGTATTGCTCTTCCAAGCTACTTTCATCTTTTCAGAGATGATAAACACAGCAGCAGAAAACAGTGAAGAGTGACCACATCAAAATTAGCAGGTGGTGTAAGGCAAGAGAAGCAGAAGAGAAATGAAACAGGTGATGCCTAGGAACCACTGTCAGCACTATACATATTTGGGAAACTTCTTCAGCTGGTCTGAAGAAATGAACGCTTGCTAGCAGTGGATGCTAGCTATCTTGTGTTCCCAGTTTGGGAATTTATGGATGCACACTGCAATACAAACCTGAGCTCAATAAGTAAGAATAACAGAGAGGTTTAGTTGAACGTCAGCCTACAACAAGTAGAGCACTAATACAGATGCATCTCTACAGTGCCATTAAAGATGACTCAGCGGTTCCTTGATATGCCATAACTAAATGCCAACATTTCAGGTTTCATTACTTGACTGAGTAAATGTTTTGCTGCCAACTGCGGGTTGTTGCTAGTATAACAGAGGATAATGAAACTCATTAGACAAAGTCTTAAAAGATTATATAAATCATATATGGAGTGATGGCAGAAGGAGTTTCAAGAAATATTAAACACATTACAAAAGAACCTGGATGGGCAGGGGACCTGGTGACAAATGTCACAGAAAAGGCCAAGGTACTCAATATCTTCTTTGCTTCAGTTTTAACTGTAAGGCCAGTCTTCAAGGATCCCAGCTCCCTGAGATAAGAGGAAAAATCTGGAGCAAAGAAGAGCACTTAAAGAAACTGGTTATATGTTATACGATATATGATATATGGAGCCTATCAGGTTGCACCCACAAGTTCTGATGGAGCTTGCTGTCACTGTAAGACCATTTGTGATTATCTTTGAAAGGTCACAGTGATTAGGAGAGGTTCCTGAAGACCAGAAGACAGCAAATATCACTCTTATCTTCAGGAATGACAAGAAGGAAGACCCAGGGAACAACAGGCTAAGTCAGACTCACCCCAATTGTTCAGAAGGTTATTGAGAAAATCTTCCTTGGAAACCATTTCAAAACATGAAGGACAAAAGGGTGATTGGAAGTAGTCAGTATGGATTTACAAAATGGGAATCACGCTAACCAACCTGATAGACTTCTAAAATGAATTAATTTGCTTGGTAGATGAGGGGAGAGAAGTGGCTGTTGTTTACCTTGATTTCAGCATGGCTTTTGACATTGTCTCACATAACATCCTCATAGACAGGCTGACAACATAAAGGTTAGGCAAGTGGACAGTGGGGTGGATTGAAAACTGACCAAAGCAATGATTCCAGAGGGTTTTGGTCAGTGGTACAAAGGCCACGTCTAGAATGCTGTGCCCAAGAAGGATATGGACTTAATGAAGCAAGTCCAGCAAGGGGCCACAAAGATGATTAAAGGAAGGACTGTTATCTTCCATATGAGAAGAAGGTGTGAGAGTTGACACGGTTCAAGAGAAGGCTCAGGTGGGGATCTAATCAATCTCTGTGTACAAATACCTGATGGGAGCAGTAAAGAAAACGGAACCAAACTCATTTCAGTAGTGCCTAGTGACAGAACAAGAAGCAATAGGCACAAACTGAAACATGTTAAATTCCATCTGAACAAAAGAAAACACATTTTTACCGTAAGGCTTGTCAAACACTGGAACTGTTTGCCCCAGGAGGCTATGGAGTCTCTGCAGATACTCGAAACCTGACTGTATACAGTCCTGGGCAGCCTGCTCTAGCTGACACTAGGTTGGACTAGATGATATCAAGATGGCCTTGCCAACCTCAATGATTCTGTGATTCTGTATGATTTTGTGGATAATGTGAACTAGAGCTATTTAGGTTTTAAAATGATGAGTAGAAGGAAGACACTGAGCAAACTACTGAAACAAAATTCCCTAAACACACTAAGATCTATCCACCCTTAGATAAGCTCACATATCAAACTCAAGAACAGACAGAAAAACAAATTTATATGGTTATATTATAAACCTTTTAACATAACAGTTAATAATGGAAGTGCTGACATAACGTTTACCAGAACTCTGACAAAACTTCGCTATAATCCAGACAAAGAATGACAAGGAATCAAAGGTTAAAGAACTGTGTATATTTCAACAGAAAGAGAGAGACAGGCCTAATACATTAGAAGCATCAGTGTCCTTGCGTATGATAGAAATCACATGGCAGTAGACAGGCTTGCTGTAAGATGTGAACCACAAAAATAGAGCAAGAAAACAGAATGTAAAGGAACTGGATTTCATGGTTTTTGCACTTCAGTAAAACAAAAAACTTATTGGAAGCATTAGTGAAATTTCAACAATGTATATAAAGATGTAGAATCTGGAATAATTCTGAGATACTTTTCATTATTTTATGCTCAACTACTTTGTACCTAGAGGGATGTTTCAGCAAGAACGAACATGCTCAGGGAAGACTTTATTATTGAATGTTATTGAAACATTTCCTGTGTATTAGGAATAGAAAAAAAAACATCTAAAATCACAAAATAAGCAATAGGAATAAAGTCACGTGAATATATACTATATATATATATATACACACATATATATAAGTATGTTCAGTTTAGCTTTAAATATCTTGACTGTTGTAGTTTATGTTATCTATTCATTATATAGGGGATAAACTCAGAGTTGACCTAAAAGCACAGAACATATTTCAGCTCTTCACAAACATTTATTATTTCATTAAGGTTTGCAACTTTCATAATATATTTTTAATGGTATCTTGTATTATTTGCCAGCACAAGAATCCATTCATATAGTTACTCTCCATGGTGCAGAATTGTAATATTGTGATAATAGATAATACAGCATATTATCCACCTTTTAAAAGTTGCATTTCAGATGTTATTTGGTTTGAGGTTTTTATCACAGAAGTCATTTAAAGATCTTATAATAATTTCTCAAATTCTTTATTTATGATATAATGATGTTGAAGGCAGGTTTCCTTTTTTATTAGCATTTTATGTTATTACCTAAACATTTCTGATTAAATCAATCTCAGCAAAATAGAAACATTGGGGAGAAAATCCAAGCAGATCTTTACTTTTAATACAAATGGACTGTCCCTTTACCAGACTTTGCAGTGTTTGTTAATCATTCCAAGGTAACACCAGCTCCAGCACTTGGGTGATATTATTCACTGTATTTCTTAGAAATTAACAAATCTGTAGACTTTTTTAGAGCTGAATAAACTGTTTATTTTAGGAATCTGTTGTACCCAGGTAGTCATAATTATCATACTTACCATAAATGTTTATTTATTTATTTATTATTTACTTCTAACATCAGAAGAAGCAGGAAATTCCAGTAGTCCTGATTCCAATCTGGGTAACAGACACAATCTTGAATGCCTGGTTACTTCTCTCAATGTGAGAACCCTCTGGGCATGTTAGCTAAGAAACAACTTCTAAATTTGCTTGGCGAATGTAAATCCTGATCTCTAATCACAAACATGCTGCTTTTTAAACTGTGTCAACCTCACTTCTCTGAGGCTTTTTATTCATTAACAATTCAACAAACAACATGGTGAAACAGTTCAGAAGAGATATACCATCATGAAGCTAGAGGCATTCTTACATCTTAATCTTAAACACATGTCTCATGAACATTGTTTGGGACATACCATGTTATCATTAACAAAATCTAGTACTTTAGGGTTCATTACAACTCTCCCATTGCTATATTCTGCTATATTGCAGATGGAAGCCTTTTCGTATTAAAAGTATGGAGACTGCTTGAAGTCCTTTTGTGAACTTGAGCTTATAATGCTATCACCAGCAAATATTCAGCACATATCCTCTGCAGACTATTGTACAGCAACATAAATACTTTGTTCTTTCCAACTTAGATCTAGAATCACAGAATCATAGAATGGCTTGGATTGGAAGGGACCTTGAAGATCATCTGGTTCAACCTCCCCTGCCATAGGCAGGGACACCACCCAGTAGATCAGGTTGGCCAGGGTCCCATCCAACCTGGCATTGAACCAGGGATTCCCCAGGGATGGGGCATCCACAACTTCTCAGGGCAAAATCTAGCCATCCAAGTGTTTGCTTTCTAATCATAATGGATACTAAAATTTCATAAAGATTCCCTCATTTGACAACATAACTAGAGGACTCTGGTGATAATTCAAGATTCCTACCAGCAGTGCATAAAAACATAAGTATCGTTCAGACTTTTTTTTTTTTTTTTATTGTCTTAGAAGTGAGAACAATGTGATAATGCCTGAGCCTAACAAACTTCTAGAGGAATATCCTCTGATCTGACATGGGTTGCTTAAATTTGGGATGCAGTGTGCTAATTTTGGTTTCTCTGCTGTTGTTATTACTGTGTAAAAAAATAATTGGGCTTAAAAGAAGTTGTAAGGCTCCTAAAAACACCATATGAGAACAGTTCAAAACCTAAAAGTAACATTTAGCAATACGTATAGTACAAATAATAATTAAAAAAAAAAAAAAACCTTTCAACAATCATCCAACCAAGAAAGCCTAAAGTTGGCTTTTTGAAGGCACATGTGCTAATGAAATGTGATCATTGTTTTTTGTGGAAGAGTAATGCAAGTAACACTAGCATATCTAGTGTAAAATAATTTGAAACACAAATAAATATTATTAGTTCTTTCAGTGTTTAGATCAGAATGTTGCTGATTACATTTCAAATAGTGTAGAAGTAAAGCTTAATATCAACGGCTTTGAAATACCACAGCTTTTAGATGATAACAAAGATAGACTGTTTGACTATCAACGTCTAATAAGAAATTAAAATTCACTGTGTTGCTATATATAACATTATGTGAGAGACATGCTTGAATTTGCAACATAATTAAAACGTACAGTTAATGTTCATCAAGAATATTAATGACAGCCTTGCCAGAAAGTTCTGAAAGAAACTATAGCAAACCTTTTACCTTTATAAAATCATATACAGAGTTGTTAACAACATAAGAAAATAGGTGTTGGAAATAAAAAATGTTCCAAAAGCATACACTTTGACAGATGTTGGATCACTTTTTCTTCAAAAATATTTTTGTTCTTCATTTTGTGCCTACCCTAGAATAAAATGTCTGAGTTTTGACAGATTTAAGGGTAGTGGTTCATGGGAACACACTAACAATTATTTCTAATGGAACATCATTTTTCAAAGAACCTCTTTGAAATAAAAACAGAAAGCCCAAGACCTTCTGGAAGAACAAATCATTTATTATTTTGTTATTTTGTTATTTGTTTATTTATTTTTGTAATTTTTGTTTTTACCAAGCCTACAGGATACTCGTGTTCTGTTAGCTACATTCCCCCTTAAAGTATCTCTTCAACTAGCCAGCCAAGAACTGGATTAATTGCAATTGCATTTCATGCAAATTGAGAGATTCCAAGAATAAGAAAAGAATAAGCTGCAGAATCATGGTCTCACTCAGAAAGATATTAGATGCATGTATTTAAATCAAGCTGTAGATATACAAATTTTCTGGTTAAAAATAAAGCTCTCAGTAAATAATATTTTTTAGAGAAATACTATGTCAAATTAAAGTCATTGAATCAATTTTCTTACATCTTACAAGACTATTAAAAATGGTGAACTAGTCTATATTGTATTTCCATCTATGCCAGTATATTCTGCCTCCTAAATTAACCAAGGGATATTGATTAATACTAAGTGCTGAGAAAAAAGATATAACACATACATAATAATCTTTCACTAGGTATGTGTTCCCAGATTCCAGAACGTTGCTGTTGATGAACTACCTCAAACACAGGACACATCTGGGTTATCATGTATAATTATTAGTCTCTTTTTCTGTAGATTCATGATCCTATTCCACAAGACCTTCACTGAACCCAGTGACACTGCTTTGGCAATGATTTATGGAATTTGTGTCACATGTAGAGTAGTAAAAGCTCTCTTTTGACTGTTTTAAGCCTGCTGTCCTATAAAATCATTGCAAAAATCCCTGTGCTGATATTGAGAAGAATACCCGATAATGGTCCTTTAGTCACCTTCTCCATTCTTGTCGTCATAGACTACCTCCTTTTTCTTGACTCGGCTATTTCTTTTCCAAGCTGAAAAAGTCCTCCTGCACACTCTGGTCTTTTTTGAAAGGAAGGCTACCAACATCATCATCCTGCTCATTCTCCTTCTTATTTCTAGTATTCTAATTTAAAATGAAATGTGCCTGCAAGAATACATACAGGTATAACATGAATAACAACCATAAAGTACTGTTTTCTGTATTGTTTCCAGTTTCTTTTCTAATAATTCTTAGATCTCTATTTTTCTTCTGTACTGCTTCCCAGAAGAATAAATACATTTTCAGTGCACTACCACTGCAAGATCTCTTTCCCAAAAATTAATATTTCAGAACCTGCTTTATAAACATTACAAAGTCTACCCTGAATTTGCAGGGACTTTGTCACTGGCAGTTACTATTTTTGTGACTCTTCCTGCCAAATCAAAATAAATATAAAACTTAATCTTATTTTATCTCTATAATGTAAATAAAATCTTTATTACAACATAATCTGACCATTCTAAAAACATTAAGGATAAAAAAATATATAAATTGAAGTAAGAAGTTTACTGTTCTTTAAGATTTTTCACCCTTACTTCACTAAAGGGCCACACCAAGCATACAAATGCATCATCATCTCAGAATATATTTATTTATTTTACAGAATAGCCAGAAAAGACACATTTTTGTTGCAGGTGAGAAAACAATTTTGAGTCATGGAATTTTAAACAATTTAATTTATTGTTAATTATTAAACTTCTAGTCACTGATTCTGGTACTGAAAAATAAAAACAAATACATAAACACTGGGGGAAGATACCTCAGCTTCCCTCTAGACATCTCTCCCCCACTTCTGTGGTTCCTAGTCCACTCATAACACACCACACTCATTCCCTTCAGTGAGGTAAAGGGCAGTGCAGGGGGCTGGGGCCAGTGCCACTCCTGCAGAACACTCTGCTTGAGCCCTGCCAGTTATACACGACCCCGTAGGACTATTCTGCAGAGTCATGGTCCAGACGATCACTGTCATCTGTCAGTTGTTCTGATCCCTGTTGACTGTACAAATGCACAACCTAGGACAAAACACCCCAGTACACTGCTTGGGGAGGGTAGATGGAGAGCGTGCTGAATGGAGAGAAATGACAAGCTGGAAATCAAACACAGCTTTAGTTTCTAAAAATAACAATAAAAATAGCACACCTGTATTAGTCATAAAATCTTTCTTTCCTACTATAATAACTATCGATCAGTGTTGAAGAGTACTGACTTTGACACGTTGTTAAACTTTCCCTTTCCTTTCCTTTCCTTTCCTTTCCTTTCCTTTCCTTTCCTTTCCTTTCCTTTCCTTTCCTTTCCTTTCCTTTCCTTTCCTTTCATTTCCTTTCCTTTCTTTTCCTTTCCTTTCCTTTCCTTTCCTTTCCTTTCCTTTCCTTTCCTTTCCTTTCCTTTCCTTTCCTTTCCTTTCCTTTCCTTTCCTTTCCTCAAATGAAAACAACATATAAAGAAAAACAACTGAAAGTTTGTTTGGTGTCTGCATTAACTGTACTTTAAAACAACTTCAGTTATAAGGTATTCTTTAAAGGAGATATTGTTCTCTAAAATTAAAAAAAATAGAGGACTATATTAAGGATATAGAGAATATACATAAAATGTCATTGTCAGTTTTCTGTATTTTTTCCATTTCTGCTAACATTCAATCTATAATAACAGGAGTGAAATATACCTTTCTGAGATGCTATTAATGAATGTCTGGATTACCATACACAGTTAACAAAAGTCGTATGAAAGGCTTTCATAAGAAGGGAGACATAAAATAACATGATTACACTTGGGTTGAAAAACGATAGAAAGAACCACAATAACCTAAAATTAATCTTACAGAGAAAACAGCCAAACAAAATTGAAGAAAGTATTTTGACACATAAGTAAATCCACTTATTTAGTGATAAATGCTCCTACTAGAAAATAACTTAGTGCTTTTCCCAAAAATATTAGGTATTTACACCCAGAAGCTATCAAAGAACATTTATACCTCTCTACTGAAGGATAAATATTGATCTTCATCTGATTAAGGTCAAAAAGAAACAGCTTCTCCATTTTTTTCACCAATGCTTCTGAAACTTCTTGGCACACATTCTTAAGACTGTTTCAGTATTTTCTACACATTTTTAGTTTACCTTGTTCTTTTCCAATGTGTTTATGGTAACTGAGGAAATGAATAAAGAAACATACTCAAAAAATTATGAACCTCTTGTCCTTTACACCCAGATCTACTGGACTTGCAAATTTTAAAATGGACAGAGTCGGTGGGCTTGGATTCTGAACATCTTCATACACACTTCCAAGCCTCACCTAAACTAATGGTAAAAATAAAGGTAACAAATTTACAGTAGACTTAATTGGTTAAAACAGAAGCATAGACACAGAGAGAAAAAAAAAAAATCTATTTACTATTAGATTAGAGAGTTTCTAATTTCAAGTTCACTTCCACTGAGCAAATTTGTTCAGTCAGGGAACAAGAACCAATGTCACTCCAGAAAATTTGCAATTAGGCACTGAAACAATGGATATTCTGTTGTATTCTCTGATTTAGTTAGCTTTCTACAGATCAGAACTTTTCATCATTTCTTGATTTGCTGATTAGTTGTCTTCTGGTCAAGAGAAGAAATAGTCTAGGAGATACCAATGACAAAAAGGACAAAAATGAAGTAGAATGTTTGGTTAAATATTGGTTAAATATTTGGTTAAATAGAAACCAAATATTGAAAAATAAACAAAACTAAGATGGATATCTAAAAGGAACAACAACAACAGCAACAAAAAAGTAAGATCTGTCAATTCAAAAGAATGTTTCTGTTTCATTTTGTCGTACCAGCTCTCCCGGAACTAAACAGCTGAGGAAGTAGGAAAAGCATAAACGGTTTATATAGTTTTAACATTTTAAATGAGTTGACTGCTCTTTTTTACCATGTTGACAATGACTGTTATAGTTGACCACTAAGGAAGAACACTTATTAAAAAACTGAGACAGAAATCCAGGAAGTTCAAATATAGTCACCTTGATTGCCAGTAATATTAACCTATGGAAATATAGTTGGCAATGTCAAGTATCTAACAGAGAAGGTATTTAGCAATATGTTTTAAAGATAATAAGAAATATAATACAAAATAATAAATATAACGTATTATAAAAAAAGAATCTTTGTGTCCTTGTCTTGTACGGTAAAAGAAAAAATTATTTACACAGTGTTGAATTTGCATTAAATTACAATTGCTTAATGAAAAAAAATGATACCTTTCAGAGACAAATCGTGCTTCATTTGAAGACAGTTTTGCTAGACAATTTCATAGCAGCAAGAATAACATCACATTGAAGCAAGGTATTAGTTTCTATGCTTATCCTTAATGTGGCAAAAGTTAAGAAATTTAAAATGAAGCTGTGAAAGTACAGCAGAGCAGAAATGAGAAAGGAATGGAAGAAGAGAAGAAGGAAAGAAAAAAAAACAGAAAAAGAAAAAGGAAGAGAAAAAGGAAAAAGAAAAAGAAAAAGAAAAAGAAAAAGAAAAAGAAAAAGAAAAAGAAAAAGAAAAAGAAAAAGAAAAAGAAAAAGAAAAAGAAAAAGAAAAAGAAAAAGAAAAAGAAAAAGAAAAAGAAAAAGAAAAAGAAAAAGAAAAAGAAAAAGAAAAAGAAAAAGAAAAAGAAAAAGAAAAAGAAAAAGAAAAAAAAGAAAAAAGAAAGAAAAAAGAAAAAAGAAAAAATTTTTAAAAAAAGAGTGAGGGTGGGAAGGAGAGAGGGTAGGAGGGAGGGACGAAGGGAGAGATGGAGGGAGGGAGGAAGGGAGGGAGAGAGGGGGGAAGGAAGGAGAGAAAAGAATAAGAGAAAGGGAGAGAGAGAAGTAAAGAGAGGGCAGGAAAGAACAAAGGAAAGAGAGAATGAAAGATACAAAGAAAAAAGACTTTAAATCAGCCTGGAGAGAGTTTTCTTGTTGTCTGCCATAACTGTGAGCGCAGACTTGGAGGATTTTATTGTATTATTTTTAGAAATTCTTTTTTCTTTTTAAAAGGAAAAATATGTTCATGTTGACAGTGGTGCATTATGAAAAGGATAACTTTAACCTCTGGCATACATCGTCCCCTGTGAAAGCCCTGAATTCAAAAAGGCACATGGGTTTATGCAGGATGAAAAAGCTTCTTTCTTTTAGTTTTGTGCAGAAAAGTTTGTCCCTGTGATGCTGATGGGGCCTGACAACCTTTGCCTGAGGAGACATAGCCTTTTTTTCCAGAATCTCTGGCCCAAGAAAATCATTAAAGGATCATATTTTTCAGCAGGTATTATTGTTATAGTCAAACTCTGCTAAAGTTGGAGCTGAGAAGTGTAGACCAAAAATCTGCTTCAGTAAGCTGCTGTGGAAACGTGCTTCTGCTTTATTTTTCTAAAACTGGTGTTTGGAAGATGCCTGTCAACAAAAATGTGGATGAAAATAGAGGGATGCCCAGAGACAAGGTGAACAAATTATATATATGCTATAAGAACCGATCTTTTTCTAGGCAGCATGGAAAGTACACAAAAACCAAAAACACTGAATGAATGCCTAATTCATACTGTAAATTTAAGCATATTTAGACCACAGATGGGCTTAAGATTTAGGATCTTGGCTTTGGAGTGTTTCCTGTCTAATTAAGCTAGATTTATCTATTTTGGGTTTTTATATGCCTCAATGATATTGAAGCACAGATTAATAAGAAATGAAAAGCACTGCCATCACCTTAGCCAAAAGAAAATCAAATAGGTCTCTTTACTTTAGTTCATGGAAATAAGGGCTTTACTGTACTAAGTCACCTGTTACTGAAAGCCCCTGTTACTAAACAGGTTTATGAAACAAGTTATTTTTTCACAAGTGAAGTTTGACATTGCTAACCAGCTGCTGTGAAGTAATTTACAATATTGTTGCCTACTTATACCTTTTCTGAACACAGTATAAATGTAAACACTGTAATGAGTGTGAGGATAAACCTCCCTATTCTGTAGCTATCAGTCAAGAATACTTCATGAGCTCTAATTGAACACTGTAGAAAAAACAAACAAACAAACAAACACATACTAGTTATTCATTTGAAAGTCACACTTACATATAGACCAAAAATTAGTCTTGCTTTAAACAAATATCAATACATTAGAATTACCTTTACTTTATTTGGAACATAGACTGAATCAGGATTTTGAAGTAAGCAGTCTAAAATATATTATCCTGGACCTAATACACAGGATAATGCCTACCTGTTCAGAGTGAGCTATCCTAGTTCCTGAATTCATGAGAATTTATTTTATTATTACTGTCCCTGTTTTTTTGGAATAAAACTCTAAGTTGGTTGTAAACACCTCTGTTAATTTCGGAAATTTTCAAGCAAGCATGATGCAGCACTCATTCTTCAAACTGCACGTCGCACATGAAATTAATTGAGTTTCTTCACTGCCTGAGAACTTACTCATCAAAAAGAATAATCTGTTTAGTTAAAAGTTAGTGTAATAATTCAATGTAGAAGTGCACAGTCTTCGTTCATATGGACTTTACCTGAACATTTTTGTGCTGTAAAAGATATGTGTACATTTGACCTTAATGTTTGTGGTATGTGAGGGTTGTTTGTTCCTTGTAACTTGTAAATATCAGGGATGTTTTGTCCATTGTAACCTGTAAATATAAGTAGTCTGAGCTCTAGGAAAATAACAGTTATAATGTTGAGACATGCCGTTGAGATAGGATGTCCTTGGAGGCTAAGCGATCGGGGAACTTGTATAAACAAAGTTGCAGCTGGACAGCCTACCAACTAAGGCGGGAATTAAGTCAACATGCAGAGGAAGACTGCGGCCTACATCCCTGCGACCACCAGAGGGAAGAAAAACGACCCCCTAGTAACAATTGGCGCAGTCGCAGAACCAGAGGAAGCTACGTAACCCGGGAGAAACGATAAAAGGAGACTGCGGGAAGGGGTGGGTGCGCGCCGCTTGCGGAGCAGAGACTCCCCGGCCGCCCAGCGCTGTTTTGCTTGCTGTGCTTACTAAATAAATTCATTATTTTAATTGATGCAGAACTCTCTGAAATTCTTATAGAGAGACAATTTATAACAATGTTTACCTTCCCAAAGCCAATATTTTCTGTTTAACTTTATTCACTATAATCAAAAAGCTAAATAATTAATGATAAAATGAAATACATAAAAGTACCATTATATATTAAAAAAAAAATACATAAAGATGAAGGTTTTGGAGAATTCCTTGTTAGGCTTCGTGTTCTTCTTCATGTTCTTCAGCACGGCTTCACCAAGGGCAAATTGTGTCTGACTAATCTGGTGGCCTTCTACAGTGGAGTGACTGCATCAGTTGACAAGGGAAGACCGACCAATGCCATTTACCTGGACTTTTGCAAGGCCTTTGACATGGTCCCACAGGACATCTTGATCTCCCAATTGGAGAGATATGGATTGGAAGGGTGAACTATTCAGTGGATAAGGAATTGGATTGAAGGCTGCACCCAGAGGGCGGTGGTCAGTGTCTCTATGTCCAGGAGGAGGCTGGTGACAAGTGGTGTCCCTCAGGGGTCTGTCTTGAGATCACTGCTGTTTGATATCTTTATCAATGACATAGACAGTGGGATTGAATGTACCCTCAGCAAGTTTGCAGATGACACCAAGCTGAGTGGTGCAGTTGATACAACAGAAGGAAGGAATGCCATCCAAAGGGACCTGGACAAGCTTGAGAAGTGGGCCCATGTGAACCTAATGAGGTTCAACAAGTCTAAACGCAGGGTGCTGCACCTGGGTCAGGGCAATCCCAGACATGAGTACAGACTGGAAGAAGAACTCATTGAGAGCAGCCCTGCAGAGAAAGACCTGGGGGTTCTGGTGAACAAAAAGCTTGACATGAGCCAGCAGTGTGCGCTTGCAGCCCAGAAGGCCAACTGCATCCTGGGCTGCATTAAAAAAGAAGTGGCCAGCAGGCCAAGGGAGGTGATTGTCCCCCTCTACTCATCCCTGGTGAGGCCCCACCTGGAGTGCTGCATCCAGGTCTGGGGCCCTCAGCACAAGTAGGTTGTGGATCTCTTAGAGTGGGTCCAGAGGAGGGCTATGACGTTGATTAGAGGGCTGGTGTACCTCTCCTATGAAGAAAGGCTGAGAGAGCTGGGGATGTTCAGCCTGGAAAAGAGAAGGCTCTGAAGAGACCTCATTGTGGTCTTTCAATACTTAAAGGGGGCTTGCAAAAAAGATGGAGAGTGACTTTTTACACAGGCAGATAGTGATAGGACAAGGAGGAACAGATGTAAACTAAAAGAGGGGAGGTTTAGATTAGATGTTAGGAGGAAATTCTTCACTCTGAGAGTGGTGTGGCACTGGAACAGGTTGTCCAGAGAGGCTGAGGAGGCTCAGTCCTTGGAGGTATTCAAGGCCTGGTTGGATGAGGCCCTGGCCAACATGATCTAGTGGGTGGCATCCCATCCAATGACAGTGGGGTTGGAACTAGACATCTTTGAGGTCCCTTCCAACCTTTGCCATTCTATGATTCTATGATTCTTTTTCTGCCATATTTAGCAAATGGTTAACTGTAGTTTGCACCAACTGACCTAACAAATTATAGTTTCAGCTAGTGCAGAGGCAAACAAAATCATGACAAGGAGAGAGAGCCAAAGATGTCACCTAGAGACTGATTGGTGTCATGTTCTGTTAGGAAAAACTAATTTATTCAGTGTTGAGGATTAAAACATTTATTACAATCAATAGAATCACTTAGCTTGGGGGGAGTTGGAGGAAGAAAAAGAGTTAAGATGCAGATATATTCATTCTGAAGAACCTGAACAAGATAAACTCTCTCAAAATTGGCTGTTTTAGTTGGTGAAAGTAATGTTTTAACATGTGCCCTTACTATAAAGAAAAATAGGTTCAACACGTCAGAAATAAATAAACCTTAATGAATAAACCTTAACAGAGGCAGAACCTTAATTCAGTTAAGTCAAACAGTTGTGGCTGTGATGCTTTTTACCTGATAAGGATGTCACCAGAAAATTCTGTAGTAATTTCTTTGACTCTATATGCATATGCACGTGTGTGCATGTGCATATGAGCTTATATAATGCAATGGATGTTTGAGAACATGATCACAGAAAATAAGAATGGTGTAGGTTATTCATTATCATATTGTCGAGATAATACTAGGTAGAAAAGCCTATTTTGTTATATATTGCTAAACAGGAAGGAAGGAAGGAAGAAAGGAAGGAAGGAAGGAAGGAAGGAAGGAAGAGCTCATTGCCTGATGAAGGACCTTGTAAGTAAGGAGAAAGCAATCTATCCCCAAGTAAAGGGTCACCCCTGCAGTGAAATAATGGATTTTAGCTACGATTTAGAAACACATTTAAAGATTTAAATATGAAAGGAAAATGTTTCTTGAGGGTGAGAGGAACAGGGTGACCCTCTTAGTTAACATTGTTAATGTTAACAGATTAGTGGACAGACCTACAAAATAGACCATCCTTTTCTCTGTCTGTCCCAGATCCAAGGGAGCCTTTTACAACATACATAAGCTCAATATTACTTTTCACCAGACCTTTCCCTTTTCTGATAGTGCAGTTCGAGTAAAATTGAACTCCTGAAACAATATACCAATTTTTAAGAATATTTGTTTTTTAAAGTTCAAAATAGGTCAGTCTTCTTCAGACAGAACATCTTGTTTTCATTTTTATAAAATATACTATGATTTTAAAGGACAAAAATATAACAAGAATCTGTATGCAGGATCTGACTTTCTAATTTATTGAAAAATAATGATTCCTGTGATAAAAACTACATTCTTAATTTCATATCACAGTATAAGTTTCCACAAAAATGAATTTTAGTTGTCATTAAAAATCTAAATTGTTTTCAAAATGTCATACTTTTGCGTGAAATTAACATCAGAATTCCAAGTTTTATCTAGCTCCAAATATAAAGTAGATACGAATCTTAAACTTCTAAAATAGAAATCTTGTAAAAACTGAGCAATGTTACTTGTGAATACTCTTATAATTACAGAAAAACTATTAACTAAGCTATTAACTAAGCTCCAGCTACAGACAAAAGCTTGGATGACTGTAAGGTAGACATCAAAAAGAATGGTTTTGTACTTTTGGATATCTAGGCATAGAATAATGATAACATAGTTCTCACTATAAATATAACTTAATGAAAAAGAACTCCACATTCATTAGTCTTAAGCTGTTGAGCTATGCATAAAGCAATCATGCTGACTTCATTACCCCAAATTAGATACTTAAGCTTGGTTTGAAAGCAGCAAATTTTAAAGATTTTTTTAAAATAATTTATTTTAAAAAATAAGTTCACTACCAGTGCTGAAGTATATTGAAACAACTACTAAGCTGTAGGATGTTAACTCAAAACTGGGATGAGGTTGAATAAAAATGGACTTTTATTCATCTCTGTACTGAGTTGAAATATTGTTTATTAACAGAAATATATATATATTGTAAATAATAAAACAATTCTTTTGTTGTTTAGATCATCAGTTCTGGTTTAGAAATCTCCATTTCTGAATGACTTCAAAGTGTCTAGTAGTTCATTGATTTATTAAGTAGTTATGAATATTCACTTCTGAGGAGTTCATCAGATGAAAAAGATATGATTTTCAGTTTAAATAAAAAAAGATATACATTTGCTCCTTATGAGTCTTTGAGTAGGGCAAGGGAGGAAACAGGGAGAGAGTTAAATATAAAAATCACAGCCTAGTAGGAAGTTATTGTTCACATGACATTATTTTTGTGGAATAAATACTTTCTTATCTCAATTATACATTTAGGCTAAAACCTGTTATAGTTGGTAAATGCTTTATTTATTTATTTGTTTGATTGCTTGTTTATTTATTTTCTTATTTCAAACACTGGTTCAAGTGTTTAGAATATGAATGTGTTTACTTTCCTCACTGTTATGAACGATGCATGCAGGATGCTATAAAGGCTTCCAAACAATTACTTTAGAATAATCAATTATGCTTTAATGCTTTATTTTACTTAATTTTAGGAGATAAAGTTTCATATTACAAGTTTATTACACATTATTTACAGCCCACAAAATATACTTTGTTGTTTTCTATAGACATTATTTGCTTTTCGAATCATAAGTCCATGTAATATTTTGCGGAACCATAGAAGATTGTGAGAAAACAATGCAGTGATTTGGAAAAGATCTAAGACTTTCTGATTTCATAACACACTTTACCCCTAAAAGTTAAAGGAATGCAATTTAGGCCATAAACTACAACAACAAATATGTTTATAAATTACCAGAGAAGAATCACAATATCGCTATGAATTGGTAAGAAAGTTGTAAGATAAAATAATAATGTAAGTCAATAGACAGAAAAAAAAATCCAATGCTTTCTCACAGCTTTTTATTTTGTCCGTAATAGGACTCTAGTTACATGGCAGAATTAGGTTCTACTGATTTTAGACTTTCAAATGGCAAAGAGGAAGATGCAGTAGACATGTCATTTACATGGTTTCTAAGCTCTTACTGTAGGTTATTGAAAGTCACGGAAGCAACCTGCTTCTGGAAATCACAAATAAATAGAGCATCTCAGAAGATGAGTAATTTAATTATTCATTTATTTATCTATTTTTAAATTAGAAAATGTCAAGTCACTAATTCTTTTTTTTTTTTTTTTTCTGAGCTGAGCTAAATGGAAATATGTCAGACATAAAAGTTCATTTGAAGTGAAAACCACATAAAGTTATAACATTTTGGTTTTGTACGGTTAAGAGTCACAGTGATCAAAAGACTCACCATTGAAACCGCTTGAACCCGTAGAAGGTTCAAGCATTTCCAATGTTCACACGGCTCTAAAGGCATAGGCTGCTCTGGCATCTGCTAAAAGAGCCCATTGTGCCACTTTTTAGATGGCAGCTGAAGAGTGAAAACGGTGACTTCTTCAGTGGGCTTGTGTAGATTCAGCAGAATTCTCCTGCCATTCAGACTTGCTGAATAGGTCCTTGGGCAGAACTAGGCCAATGGGCATGGCAAGCACCCTGGACAGGATCAGGCCCTTTAGAATAGGCTGCAGTTGTAGGCAGTCATTTGTGAAGAGGCTGCAGGGAACTGCGTTTCCTTCTCCTTTTTTTTTTTTTTTTTTTTAATTTTTTACTGAAGGGGAATTACAAATCCTNCTACTGGCAACAGGATAGATTATAAATTTTTGTTTAAAACTTCTTGAGGCAAGGCCTAGAATTTCTTGCCTCTGAAAGGCAAGAAATATTCATCTGTTTTATGAAACAAAGGAAAGGTTTTTCAAGTTAATTTCTCATATGAAGTAAAAACAACTTTTAGGAAGCTCATTGGAGCTTTACATAGAATAAAGTTTTTCCCAGAAAATGGAAGACAACAGGGATTTAGACCTGATCTTATATCAATACAATATTTTAATTTTAACTACAGACTCATTACCACAAATATATAATGACAGGTATGTGATAGACTAAGAACAGATATCCTAGTACAAACACTCCAAAAATTATTAAGAAAGAGAAACTAGAGTTGAAATTAATAATTACAAATTAGATCATGTATTCCAAAATGTTTAAATTACTGTGAAAAATGGAAAGAGAAATAAATGACAGTGAAGATAAATCTATGCTAAGGGAGTGGGTAGAGGAGACCTATTATTTTTATAACTAATGTGAAATGGATGGTATCCAAAAAAACCACCCTTTCATTGTAACTACTGAATTAACAATGCAAGAAGCATTAATGCTACTGTGGATAGAATGAGTTACAAAGAATGATTTTTTTATCAGTCTGCTTACTAAGGAAATACGAGAATGTGATCCAAAAATATGAAAATATATATATGAAAGTGCTTCTCAATAACAAGAAAGAGACAAACCTCTCACTTGGGTGATCCTGTCCTTTTTATGAAGTAGTCTATTATACTAGAATAACACTAGTTGTTATTTATAGAAGTTTTTTATTGTAATAGGCTGCAATTTTTCCCATTGCAACTTGTAAAAGTATTCCAGAAGCCTGACACTGTCATGCTTTTGGGTCTTTTTTTTTTTTTTTTTTTTAAATCATACAGTAATTCTTTTCTTTTGTGTTTTAATACTAATAAAATAAAAAAAAAATGTTTTTCTAAACTGTTTTTAGTTTTGAGTGTTCATGTCCAAATCCTACAAGGTACCTACATAAACTTGTGCATAACAGAAATTTCACTGAAGTCAGTAGGACTGTTTAAAATTGCTTTAGAATCTTGTAAAACTGGGGACCCAACACCTTGCAGAAGCCAGTGCTCACTGACTGAGCAGGTACATGTGGATGCAAACCTAAAACATCTGCAGGAAAGTGAAGAAGATATTGGTTGCATTGCTCTTCTTTGCAGGGATACAAGGATGTGAACAAGGGAAAGAGATGAAGGTGGGAATAACTGAAAATAACTAGATAGAATAACTGAAAAGTGAGAGAGGACACACTGTATGAAAAGGGAAAAGAAACAAACATAACAAAACAAAGAAACAAACAAATAAAAAGGCAGGACATGGAATAAGAAAATAAAAGGTTTAGATGTAGATCCAGCCTTACTTGGTATTTCCTACAGCAAATCCTAGCTGTACCATTTTAACATTACCATTCAGTTGGGAAATATAACTAAATAAAATAAATAAATAAGGCTATTATGGTCTTTTCAGTCAAACTGGTTATTATACAGTGGAAATAGATCACAGGCTATAAGCAATAAAATGTATTTAAAGTTCATAGTTGTCAAGGAGTCTTTGAAGATTGATCTCAATTTTGCTTTATAGCGTCTGTTTTCCTGGCAGATATTATGGCATTGTTACTGGATGGATGCTTTTGCACCATTAGACCTATGAAATGAGTGTTGTGGAAGACTTTTTTTTTTCCTGATGGTTCACATTCACATACACCTATTTGTCCATCTACTGTCTCAAATATTTGCTGCTACAAAAATTTTCCTTTATCAATTTGCAGTATGTGAAATTTTGATAAATGAATGCCAATATACTAAATTTACAGTTACAGATGAACAAAGGATGTGAAGATAAAATTCTTTTCATTTTGTTTACAAGTTCTATTTCTCTTCAATTAATTTAAATTGTTTCCATTTTCTCTAGTTTTCAGTTATATGCATGCTTAGAGATAGTGTAATATTTCACTAGACAGAAAAATATCATTGTACCATCCTATTTGTTGCCTGGAAGAGATGAAAATTCTTAGAGCTGTTTTTTAGAATTTATTCCCAAAAGTTCTTTTTTCAACAGTTAACCAATGAAAGGCCTTACTCTAAACAATATTGTTAATATACCAAAGTATTCATGTATACAATTTTATTCTTGTACTACTTAATTACACATAAAATACTTCAGCCTTAGTGGATTTCCTGACATGAGTAAAGATTATTCATATCAGAAGGAAGCTGTCAGTGCAAAGGACTCCTATGATTACAATGAAAGTTTTCTTATATGTTATGACAGCATAAATATGTTTATGGAGTAATATTTCCAGGGTACTAAACCTGCTTCGCTTATGTCAATGGATCATTTGCAATGTTCAACTAAGACAGAATCAGGGAAAAAAAAAATAGCATTATCTTCTGGGGTTTTATTTCATAGTGTTATACAAATGCTTTTTGTCTGTACATATATATCTCTTTTTAGGGACATATAATTTTACTGCTTTTTATTTATATTACTTAGTTTAATATAAATGCTAAGTACAATTTGTTGAAGATTGATAATTTTATCTTGTATGTCAATGTGTGTTTAACTCAGCACATTATTTAAGATTTAATGTTTTTAAATTCAATTTTATGGAAAACTAAAATAAAAACCCTAAATAAATTAAAACAAAGTAAATAATAATAATAAAAATATGGCTCACAGCTGAAAAGCATACACTGGAAAGCACAGACATACAGCTAGTATGCACCAACAGTGCAAAGTGTCTAAGTACACTGCTTAGCACCAGCAGTGCTAAGTGTCTAGCAAGCATCCAGAGGTTTTGCTAGTTTTAAGAAATTCAAATAAATGACCACTTTATTTAGGAAACCATTTTCATGTTCAGAGCATTTGTAATTTTATAAGATCTTGCTTGATGCTAACTCAGAAGCTGGATGAAAGAACCACTTTCACTCCCTCACTGGATCCAACAGCAGGCTAAACAAGCAATGAGTGAGCTGTGGTCATTGGCCCATGTGGTGCTGCATAGCTCAGGGCAGAGTAGCCTTCCAGCTGGGGTTATGCCACCAGACGTCATAAGCCAACTACACACCAGTTATCCTTTAGGAAAGTCTGACAGAAGAAGGCTTTCCTTGCTTTGCTACTAGGTGACTGCACAAGCTAAAAGGCAGTTTGGAAAAACTCCACCTGTTCTTAGAATCATAGAATCAGGGAATGGTTTGGGTTGGAAGGGACCTTAAAGATCATCCAGTTCCAACCCCCCGCCATGGGCAGGGACACCTCCCTCTAGATCAGGTTGCTCAAAGCCCCATCCAGCCTGGCCTTGAACACTTCCAGGGATGGGGCACCCACAGCTTCTCTGAGCAACCTGTTCCAGTGCCTCACCACACTTATTGTGAAGATTTTCTTCCTTAGATCTAATCCAAATCTNCACTTCCAGGGATGGGGCACCCACAGCTTCTCTGAGCAACCTGTTCCAGTGCCTCACCACACTTATTGTGAAGATTTTCTTCCTTAGATCTAATCCAAATCTGCCCCCTTTTAGTTTAATACCATTACCTCTTGTCCTAACACTTCATGCCCTTTTAAAAAAAGTCCCTCTTTTTATTGTAGGCCTCCCTCACGTGCTGGAATTTCCCTTTAAGGTCTCCCTAGAGCCTTCTCTTCTCCAGGCTAAACAACTCCAACACTCTCTCTTACCTATGAAGAAATCCATCATGCTTTACATTCACTGGCTCCTGAGGAGGGAGAACAGAGATGAGCCAGCTCATAGGAAAAAAAAAAAAAAACTGTCTGTGGGAAAGAATATCTCCTAGCACATACTGCTGTTAAATCTCGTAAGGAAGTAAAACACATTTCCTTATCCTACTTTTGAATTTAGGCTAGCTCCTAAACTTTTTGATACATTTCTGGTGTCCAAACCCCTGGGTGTTTTGGAAATGTTTTGCTTCTTAAGCCCTTGCAGGGTGGCACATCGCAGGAATACAGGTGGCAAGAGCTTCCTACATCATACTTTTCTTTCTGCCGCTGGACAGTCCTTTGCTTGTTCTCTGGTATTCTGATTGTGAATTCAAGTCCACATTCATGACATTGATTTAAAAGCTTTCCTTATTGAATTTCTTTCTCTGTTTCTGCATTGCTCTGTGCTCCTTCTGCAGTTTTTTGTTATGTGCTGTTAATAACAACACATTCTGTGAATGTCAGGCAGCTGAATTTTTCAAAGGTCAGATCAGTTTGAAGCTTCTCTGTGCAAATTCATCTCATATGCCAGAGCAAACCAGAGCCTAAGAAAATCTGTTTTTTGAAGCTATTTCTTGCTCCCCATTTTCACTTTAAGTGGAGATGAATAACATCTTCTACTTAGAACCTGACATTCCTTTCCTGTAGTTCCTTGTGAATCTGGATTTTGTCTCACTAATGCATTGAATGTTTGAAAAACATATCAGAAAGAAAAAAGAAAATCTCCCAGTAATAACACTGAAATCCATTGTCTCCAATGACAGAGACAGAAGTCAGTTATGAAACATGGGTATATGAACCCTTAAAAAATTCTCCCTCTGGTCCACAGAAAATAAAATCATGTCAATAGCTGGGGATTGAGGGGTTTAAATACTTATATATAATTATCTAATCTTAAAACTTTTAATTCTTTCTTGCCTGAACAGAATTGGCTCTGAAAATAAAACATATGAATAAAACAGCGTGGAGAACTGTGATTCAGTTTTGTGAAGGTGTCAATACATTGAAATTTGTTTTCCTTCTGATCAGCAACGGAAAGCGAGCCTTTGGTATGCAGGGAACAGAAGTGGTGGCAGCACCATGAGCAAGGGAAGGGATGTCCCCAGGGCTTGTGGGCAGTGAACTGTATGTCAGCCTGCCAAAACAGTTGCTGAGGAGCTAGGCAGAGAGCCTGGCAGCAAGACAGGAAGATATCAAAATCTGCCTGATAGGCAGTCAGACTCTAGTTCTGTCAGGCTTGGGTGTAGTTTAATTCTATCAAAAATGAGGAGTTTGAATGAAAACAAAAATCATTTTAGAGCAACTGACTTTCTTTGACAAAATACCATTCCACTGAAGGATTTTTTAGCATAAAAAATCTGTGGAGTGTGTGTTTTGTTTTGTTCTATTTTGTTTTGCTTTGTTTTAAATACACTGTATTGGGTGCAAGTGGCAAGATTTTTATAGTGTGGGGGCTGCAGGCATGGACTATGTGGTTACAGGTTCCAACTGACCCACCACAGGACACAGCTGAACCCATCATCAAAGCTTTAGTGCTTCTGTGGAACATATTCAAGACAGAGCAGAAAACACCAGAGAGAGGAGCAGGGAATAAATAAGGAGCGAGAAACAACAGAGGGAACACCAAGACTAGAGCAGGAGAAGGTCTCCAGGTGCTGGAGCAGGTAGCCTCTGGAGGACCCCTGCCTGAGCAGATGGATATTCCTGACAGGAGCTACAGCCTGTACAGGAGCACATGCCAGTGCAGAAGAAAAGTGAGAGAAGGAAGGAACAGCAGAGAGGAATCCCTGTGTGCTCACCATAACTCCCCACCATGCTGCTCATGCCTTGATGAAGGGGCTGAGTGTAGCCTGCAGCAGTAACAAGCGGGGAAGAGAGGAGTATGGAGAGAAGGACTGACAATGAGCTTGGGAAAGCACGTAGGAAAGGTGTTTTGCCTTCATGTTCTACTGTTAGTCTTTTTGCTTCTGCACACCTAAGTCAGTAATTTTATACATATACACATTCACATACATACATATTTACATATAATACACATATATGGCAATAAATTATATATAATATATATATAATATATATAATATATATAACATATATATAACATATATATAACATATATAATATATAATATATAATATATATATAACATAGATATATAATGTATATATATATTATATATATATATATTTATATATAAAAAATATAATATGGCAATAAATTAAGTTTCCCCAAGTGTTGTCTGTTTTGTCCATGATGGTAGCTGGTAAGTGATCTCCCTGTGTTTATCTCAACCCATGTACTTTCTTGTTCCTGTTCCTTCTGTTCTCTCCCTCTGTCCTGCTAGGGCTGGGAGCAGGGAAGAAGAAGGGTGAGTGAGCAGCTGGATGGGAGTTTGGCTGTTAGCTCTGGCCAACCCAAGACATAAAAGCATTGCATAAAGCTGATTCACTTTTACTTGTGCCAGAAAATAAATTACTTGGAGAAAAGGTGAACCATTCATTAACAGATTTTATAGCCAGGAAAACCAACATGACCAGCTATCCCAGACACATATTACATGCAAGCCACAGGACTGCCCTCCTTCCATTCCTGTTTGAAGAGAGCAAAACCATCCATCGTTAAAACTCCAATTGTGGAAAATCCACCACAACTCTCCTTACATTTTTCAGATTTTAATTAGCAACAAATGTAGTGTTTATTCTAAGTTATGAAATTATCATTTTGTATCTCTTTTCCTGATACCTTACAGCTTCTGCTGTGTTATTTCCAATTTCAGAATACAACTTTTCTTTTTGGTCACATACTTACATTTTTGGATTTGCTACTAGATGTTCTATCACATTCTTGTCTAAGTCTTCATCCTAGGGTGCTTTCTATCCGTTCTATTTATATGCAAACAGTCTGTGCTCCATGAGCATGGACCTTGGAGTGCAATGCCACAATACACTCTCAGTATGTGTTCTTATCACAGTGTGTTTCAGGGTTATGCAAAAACTAAATCAGCGTGCAGCTGTTCTTCTTGTCCTCTCCCTTGTGGAGAAGTACTACACCGAGCAGAATTTATCACTAATCCTTACTGTTATAACTGACACTCTGCAAATACAATTCAACCAACATGTAGTCTTATAGCACATAGATATCCAACCTTTTTTAGCTGACAGCCCCACATTCTTAATAAATACTGAGTTACATGTGTTTTGTCTTTCTCAATGTGAATTGAAGTTTTAAACTAAAATTATTTAAAACAAACAAAAAGTTTTAAAGCAATAAGCATGGAAATTGAATTGTATGAGCATCCAAAAGAAAATTATTTCATGCTTGAGTAATTCAACAATGTGATTAAACATAATTATAACATTTATTATTTTATTTTGTGATAAATTATCTGTGGGATAAAAGTAAACATAGGTAGTTTCAGACATAATACTTTTTTTTTTTTTGGAACATTGTAAATGACTAAGAGCAGGTGGTTATAATGTTAATGCTCCCTCGACCATAAAAACAGCACAGCTATGCTGATTCTTTTATAACAAAGAACTTGAAGGGAAACCCCATGCAGGTTGAACTGGATTCAGAAACCAGCGTTTAAGCAAATGTTTCCTTCATTCCCATCCAGAATCATTTCTGTCATAATGAAAGGACTGTGCAGCAACTCCAGCATCTTAATTGACTTAAGTGTGACACTATGGAGTTGACCTATTCATTTTCTGAAAAGGATCAGAAATGATGTTCTCAAAGGTGAGAAAGGCTTGCATGTAGGCTTTTGTGGCTTTTCTACCTTGTCAGAACCTGAAAGGAGAGAAAGTAGTAGTTGCTGACTTCCTCCTCACCATTTTTTATTATTATTTATTTAGCTGGTTTCTAGCATATTTCATTTCTTTCCAGCATATATCACTCTCACTGTAACTAAGGATAAGTCAGTATTTTCACAAGAAACTTTCTATCTCTGAATTTCCCTGACTAATATTTCGAGCACAGTGGAGTGACTACTTCCTTCCAAGTTGAAGAACCGTCCCTGAAAGCTTCTACTACTCAGGGACATACTAAGCAACACTTGTGCATTGACTTTTTGTTTACGCAAACACTCATAAGCATAATATCTCCAAACATAATGGGACGATTTGTGTACACAAAATGTCTCATGTGGGTAGCCCTTGCAGCTTTGTGGCTTGAGGCTGAAAACAGGAAATAATTACAATGGAACTGCAGTCAATGAGGTAAAATAATTGCTTCCTGAATGAGATTAAAAAAGAATTATTTGATAGCACTGGAAAGAAATATATGTGTTGACTAAATGTATTAGACATTTCTGATATAACAATACCTATATTTTCTGAAATCTAAAATGAGTGTTCTGTTTCCTCTACTGACAATCTTGTATCTCTTGTATGCTTTCAACGCAGGGGTATTGCATTCATTCAAGACACCAAATTTTTTTCCAATGTCAAGCCATGCTATTTGGACAAAATCTTATTAATATTTACTTATGTGAGTATTTCTACTTCTGCCTATGAACTAGATACATACATACAAGGTGTTCATTGAATGTGTTAGAGATCAAGCTCTAACACAAGATTATTCTCTAATAGTCCTTATCCAGGTCTGTTTGTGTGCCTGGGACAAAGAGAGTTTGTATAAGATATGTAAACAAACAAAATTCTGAAAAATGTGACATTCTAGAGTTTCAACGGGAAGATTCTTGGAATTACAAGTGGGATTTACTTTTAACATTTGAAACAGCAGGCTCATTCTTTTAAGCATATAATCTTCTATCAACATGTGTTTTCTCATTTTAAGTTTCAGAAGAACAAAGGAAAGACCCTTAGCCGCATGTCACTGAGAAATTGATAACTGGAAGTAGTGCAATTAGAGAACTTCTACTGTCATTCCACCAAAAACAAAACAAACAAACAACAATAAAAAAACACAGATAAATCCTCTTTTATTAACTCAAAGAGATGGAATAACACAACTAGAGAATAAATTTTGATACAGACAGCTGTGATGTATTTGAACATGCCTTCTATTTTGTAAAATATATGACATTAATTTGTCAAGTGAGAATACTTGTTTGACATGAATTAGTGAGTCCTGACATAACATCCAACAATGTCTGGGACAGTTCTCTTTTGAACAGGTTATCAATTGTTATATTGAATCTACTCTTTGGGATACGGGTAACCATTAGGAAGAACATGTGATGTGTTTCTCAGTATTTTCTTGCTCAACTTGTCACTGTCACAAAGCTCAGCTAACTCATTATGAAATATATAAGATCTTTTGAAACTTTGCAGAGGTATACCTATATTCTTCAGGCCTTCTTCTCTGTAGGATCTCTAGTATAGATCAGATATATCCCAGGCAAAAAAATAAAATAAAATAAAATAATAAAAAAATAATTAAAAAAAAAAAAAAGACCATAGAGATTTGTTATAAATGGCAGGTATGTTTTATTCATAGACAGTTAAGAAAATTTGCAAAGCTAACAAAAAATAACAAGCTCCTTAACGCCCTTCATTGAACTCAAAGCCAAGTCCATTGCATGAGATGGGTAGCTCATTCTTCTCTTTACTTCTTGCAGTATTTTCATTCCCAAGGGATTCACATTTACAGAAAAAGAAGGTACGGCTGGGTAGATACTGCCCTTCAACAGGGTTTTCCTCCTTTCTGCCATAATTAAACACTGGCTTTAGAAACAAAGTTGGGTGTGCACATGTCAGCTCTGCTGATGAATAAAAAGAACCAGCTTCCTTTACCACTTTTATGCCTTTCCCTTCACCCACTTTAAAGTGAACTTACTGATCTCAAAGGGAAAAGTCATTTAAAGTTTATGGCTACTTGAGTCAAAATCTGCCACTGAAATCAGATAGGGGACATAGATATAACATCAAAACTGTCAGACTATCAGATAAACTTACAACTGCATCGGTGATTTGAAGAGTCTAGAAGTGCAAATTTATTTGAATTATGAGTAATGGACGGTTTGCTAACATATACCCAGCATATTTCCAATGTTAATAAAAATGAGATAATCGTTGTTCTTCTAGAGGAAAGAAACAGCAAATGACTAATATAGCTAGTGTATAAGAAACAGGGTAAGAAAAGAAAGCAAGAGATAGTAAAAGATACATTACAGTGATTATAAATAATATAGTAAACTAATAATTAAAACAAAATAATACATGGTACACTATTTATTAGGGGGATTGAAATTATGATGTTTTCTGTGTGTCTAGTTAGCAGTACTTACAGTGGATGGAGTATAGTTGTGATCACATGGAAAAAGCATTTACAGTGACTGAATAACCAAGTGACAGAGGATGTAAAACCATAATAAAAATATGCAAGCGACTAATTTATTCAGAATACTTACTTCTATGCCCCAGGCAAAACCTGTGATAGTGGATGTGATATACAAATTTTGGACGTGCTGATCTTCATCTATGTTTCTGCAAATGTGTCTGTGTGGGACTTTTTTGTTTGCACATTTTCATGAAAGAAAATATTTACAAACTTAGGAATGGAAAATCCATTCTTAGCTGGAAGACATGAAAAGCAAGCAGAGAACACAACTGCAAGACAACTGTTGCTGTTAAATTTCTTAGTTAGCAATTGTTGCAAACATTTATATGAGAATGTTTAACTGTAGAGTTTCTCTTTTAAAGTAGACAAGCTCAGGCATTCAAGATTGATTCAATTAAGACAATAAAATTTTTATAGACACACAATCTCTTTTTCTTTCTCTCCATGGAAAAATTATAACTGCAGTATTTTACAGTATTCTGACAGTTTCTACTGAACTGAATAATCTGCAGTTTGTTCCCTACCTCCATAAAACGAGACTTGCCAAACTACGTAAGTCTTTACACTGTTGTCAATAACCTCCCTTCTCTACAGAAGGGACTAACTTCATCTCTGGTTACATAATAGTTGGTAGAATGAGACCTTGATTTCAGAGTTCAAAATAAATATTTTCATAATATGTATATCACAGTCTTTTCCCACTCCATATTTTTTCTTAGTATAGAGTGCCTGTACTTCTTTTAAAGAATGTGTAAATCTCCAGCAAAAAAAGCTATCAGAAAAAAAAAAGTTCTTATCATCATCAGCAATGACTACCAATTCTGGCATGAATACTGTAGGAAACGCAGTCTAGACTTCTTTCAGCAACAGACAATATCTTGTTTCCTGATTAACTGAGATATCTGTTTCTGAGATACCATTCCAAAGTGTACTCCAACATTTTGAGAACATGCTAGAAAATACTAGCCCACACTAAGATTGCTTTTTGACCTTTAGCAGTTATTCTTGACCAGATTCTTCATATCAGTCATAAGTTTCTCCAGTTTTTGTTGACTGAATGACTGACCCTGCACCAGATAAAGGCTTTTGCAGAACAAGATGAAATATTTTGGCATGTAATTTTCACTTAGCACAAAAACATATATTCATTGACAACAACTGTCATTATTTTATTCAGTTTCTGACAGACAGTTCATGTAAAAAGTTACAAATATTGAATATTTTTAACATTCCTTTAGATCATTCCCTTTTTTCCAGAAATTTTAATGTGCTCAGAAAATGTTGATTATCAATGTCTAAATATTTTTAATAAACAATTTCAAGCTATTCAAACCCAAGCTATTTAAACCTACATAAATCTGGTGGTTTTGTTTTGAAAAACAATTGTTTTATATTCTAAACAGTTTCCGAGTATTTTAAAATTACCCAAAACAGATACTATAAAATTGCAGATATTTATAAGAGACACAGATGAACAAATGAAAGAAAACATATGTTAAATCTACTTACATTTCAATGTAGCATTATAAAGACCTTCACTTCTCTCTGTTTCTTGGCTTGATCCACTTATCCAACTGTTAAATCAGGGCTTCAGGTTTCATCCATTTCTTTTTTCTTACTAAGGAAATATGACAGTTCATAATTGCTGATCTCCATAAAAGGTTTTTCTCCATAAGAGTACATTAAATCTCTATGGAACAAAGATGTAATAAATCCTGCATGTAAATGGGCTGACAAAGATTTTGCATTTTCAAAACCCAATCACATGACCATAGGTAGTTAATATAAATATCTGTTAATGTATCTGTTTGACCTATCCTTATCTTTAAAAGACATACTATTTTGAGACAGACTGTGGTACTGAATGTCTTCTCACTGCACAGTATTGGAATATCTAGGCCACCTACACCCTGAGAAATCTGCCATTGGACAAAAAATGACCTGCATTTTAGAACTTGTTGGAGGGGAGATACAGTACCTCTAAAGAGACTTCAGGTTGGTGAATGAGCTCTGAATTGTAAAGGTGATAACACAGAAAGCAAGTTGATTCTTACAGTGATTCATAGAGGTTTCATTTCTGGTTGCTGCATTCTCTGTTTCACACAGATATCATCCACTGTGCTTAACTCATTAGGTCTGTGACCTAATTTTGCTTAACTTTGCAATGAGGTTCAGGAAAATTCTCTAATTCATAGGTAGAAAAATATATACCAGAAAAGAACAACCAACTATTTGATGATGCCTAGGGTTCTGATGAACCTATATACAGGCTGTGTGGATGAAGAGGATATGTATTATTGTTCTTTGTCTTTTGTTCCCTACTGAAGCATTTATTCTATACCATCAGTATTTCTTACGTGTTTTCTTACATTGTCATTTCCACTCAGTTGTTCCTCTTCTGACTGGATATTCTTGTCCGTGGATCCTAAAGAGAACCTAGAAACACTTTCTCTTTCTTCCTTTCCCCTGTGAGCAGTGAACTGATTTACTGTAAAATTCAGGCTGTCAGGCACAAGGTATTAGAGGCTCTCATACTCTATTCACAGCTGCTCAAATACATGTTAGTGCAGCAAGAAGCTCAAAATCACTTTGACTAGAAGGTCAAATTCCACGTTTTAGGTGAACAAACAAGAAAAGCAGAGGGGGAATTAAAGAAGCCAGCAACCTCTGTATTGATTACAGCAAAACTGGTCACAGACAAATTGATCACTACAGAATCAGTGACTTCCCTTATCAATGTTAACAGCAATTTAATATGAACTTGCAATAAATAAATAATTAAATAAAATTCTTCCAGCACAAAGAAATCTACGGAAAGCTCTTATCCTACCTTTTCAGCACCGGCTAGGAGCTCTCTGCCCATGTGTGCAGTTGATTTCCACTGATAGTCCATAAAAACAATTTCCAAGATAAAGCACTAATCCCTTTGCTGTTGGTACATCAGGCAAGACTCTCTAAGATTGCAGTTCATGCCTAATCAATGGCATCATAATGCAGAGAGATAGCAGAATTTACAGCCAAAAGATGTCATTGTGAAATTCTTATGAACCATAAAATGAAAGTTAGTTGTAGGCATGCAGTATAATATTGTAATCAACTGTGCTGTAAGAAGGGGGTGGCAGAAAGTGGAAGAACCAAAGTAGTTGGGAGAAACTGGACATGTGAAAATGCTCTGCTATGAAGATATAAATGTTAATTCGGATTTCTCCCTCACTTACTTCAAGAAATACTGGAAGAGCAAGGACAAAATTTGTATTACATACAATACAGGGATAGGCTGAGAGTGGGAACAGTAATATTTCCTAACAGCAATAATTGTCCTACAAACATCCTGATATATCAGCAGAATCTGCCAGAATATACTGGTCACATTTTTCTTTCTTAACATTCAGTCGCCGAGGCAATCGGCTC